>JADRCH010000064.1:11026914-11038458 GCA_019843965.1 Rhynchomys soricoides | reverse complement strand
TCTATCTATCTATCTATCTATCTATCTATCTATCTATCTATCTATCTATCTCTATTATCTAACATCCATCTTTCCATCATAAAGACACATATAAAAACAGCTATCTATCATTCATCTTTCTATCAAGAGATTGGCTCATGTTGCTATGGAAAGATGGGTGGCCCATAATTTCCAGAGTAGGCTGCATACTGAAGGCCAGGGGAAGAGTTGATGCTGTGGACCTCTGACCTCTGAAGGCAACCTACATAGATGTCCATGTTTCAGGTGTTCCTTGCAAGAGGTCAGAGAACAACTTGAGAGACTTGATTATTTCCTTCTACCATGTGGGTTTTTAGAATCAGACTCAAGCTGTTAGGCTGATGGCAAGTGCCTTTATCTGCTGAAGACATTTTGTCAGTCTCCAAATCTTTGCTTCTTGGAGACCAGGCTTTCATCTGATTTGACCAGAATTACTTGCATTCTAGAGAATAATGTTTTACCAAAATCTGCCAATTTAAAATTTCTATCTTATTTTATAAAGAATTTCAAAATTATATATTTACTTATATTTTATTTTACCTTTTGTGTGTATGGGTGTGTTGTTTGCGTGTATGTCTGAGAACCATTTGCAAACACGGTTGTGGTGGATGCCAGAAGAGAGCCTTGGATCACCTGAAACTGGAGTTACAGGTGGCTGTGAGCCAGGACTGAATAGTCAGAGCCTCATATACAACAAGCCAAGGAGACAGCTTTAAGGATGGAAACACAATTGTTAAGATTTGAATGTGTAATGTCCCCCATGGGCTGGTGTGTTGATACACTCTCTGTACAGCAGGTGGTGCTGTTTTGAAGGCTTGTGGAGCCTTTTGGATGTGGAGCCTAGCTCAAGAACGTAGGTAGCTAGGAGTAGGCGTTTGAAGGCTGTATTAGTCTGGTTCTGGCCTCATTTCTCTGCCTTCTGATCTGCTCACTCTTGTCTACTCCTTCCACCTCGGGCAGAGGCAGACCTGTGGCTTTGCCTTTCCTACCAGGCTGGATACCACTGCTTCTAGAAACCACAAACGAAAATAAGTCTTTCCTCCCTCATGTTGCATCTGTCAGGCATTTTATTAATTTATAAAAGCAATGGAAAAGGCAACTGGTGCAGTGTGACCAAGTGCCAATGAACATCAGCTTTGCCAGGCATCTGGGCTGGGACCACCAGGACTGAAGCTTTGTCTCACCCTTCCAGCCTGGATGCTAAGGGCTCATCATAAACCTGGAGCTATAGAGGATGGTCTCTGTTCCTGTATGAGAAAGCTGCTTTGAAAATTCAGCCAAGTCACAGGGAATGAAAACAAGGCTGAGAACTGGAGAGTCAGAGTCAGTTTCTGTAGACAGTGGATGGACACTATTTGAAATTCTTGATCCAACCAGTGTGGTTCATGTTTTGTTAAGCTGTGTAGACAAATACATTCTTGTACGACTTTGTGTTTCTGTCACTGGCACCTGAAATAATTTTGATTAATCCACAGTGTGCTGGGCGCTGTTGTCGGTGGTTCCTAGAGGCAGCCACTTTTAATGATGTTTACTGGATTCTATTGATACTTTTCTCCATGTATCTGAGCAACATGCCTTTGATGCTGTTTTGTGATTGATTTTAGTCAGCAGGCACTGACTTCCTGTTACAGTGAGTGAGGATCCCCCCTTCCCCATCCCACACCACACTCCCCACCCCTACTCTTTACAATTACATTACTATCCATGGCTAACTCACGAGGTATAGTTGACATTAGGATGAGGTTAGAAGCCTGATTTATAGGTGAAGCAAACGCTCTTCTCAGATTAGGCTTTTTGTTGTTGTTGTATAATTTTGGTTTTTCTCATTATGAATAGTGAACTAGTTTTGTTTTTTGGTTTTCCCTAAATGGATCAATGTACCTGTCAACCATCCAGAAAAGAATGGTGCATATTTTACAAATCTTGTCACTCTTTGTCTTCCCCATGCCTTCTTCCCACAGTCACTGTTTTCAGGGTTGCTGTGGGCTATCTGCTCTAAAAACCAGATGCACTGCTGCTGTCCAGGGACTTCTTTTGATGATGGTTTGAGAAGGAAAATACATTGTATAATAATGTGTACATTTGAATCCAAAACCTTCTCTTGGTTGTCTCCCTTAACTAAACTACATATTCCAGAGGCTTCCTTAAAAATTATTTATTGGAAATAATTTTTAGCCTGTGCGTAGTTTTATATGTTCTTTTCACATCTTATTTGAGTATGTCCAGGTGTGTGTGTGTGTGTTTGGAGAGCTTACAGACAGGAAATGTTTTTCTGGGGCTGGGATATAATAAGCATATTGGTAGATCACTTGCTTAGCATATGCAAAACCCTGAGTTTTATCCCCAGCATTGCAAAACCAACCAATCAACCAACCAACTAGCCAGCCAGCCAACCAAAAACCCACCCACCCACCCACCCACCCAGACTCCCATACAACCCTGGGTGAGTTGTGCTAGCATTCCATTGTGCTTACCTGTACTCGGAAGGGCTCAGGCTTTCCTGATGAACATGCTCATGCTCTTCTCTTCACAGCTGCTGTTCCCTAACTCCAAGATGACGTGATTTGAAGGTTTTAATAAACCTTACTGGAAAGGGGGAAACATTTGAAATGTAAATAAAATATGAAAAAAAAAATAAACCTTACTGGGCTTTTGCTAGGCATCTCAACTGAACCAACCTTCTTTGAATGTTACTTCTAGCATCTGCCACTTGTCTAGTTCTCTGTTCTGTTGGAGAACTGCAGTAGTAGGCCTCTCTATTTAGCTCCCCAGTTTTCTGTTTTTTTCCTTCTGTTTTTTATTAGGAGATTTCCCTGCCATTATTGCCCACCCTCTTTATGAAACATTTTGTCCAGGTTATCCTCTTTTTAATTTGTACCAGCTCCTACTGGGTGGCTCACTAAAATACCACCATGTTCTTCTTTACAGACACATCATCGAAGCTCTATCACAATGACGATCACAATTTTTCTGAATGTTACCCAAGTGTTATTTATATTTCTAATAAAAGTTCTGGAGGGAAGGGGCTATGAGTTTCGGTTACCCCTTAGTGTTGAACTCTTTCTTTTCATACATACATTACTTAAAATTGCTGGGGTGGTTTGAATAAAAATGGCCCCCATAGGCCCATAGGGAATAACACTAGGAGGAGGTGTGGCTTTCTTGGAGGAGTGTCACTAGGCGGTGGGCTTTGAGGTCTCAGAAGCTCAAGCTTGGCCAGTGTGTCACTAGCTTTTCCTACTGTCTTTGGGTCCGGATGTAGACCTCTCAGCTACCTCCCCAGCACCATGTTTGCCTTTGTGCTGCCGTGCTTCCCACCATGACTATAAAGGACTAAACTTCTGACTTATAAGCCAGCCTCAATGCAATGTTTTCTTTTATAAGAGTTGCCATGCTCATGGTGTCTCTTATAGCAATAAACCCCAAATATATCTATTTTATATATTCAGATGAGGCCCTGGACTGAAAGCTGATTGGATGACTGAGGAGAGAACACACTCCACTTTACTGCTCAGCAGACTATCTGACCTCTTTTTCAGGATACTCCCCCACAGTGTGAGCACACTAACTGCTTTTCTGGGATCTTTAGTTTCCCAAGGGAAGATTTCCCTAATCTTTTGCCCTAAGGGAGGTGAAGGTAGCTGAGAAACCATGCCTTTGGGATGGAAGGAATGCTGATAGTCTCACTAGTCAAGCAGATTTTTTTTCTTTTTATCTTGTGCTTCTCATGTGCAGCTTGGTCTTTGGGCAAGCCTGTACTGCATGTTTGGAGCCCACATTTGCAGATATAAGTACATCAGTTGTTGCCAGTCTTTCCTCTGTGCAGCCACTCAACTTGTGACTGGTCCGATGTGCTCCACAGAAGCAGGTGGTTCAGCTCCTTCTACATTTCTTGAAAAATTCTATTGGAATAACTCTGAATAACAGTGATAATAATATTATTCTGTTTAAAAATATGGTAAAGAAGGCTAGGGAGATAACTCAGCAGTTACAACATTGACTACATTTCTAGAGGACCAGGGTTCAATCCCCAACACCCATATGGCAGCTCATAACTATCTGTAACTCTAGTTTGAGGGAATCTGACACCTTCCCACAGACATACATGCAGGCAAAACACCAATCACTGCTTGCAAAATAAAAACTTCAATAAATTATTCAAAATATATAGAAAAGAAATACAAAATTTACATTCAATATCTGCAGTGTGTGTGTATTTGATTGCATATATCTCAGGATGGCATGGAATGTTCAGCCCCTCTGTCTTAGCCTCTCATGTGCTGGGATGGTACATGCTTGATGTCATTTCTGTAACCTCAGCTTGATGTCATTTTTGTAACCAAGCTGCTACTATAAATATGACACACAAGAATCTTTACACTCTACCTAAGAGGAAATCAGAAGTCTGAGATGGTGCATCTTGGGAGTAGCCTATGTATCTACTCAGCAGATTTATGCTCAAAAAGAAGCTTTGTTCTGACATCAAAAGATCAATAATATATATGTACATGTTTTAGGTTAAAACATTGGAGGAATGCTTATACCTTTTCCCAGACTTTTCTGTCTTACAGTCCAACTGCTGGCCTGAATTACAATAGTCACAAGGTTTGTACTGTTATCCTAAGCTTGTAATTAATTCTGCATGATCAGAGTAGGAACACTACACCTTTTCTTCACTCAGTTCTCCGTGCCTGCACCAGCTTCTGGCTTACATAGCAGGCCCTCTATATTTGTCTAATGAACAAATGACATTTATAATTTAACACCTATTTGTCATGATAGGCTTATTGGCCCCATTTGATCAATAAGGGAATTGAAGCTCATAGACGTTAAGGGGATTGTTAAGTCTGTAATGACTGAGTAGGTATGGAAAATGGGAGACAAAGAGTAGATTTACATTATAGTAGTAGAATTTTGCTACTTTTTTGAGTGTGACTGGGAGATTAGATAATATCTTTTAGGAGATCCATGCTGAAATATTTTGGGATGAAATATTATTACTCATGTACTTTCATTTAGAAATTTTTTTTTAACAGGCTACTGCAATGGTCAGTGGATAAGGGTGATTGCCACCAAACCTGAGAACCTGAGTTTGATCCCACGGGTCCTTATGGTGGGAGGAAAGAACCAAGGCTCATAAACTGACCTCTAAATTCTACAACTATGCCATGGCATTTTTCTCCTATCCCAGTAGATAAATGTGTATAAAATAAAATTAATATTTTCTTTTGAATGCAGGTCCTTGTGTATAGTAGGCAAGTGATCTACCCTTGAGCTACACTTTTAGCCTCAGTTTTGTGTGCATGTAGGTGTATATACAGAAGTAAATCAGTTAACAGTAATAACATAATAAATAATGAATCCTGGAAGAAAGCATATGAAGTTCATTGTTCCTTCAAAATTTCTGAATTTTGAAAAAAAATACCACACACTGAAAAACAAAAAGAAGAAAGAGAATATGATATCAGACTGAAGTTTGTTCAACTCTAAAATATCATAAAGTAAATTAAAGTCCAGAAATGGTCAGAAGTCTGTGTTTGCCAAACAACACTTACCATAAGAATTGGGAACTAGGCAATTTGGAAGGTTCAATTAAGACTATTTAACCAACAATGCTGAAGGACTTTCTGAACAGATACAGCCTGCAAATTCAGAGCGAGAACTGACTGAAAAGTTCACATCAATAAAGGAATGGCAGGGGACCAAAGGCCCAGAAACACTATTGAAGGGACTGGTATGTATTTTTTTTTTTTTGATCCTTTATTTACATTTCAAATGTTTCCCCCTTTCCAGATCTCCCCTTTGGAACCTCCCTATTCCCTCCCCCCTCCCCCTGCCTCTATGGGGGTACTCCCCCACCCACCCACCCACCCACTCTCATCTTCCCTCCTTGGCATTCTCCTATACTGGGGCATTTAACACCCTCAGGCCCAGGGGCCTCTCCTCCCACTCATGGCTAACAAAACCCTCCTCTGCCACATATGTGGCCAGCACCATGGGTCCCTCCACCTGTATTCTTTGGTTGGTGATCCAGTCTATGAGAGCATCGAGGGGTCAGGCCAGTTGACACTGTTGCTCCCTCCATGGGGCTGCAAACTCCCTCAGCTCCTTCAGTCCATTCTCCAACTCCTCCATCTGGGACCTCACATTCAGCCCTATGGTTGCTGTGAAGTGACTCTTGGGTATTCTGAACTTTTTGGCTAATAACCACTCATCAATGAGTACATACCATGTTCATTATTTTGTGACTGCGTTAACTCACTCAGGATGATATTTTCAAGTTCCATCCATTTGCCTGCGAATTTCATGAAGTTATTGTTTTTAATAGCTGAGTAGTATTCCATTGTGCAAATGTACCACATTTTCTGTATCCATTCCTCTGTGGAGCGACATCTGGGTTGTTTCCAGTTTCTGGCTATTAAAATCTGGCTGCTATAAACATAGTGGAGCATGTGTCCTTATTACATGTTGGAGCATCTTCTGGGTATATTCCCAGGAATGGAATAGCTGGGTCCTCAGGAAGTATTATGTTCATTTTTCTGAGGGTCCGCCAAACTGATTTCTGGAGAGGTTGTATCAGCTTGTATTCCCACCAGCAATGGGGGAGTGTTCCTCTTTCTCCACATCCTCGCCAACATCTGCTGTCACCTGAATGTTTGATCTTAGCCAGGACTGGTGTGTATTATTGGAGAAGAGCTCAGGGAGAAAACAACATTTCCGTTGGTAGGCTCAGAAGGTGCTGAGTCTTGTCCTATGCAGTCGCGGGTTCATAAAGAATGGTTATGCAAACATTTCAAGGAATAATAACAAATTTCTCAACATGCAATGATAGTCCTGTCTGCAAGAGAAACATGATTTGTGGTTGAAGGTACCAAATGAGCTGGAAACAATTTAACAGCTATTTGGAAAAGGACAAAGCAGATGACTTTAGTGATTTCTAAAATAATTTTAAAGTTCTGTGGTTCTGCATTACTTAAAAATTTTTTAAAAAGATAAAGGACTCTATAAAAAAATTTGAAGGGCAGGCGTGCTCAATATCCATAAATGAAGCTGAACATTCATTCAAGGTCTTTGCTCATCTTAGCCAGTCCTGGGAAATAGAGGGTGTCTTATGCTCAGGGCTAAATGAGTTTAATTGAGAAATGAACTGTCCTTGAGAAAAGAGAGATTTGGCTTGAGAAACACAGGCAGATAATGTTCCGTCTCTGTTCATCTCCAACAATATACTAATCTCCAATTAAGCACCATCTGACGATAAAGAAAGAATCACAGGGAGATGAAATGGACATCATGAAACCTAACATTTCCTAGTTTATGTTCTTTGTTTCTTTTTCCCTCTTGGGAGGCTGCTGGGATTGACAGAATCACACACACATGAACTAGGAAACACAACAAGAAACTTTTGCCAAATCATTTGAGCAGCATATGTGTATTAAAAAAAGCTCTCTTATGATCAACATGCGGCTAGGTAGGTGTAACAGTCTCAAAGACAGCTAAAATAGTCTCTATATTCACACTGTATCAAATTTGATGACAAGTGTAAAAATAGATTGAGCATCACCCATAGTGCTGGGGACAAGAAGTGTTACAGATTTGGGGTTTTGGATGTCGGATTGGTCTTTATCAGTTGGTCATGGTCCATGACATGTACAAGGTTAATATAGAAATCTACAGTTGAGTGTGCCCTGCCATCATTTCAGAGATTGTTTCAGATCCTTTACGATTTTAGAGTGTGCAAGATTTTGAATTTTTTTGGTTATAGTTGTGGGGAGCTGAGGAAGTTTTGAGTAAAGAGTGGATGAAATCATAAGTGAATGAATGTGTATTGTTGACACAGGCACAGCCTTGCCAAGGATCAAGGCCTCAGACCCATGGGAAGTTCGTAAAAGTTTATCCCAGGTCCTCTACGAAAAGCAACCCTTCCTTTGGTCCAAGTACAAGTGATCAGTTTATGCAAAAACTAGCAACTGCCACTTCTTCCTCCTGGATGCTTCCATCCTGAGACTGCTTGGATACAGACACTTCCCACTGAGACTTTCTCCTCCACCCTGTGCTGGATGGGTTCCTGGTTCTTGAAGTAGTCAGTGCCACTCCATCAGGGTGTGCACAGCCACCCTGATCACAGCTTTTCTGTACACAGGTCTGTCCTTTCTTCATTCCCTTGCCCACTCCACTTAGGTTTCCAGACTGAGGCTGCATTGGTTATGGTAGGGTGCTCCACTTGTAATCAATCAGGAGGTTTATCTCTCTTTGAATCTATTCTCTGAGGGATGTGTGTGTGTGTGTGTGTGTGTGTGTGTGTGTGTGAGAGAGAGAGAGAGAGAGAGAGAAAGAGAGAGAGAGAGAGAATCACAATCATTTAAGGGTTCCTCCTAATACCAGTCCAAACAGCCACAATCACTTGTCACTTGTTTCTAGAAGTGGAACAAAAAGTGTATGCTATGGGATGGATGGCAGAGGTAAAGATTCTGAACTCAGATTTTCAAGAGACAATGGCTTCTCCCTCACAAAGCAGGACCTGCACTGTCTTAGGACTCCTGGGCTCTGTTTCGCTGGGATCTGTTCCTCAGATCTTGCCCTCAATTCTTGGCAGCTAACAGACTCAAATTGCCTGGTCTCTAAGCTTGCTTGCTCCTGTTTGCAAGGTCCCTTTCTCCCTTACAGTAAAAAGACAGAAACCAGGGTAATGACCCTTTGGTGACCCCCCACCCCCATCTAAGGCACACTCTGTTTTCTACCTGCCTCTTTGTAATTTCTTTTAACTTTTAATTGTACACAATAACTATATGTATTGATGGCCGCCTTGTGATGCATTAGAACATGTATATAGGGTGGAATGATTCAGAAGGAGCAGTTACCATATCCATCACCTCAAACACTTAGCATTTCTTTGTGTTGGGCACGTTCAGATGAAATGTAGCTACTTTGAAATACATGATAAATGGTTAACTACAATCTCTCTACTCAGCTATAGAAGGCTAGAACTTGTTTTCCTTGTCTTTATTTTTATTCCCTATAGCAAACCTCTGTTCATCCATATCTGTGCTTGTGCTTTCCAGTCTCTCTCTACTTCTGTTAGATAATTTGTTTCCAGCTCACTTCTTAGGATGCTGAGAGAGAGGGAGCAAGTGTACTCTGTAGATCTTACCCTTTGCTTTCCGCATACCCGGGCACTTAGGGCACTTAACAAGGTTGTTGCTCCTCCCCCTCTCCCTCCCCTCCCCCTCCCCTCTCCTTCACTCTCCCCTCTCCCTCCTCCTCCCCCTCGTCCCCCTCGTCCCCCTCGTCCCCCTCCTCCCCCTCCTCCCCCTCCTCCCCCTCCTCCCCCTCCTTCTCCTCCTCCCCCTCCTCCTCCTCCTCCTCCTCCTCCTCCTCCTCCTCCTTCTGTCTTGGCTGTGACAGACTGAGTTTCTTTCTTTAGATAGTTTTTCCTCTGATATGCAAAGTATTAGTCTGTAAAATGGTGGGGTTAGGATGAAGAGGTGTCCAGGAATGTCCACTGGCTAAAAACATGCATACTCAAGTCAGTGACATTAGTTGCTTGGAAACTCCTCATATTTTAAACAGCAAAGTAATGTCAGTGATCACCACCACCACTGGGGAGCTGTGGTCTCAGCTATGATACATTAAAAATCAAAACTAAGGAAAACACCTTAGTTCACCTAATGAGAGCTTCAGTCTACTTTGTTTTTTTTTTTGTTTGTTTTATTTTTTTGTTTTTTGTTTTATTTTGTTGTTGTTGTTTGTTTTTTTGTTTTGTTTTTTTGTTTATTCGAGACAGGGTTTATCTGTGTAGCCATGGTTGTCCTGGAACTCACTCTGTAGACCAGGCTGGCCTCCAACTCAGAAATCTGTCTGCCTCTGCCTCTGCCTCCCAAGTGCTGGGATACTGTTAACCTCAGTTTAAGAATTCAAGGTCGGGGAGATGGCTCAGTGACTAAGAGCTTTTGCTCTGCAAATATGAGCACCCTAGCTTGATTCACAAGCACTCACATAAAAAGCAGGGCCTGGCTGCATGTACTTACAGTTCCAATGTTTGGGGAGGGGGAAGGATACAGGCAGATCCCAAGAGGTTGCTGGTTGGTTTTCTGAGCCAGTGAGCTTCCAGTTCAGTGACCCCCATCTCAAAGCAACAGTGGAGAGCAATAGAAAAGATGGCCTGTTATGCATTCTGGTATGTATGCCTGCACGCTACACACACACACACACACACACACACACACACACACACACACTAAAGGATTCATAAATTACCCCATTAATAACAATAATAATAGTAAACGGTGTTGATTTTTTTTTTACGGTTTCATATCTCCACCTGTAAGTTCTACATAAACTGCTTTTTAACAATCATTTTATACTTTACAAGATAGAAGGGAAATTTTATTTTTCATTAAAAATTACTTCCTATAGACAATATATTGTTTATTTATACACTGGCTGCCAAAATATTATGTATTCTGATTAACTTCCACAACTAGGAAAGTTTCAAAAACCAGCATTTAGATTTTGGAAGGTGAAACCTCCCAAAGATTGCTTTCCTCTTCTATATCATATCTAAGTGAATGTACTGTTATTTCTCACCAGGAAAGAGAGCTACAATGTGCTCTGTCTTAGTCAGGGTTTCTATTCCTGCACAAACATCATGACCAAGATGCAAGTTGGGGAGGAAAGGGTTTATTGAGCTTACACTTCCTGTTCATCACCAAAGGAAGTCAGGACTGGAACTCAAGCAGGTCAGGAAGCAGGAGCTGATGCAGAGGCTATGGAGGAATGCTGCTTACTGGCTTGCTTGCTTCTGGCTTGCTCAGCTTGCTTTCTTATAGAACCCAAGACTACCAGCCCATAGATGGTACCACTCACAAGGGGCCCTCCCCCTTGAACACTAATTGAGAAAATGCCTTACTGCTGGATCTCATGGAGGCATTTTCTCAACTGAAACTCCTTTCTCTGTGATAACTCCAGCTTGTGTCAAGCTGACACAAAACCAGCCAGTACATGCTCCTTCAGACATACAGTGACTTTTTAAAAAAAAAATTAAAATTTTTTTTTTTAGTTTTTTAAAAATAACATTTCAAATACTATCCACTTTCCTGGTTTCCCCTCTGCAAACCCCCTATCCCATTCCCCCTTCCCCTGATTCTATGAGGGTGCTCCCCCACCCACCCACCCACTCCTGCCTCACTGCCCTAGCATTCCTCTATACTGGGGCATCAAGCCTTCACAGGACCAAGGGCCTCCCCTCCCACTGATGACAGATATGGACCCTTCAGCTCCTTCAGTCCTTCCCCTAACTCCTCCATTGGGGTCTCCATGCTCAGTCTGACATTTTTGTATAAGAAGAACAAATAGAAGAGGGTGGCAAAGGCCAGGATGATCACATTCTACTTACGCAAAATCAGTTTACATAATTCAGTTTTCCCTCTAAGAATACAGAGGAGTAAATAATATGGGAAAAGTGTTCATATATATGTATACATATGTATGTGTATATGTGTGTATATGTGTGTGTATATATATATGAAT
>JADRCH010000064.1:10967685-11026904 GCA_019843965.1 Rhynchomys soricoides | reverse complement strand
TGTGTGTGTATGTATGTATGTATATGTGTATGTGTATGTATGTGTATGTGTGTATGTATACGTGTATGTGTATGTATCTTTTTTGGTGGTGCTGGATGGATATTCACGTCAGGGCCTCCAGCATGTTGAGCTCATGTTTTCCCACTCAGCTGTATCCACAGTTCCTGCACATATTCTTTCCATGTATTAGACAAACTTACAGATAACAGAGTAGGACACAACACGTGAACCCCCAATGCAAGGACACAAAGGGCTGGGCAGCAGTATTGGTGACAGCAATAAGGAAGGGCAGGGCTCAGCTTAGGATACAAACTTGGAGGCGGAGCTGACGGGTTTGCCAGCAAGATATTCATATTCCTAATCACTCATCCCCCCCCCCCGTCTCTCTGTCTGTCACTGCCTCTGCCTCTCTCTGTCTCTCTCTCTTTTTGTCTCCACCCCTCCCCCTTCTCTTTCTCTCTTTACCCCTCTTCCCCTTTTTCTCCCCCTTTCCCTCCCCATCCCCACATGTGTGTATAGGATGGGGTGTTTAAGAAAGACAATAATCAATGAGAACTCATTAGGGACTAATGTGAACCAAGGGCCATTATCCTTAATGCTATAGAGACTGGAAAGACAAATTTTAATTAATGAATCCCATAAATAAACTGAGAATATATCGAATTGCAGTAGTTTTTTTTAAGAGAAGGACTTTTCACTGCTGCATAGGATTAAGTGGGTGAAGGACATAGAGAAGCCTTGTGTTAGATAAAATCTAACTCTGCAGTGATATGCAGAAGGAACAAACACCCCGCTTTCTTCAGATGATCTGTTGCCTTATCTGGGGAGACTACATCAACAGAAGAGTCAGATTGTACAGAGCGAAGCCTCTCTCCTATCTTCCTCTTCCCTGGTTCCTATGACCTGCAATGATAAAAAATATGTGGGTACCAGAGAGACAACTCTGAAGCCCCCACATGCTGCCTAGTTTCTTTGCTCTGGATTGGGAAGGTGGAATGCAGCCTGTACATTCAGTACTTTACAAGTTCAGCTAAACATCAAACCACGACACTTTCTTTCCCGTGAGTTGGCTCGAGGAGGGGTAATGATGGCCTCTCTAGTAACTTTTTAACTGTAACTCTCTTGTGCGTCTTGCTTCACTCACATCGAGACAGCTTTGGAATGATTACTTGCATAGGCTTTAACATCACGGCATCTCCAATCTGACGTTTGGCCTTACCAATTACCAGCTGTGTGTGTGTGTGGTAAGACCTTGAGTCACTTTCCTGAGGCTCAATTTGCTCACCCGTGAAATAGAGCGAAAGTAGGAAGTGCTCTGCGGCGCTGTTTGTGGACCACGTCAACTGATAGATGCTACGCTGTGCTGGGCTGTTGTGCTAGAACCAAATGTGGTAAGTTGTGCAGTGCAAAACAACACCGAATTATTACTACATACTTTCAGAGGTCAGAAAACTACAAAGGATTCCACTGGTCTATCGAGTCAAGCTGTCAGCCTGGCTGTACTGGTCTCTGGAGGTGCTAAGGGACAGACCACCTCCTTCTTTGTGTGACGCTCCTTTCGTCTTCGACGTCAGTGACAGTGTCTCTCTGACTGCAGCTTCTGCCATTCATCTTATTCTATGCTATTCATGCTTCCCTCTCCCATACCAAGAACCTTTTCCTATAGTACAGAGACTGGAGAGTCAGCGGCTCACTGAAAGCTACGGCTCTACTTCTGGAGGCTGAGAAGCCCACAGTCAAGGCACTAGTAAGTTTGCTATCCAGCAAGGATGATTCTGTCGTTGCCAAAATGGCAGCTGCTGCCTCATCTTTCAGAAGGGACTAAGAATGTGGCAGAAAGGGTCTGTCTAGATCTTTTGTAAGTTATGAATTCCATCCATGAAGGAGAGGGCGTAGCTTAATCACTTTCCCACCTCCTAGTACTATTCCCTTGAGGATAAAGTTTGAACACAAATTCCGAACGGAGCACAGACTTTCAAAGCAGAAATTCCCTTTGGATTACCTTGGGTTCACCTGGATGATCCAGGGTAATCTTCTTAATCAAAGGACTGTTGATTAGCAACTTTAATCCCTTCTTGTCATGTAAGGAAACAGATCACAGGTCTGGGGATTGAGATGTGGGCATCTTGGGGAACCATTAACCTGCTCTCCATGGAGTTTAACACAGACAGCTATGGCTGAGCTTGGTAAACTGCCTCATTGATTAAAATGATGTAAGCAGAAAGCCCACTGATGCCCATTGACATGGCATCAGCACATGGCTTGATTGGTGATATGAGTGACATGGGAATGACTAGCAAGAAAGAATCCCACTTGGTCATGAGGATTATGAATCAGAGAAGGACCAGTGAAAGTGGGATGTCAATTAGGACTTTGTGCTTGGTCAAGCTAGGTCTAAGAGAGGAGGAGGAGAAAGAACCTCTTGTTGTTATATCCAGTAGAAATATAACATGAGCCTATTATACAATTCGTAATTTTCCAATAGCCATATTATAATGGTTTGTATATGTTCGGTCTAGGGAGTGGCAATTTAGAAGGTGTAGCCCTGTTGGAGTAGGTGTGTCACTGTGGGTATAGGCTATAAGACCTTCATCCTAACTACCTGGAAGTCAGTATTCTGCTAGCAGCCTTCAGATGAAGATGTAGAACTCTCAGCTTCTCCTGCACCATGCCTGCCTGGATGCTGCCACGCTCCCGCCTTGATGATAATGGACTGAACCTCTGAACCTGTATGCCAGCCCCAATTAAATGTTGTTCTTATAAGAGTTGCCTTGGTCATGATGTCTGTTCACAGCAGTAAAACCCTAACTAAGATACATATTAAGAAAGCAAAAGACATAAGTGAAATTAATTCTAACAACATATTTTATGTAAACTCAGATAATACAAATATTATGACTATAATGAGACTATTGAAATATTTTACTTCCCCCCTCTCCACAAATTAGGTCTTCGAATCTACTTTGACTTTGCATGCACAGCCCTTCTCAGTGGGAACTGGTCACAGTTCAAGAGCTGAGTAGAGAGTGGCATGTGGCTGGCAGTGCTGTGATGAGTGGAAGTTAAGTGGAGAGGTGACATGGACAGAAGCAGGGAGATGACAAGTTCAGGATGGATTTGGGGACATGGCAGCATGAGAAGGTGGGAAAGAAAGGTAAATGTTTGGCTCCAGTCATGGGAGGCCCGGAATTTTATGCTGGAATATTTCCACTTAATTTGACAGGATGCCATTAAAGGAAAGCCATTGAAGCTTTTGGATAAAAAGATATTTGGAATAGCTTGACAGGTGCTGCGGAGGAAATGTGCTGTAAGATTTACACACAACCTCCTTGTAGAGGTTTTAAATCTTGTCGAGGGCGAGAATACCTGCATTAAAACAGTATTAATAACTTGGGATAGAGTGACCCCAGGCCAGATCATCAGTAGAAGTGATGAATGCTGAACAAGTAGAGAGAGAGGGTTCCCTAAGGGATGAGCTGTTAGGGAGCACAGCATGACAGCATGAGAGAGGCTGGTTGGACTTCAGCTAGATTTGGAAGGAAGAACACAGTTATTTTATAGCCTTGAAGGTCAGACATCCGAAGTGAATGTTCCCAGACTGAAACTATTCCTAAAGGGCTTTTCCTTGAGGTTGTATGAAAGATTCTGTTTACCAACCCTTTCCAACTTCCATTCTGTCCTTTGAGATGTCCTTGAAAGGGTACCTGCATTCTTTGGCTGGTGCCCACTTCATCGACAGGGCCATGAGTTTGACCTCTGACCTAGGAATTGGAAGCGGCATAGAGGAAAGACTGGGTGGCATCTGGAGTGAGAAGTAGCTGGTCTGAACCCTGAGTGTGAGTGTTGTAAACTTTATGATGGAGTGGAGTGGTAAAATGAGGCAGAGAAGGGGTCTAGCCTGGGAACAGTAAAAGATAGTAGTGGTGAGCTGAACTCATGTCAGATTTTGGTAGAGCCAAACAACTGGGGCATAAGAGCCCCCTAATAATAATTTAACCCAGGGTGATGACATGTCCTACACAGCTTGCTTTAGAATGAACCAGGTGGGAGAGTAGGTGGGACTTGTTGGGGTCCAGTGAGACTGAAGACTGGGGGCCCACATAGACCTCTATTGCTGTAGCTCTGGTACAAGATCCAGGGTAGTAACCAGAGCGGGAGAAGTGTGCTGACTATTAAGAATTTAAGGCAAGAATGAGAGATAGGCTAGTGCCTCTCTCCACAGATGTTTATAGGAGTGTCGTGACCAGAGCACTTGGTGCTTGGCAGTGGTGAAATGAGTGTTAGCCCTAAAGATTTCATAGTAATTTGTATCATGTCAGCAGACCCGTTTTTATACAGTAATTGGCCAGTTTGCAATATAAAAGAAACTCTCCATGCTGACGCTGAGTCAGCCCTCTTTCAAAGGAGATAAGCTCTAATACTTTAATACTTACCAGGGTGGTCTCTCGACTGTCATTTGTGGTACAAGCATTCACTTAGGACAGGAGAGGGTGGTTTTTTTTCTTTTCTTTTCACAAAGCATCTAGAGGAAAAGAAATCCTATAATAATCAAAGGAAAACTAAAATTCTAAGCCTTCTCTTGTCTGTTATGATAGTGAAGTATAAAACTACACTGTAGTTTTCTCTGTTGACTGATCCCCTGGGGTTGATGCTCCAGGGCTGAGGGTAGGCTATGGGAATAATTGATGAAGCTATTTATATGCCTGTGGTGTTAAGCACTAAGCCCTGGAAGAGGCAAATGAATGCTGTCGGATTCCTTTAAAGAATGATGGAACAAGTCATCACAGGCTCAGCAGAAGGAGAGAGTCACGTACTGGATAAGGAAATTTTCATCATACCATCATACAATGGCCAAGCGATGTCAGTTCATGTAAGAGTACCCTATGATGCTTGCATAGTGACAAGATGGCCACATTTTTCAGAATGCATCCCTTGTCTCACAACATAGGGTTATACTGGAAAGGCTGCATAAGCCTGTCAGAGGGTAGAATTATTGTGGTCTCAGAGGATGTTTGAATGCTTTAGTGTCTAGACCAAACTATGAATGACTGAGTGATCATGTCAGATGCTAATATAAACCCTTCTCTCTTCTCTTTCACAACTGGTACCTTGTGTGAGTAGAGAAGAGCATAGCTCCAAGGGAAACAGCTGCCAACTGTTGTCTAGATTTGATAGCCGTGCTTGAGTGACACTGAGCTAAACTCACACACTTGATGTGGAGAGTCAATAGTGTTGTATGTAGGTTTTGAGGTCCTGCTGGGTGCTCAGTGAGCTCTGTAATGCATGCTTTCTGCCCTATCATAGCTTGGTCTGATTACAGCACTAGAAAAAAAAATAGCCCTTTCTTAAATAATCAGTTAATAGGTCAATCTCCCATGCAAAGTCACTTGAACTGGGGACAGTTCTGGTTTATGCAGATGGCCCTGGAATAATTTATAAACCTGGTTTAGATGATAAATCTTATGCTCCTCTGTCTTTTAGGGTGGTCCTATCTCACAATGGAGTCAATTGTCTTTAGATATGGGTTAGCTGAATTCAAAAACCCATTAGGCCATCTTCAAAGGAGCTGTGGTGTGGCTGGTAACAAACTGACATGTTCTGTGTATGCATACTTGACAGTTAGAGAAGTTTGCCTTTCCCATTACTCTGAGCCCAGCTACATTTCTTAGGAAATGCTTTATGAGATCTTTTTTGCTTCCAGTATATACTCTTGGGTGGAGGCTGGGGAAGAGCAAGGCATGTTTCCTCCACCCCAAGCCCTCTTCTGAATAGTAGGCAGAGTCTTCTTCCTAGGAGGCAGAGTCTCAGCCTTAATTCTTTTATCTTAATTATACACAGAGTCCAATACAATAACAGGCATAAGTATCAGTCTAATAAGGAATAAATGCAATTACAAAAACATGATGATTTGTTCAATCTCATAGCTATGCCTCAAGCCGTTCTGAGCTTTATAGAGCAGACCATGTTTTGTTCAGCAGGCAGGAATGCCATTTGCAATTTACTAAACCCTTTGCACTGTTTTCCCTGAGGTTATTTATAATATTTTCCTCCTTTATTAGAAAAGTTTCCATAAAGGAGAGTTTTGTAAAGAGGTCTTATGAAATATTTTAGAAGGATAATTATTGCTGAAATTAAGATGAGCAATTATGGCTCTGAATTAGCTTAGACAAGTGATTTGCTTTCATGAAGAAATAGGGGTTCTTACTGGATTCCTTGTGCAGCCTTTGGGCTTAGGAGTAATTGGTCTTTGGTGAAAAGAAGGGATTGTTGACTCTTAAATACTTACATTTATATCTTGAATTGGTGGTCTTTACATCCTGAGATGGACTCTTGGAGGATGTGTTCAGTACCTGCCTTCAGATATACAGACCTCAATGGCAGAACTGACTGCAAATAGTATCAGATACAGTTGAAAACAAAGCCCACACAGCTTGACAATTTTGCATAACAACTAGATTTTTGGGTTTAAAACCTCCTTATCATTTTTCAATGAAAATTTCTGATCAAAGATAAAAATGACACTTAGATTTTACTTCCTGCTCTTAATAAATGCAGTGTAAGGTTCATTTTCTGTCTATGAGAGCCAATCTGCTCTTCAATTATTTAACAAGATACAAAGTACCAGGAGATCTTACTACTAACATTTGGTGGTCCCTGCATATCATATGGAAGCCACATCTCTCGCTTTGTCTCTAATACCCTCTGTGGTAGATTGCAAACATGGCCATAAGTTTTCAGGCTTCCTCTAAGCACACTTTTGTATTGTTTTTCGAAAACACCCCCCCCAACCTAACCAAACCAAACCAAACTAAACCAAACTGGAGTCTTTCATTGTTCTTTATGCCTGAGTGAAATGAAAATTTTGGTTTCTTTGAAAACAAAATTGTTACAGGAATATGTTTTGTTTTAATCCTAGGTGTGAGATATGGGGCTGTGTCAGATTGTCATAGTAGATGACTATGATTTGTCTCATGCTCTGGCAGGGGCATGATTTTTCAGCTAAAAATATTTGGAATTCTGTGGACTCTTATGAGGGTATATCTTGCTATAATAGTAGAAATATAGAAAGGGAGGGCCTGACAGAAGCTGAGCCAGCAGAAGCCAGCCCCATCTCCCTCCTCAAGTAGTCATGTGGGGATGATCAGGGTGCAGAGGGGGCCAGCAGGTGCCACTATGAGCAGTTGTGCAATGGAGAGGCAGAAAAGATGAAAGAGCAAAACCATGCTTGTACTGTGGAGAGAGGTAGACCTGGAGACCTGATGGCAGAGACAGTTGTGAGAGAGAACTGAGGTCTCAGCGGAACATGTGGTTGGTGGGGTATTGCACAGTAGCTTGGAACATACACAGATGCACTCAGCCCCCAAACATGCTGTCTGACTTCAGCATCATTCTGGCTCTAGGCCATGATGGAGGCCCAGATGAGGAATGGTTCACTTTCTAGATTGGATCTCCTTGGAGGACCACTGTGGTCTACAGTGCCTCTGAAGACCATGTGTTAGTCAGTGATCCAGATATGTCCAGAGGCACAGTTGATGTCCATGGCCCATGTTACCACCCAAGGCCACACAGAAATCTATTGTCTATGCTATAGCCTGAAGCCATGTTGATGTCTGTGGGCTGTGGTGCTACTGGGGGTTATATTGATGTGAGTGGCTGGAGCTGCCACCTGAGGCTATGGCGATGTCCAGGCTCAAGCTGCCTCTGAGGGCCAAGTCTGGGTCTCTGGTTCTACAGCAGACAGGGTCTATGTTGATGTCCATGTCCCATGTTAACCACCGATGGCTACATGGAGGTCCATGGTCTATGCTATAGCCTGAAGCTATACTGATATCCAAGGGTCATATTGTTGTGGGGAGTGGGGAGTAGTGTGGAGAAAAAGAACAAGGAAGGCACACAGATCTCCATTTCCTGACAGAGGTAGAGAAAATAGGGATACAATTGCTATGCAGTGCAATATTAATAATGAGAGTAACAACCAATCAGCAAAAGGGCTTGCACTTTCTATTCTCTACCTCTTGTCTTTTAGTCAGGAAATGTTAGAAATATACTTAGCTTGTTCCCTTAGTTGTCTCTCCATTTCATTTTGGCTACAAGTATATAGAGAGATTACTGTGAGCTCATAATCCTGGGCACTGAAATATTACTCTGAAATCAATAAACTTTAGTTAGAAGTAAAGTAAATGCAATTGTAATCTCTAAATGTAAGTGTGTCCCTGTGGTGTTGGTTTGTTAGGGCTCCCATAATCAAATCCTATTGATTAGATGGTTTAAACAACAGTAGTTTAGACTCTCAGAGTCTCAGAGGCAAGAAGTCTGAGATAGAGGAGTGGGCACGTTTAATTGCTCTGAAGCCTTTCTTTGGTGTATGGATGGCTTTTGCTTGATTTTTCACAAAATCTTTTCTCTATGTCTTCACATCTCTGGTGTCTCCACAGGAAGATGCTTCTAACAGATTATCACCCTCTGCCTTATCTGTCTCAACTAAATTTAAGCATCCTTGAGCCAGGCAAGGTGGAGCATGCCTTTAGTCCTAGCTCTTGAATTTTAGGCCAGCCTGATATACATCTCAAGTTCTGGGTCAGCTGGGTCTACATAGTGAGATCCTAAATATAGGTTGTTTTTTTTGTTTTGTTTTTTTGTTTTTCTGTTATCAGGGATTCAGAACATACGGATTTTGAGGTATGATTCACTCACAAATGTAATACATAATTCCACACTGGAATAATTCAGGTACATCAGTTTGAGAACGTACTCCTTCACATACTGGTTTATAAGCTAGATCATCCACATGTGCATACTGTGCTCTCTCTTCTATTCCATCCTCTAGGGTGAAAAGTTGTATTAATATACATATAGGCTTAATGTGTTGGTTCTTACATGCTTCCAAGGAATTCTAGTCTTTCAGGGGAACTTCAACCTCCATGGATAGGAACAGATAGACGTGTCAGCTTCTCCAGTGGATGGGAAGAGAAGATGTTTTGCTGCAGGAATCCTTTAAAGCTCTCAGATGACATCTTCTGGGAAGAACTGCCTGCAGTGGTCTGTGTACTACCATAGCTTTCTATATTACCAGAAAGCTGGCCTGTCTTTTAACCCAAGGAGCTGGGTTGTATATCATGGGGATATTCGGATTGTATACCATAGGCATATTCTAAGTGAAGTCCATTCATTGTTGATTGGCGTTACAATGGTATCAGTGAGATTCATATAGTAACCTTGAACTTCAGAGCTTGAGCTCTTGGTTGTCTGTAGTGAAGACTGTGAGTAAAAGTTGTCCAAATTTATTAAGAAGGAGATGGAGGTCTTTGGCATTCCTGGATCCATTATTGTTTGTATCAATTTTAAAACAAAAGGAAGTATAACCTTGAGATATTTTGTTTGTTTAGCTGAGAGAAAAAGAGCCTCTCTATGTAACTAGACTAGGCTGGAACTCACTAGTAGAGTGATAGTAGGCTATCCTCAAACTTGCATTTATTTCCTGAATAATAATGTTAGAGGTGTGTGTTACAACACCTGGCCAATCTTCATTTTCAAGCAAACTCTTTCTTTCCCTTTTTTTAAAAAAATAAAATAAAATGTCCAAATTAGAGATGGCTAATATTCAAGTAGTAAACAAATGCAAAATAAAATAGTACTTTATAAAAGTCTTGCCATGGAAAGGTTGAACAACTATTTAGTATTAATTTCTACCTCATCTGATTACCAGTGGGAAACCCTAGAATTTTGGGGGGCAGGTATAATACATACTGATTTCCTCTGTATCAGTGACCCCTTTGAGGTTGCATATCAGATAGTTACACTGAAACTCATAGCAGTAGCAAAATTACAGTTATGAACCAGCAACAAAATAATTTTATGGTTGGGGGTCACCACAACATGAGAAACTGTATTAAAGGGTCTCAGCATTGGGAAGGTTGAGAGCCACTGCTCTGTTATACTCTAACTAGGCTTGAAATCTGCTTCCAGGCTAAGGCTCTAAAGAAACAAATGAAGGTACCTGACATTTAATGTCCATCATCAACTCTTAGCATAGCTTATGTGCTTGTTTTTATTAGTTTTGCCTTACAATAAGGTTCCGAAGGAGTCAAACACTGAACATGTAAATTTTAATGAGACAGGAGAGTTGGAAATATGGGATATTCTATAGAAAAACAGACTGAAGAAGATAGGGGCTGGAGCTATGACTCAGTGGCTAAGAACTTGTTGTTCTTGTAGAGGACCCAGGTTTGGCTCCTAGCACACATGTGAGGTGGCCCACCACCTCTTGAAACTGGGGTTCTAGGGAATCTGATAGAGAAATCTGGGGTTCTGGCATCTTCTGGTATCTGCATACATGTGGTATACACAAATACACACACACACACACACACACACACACACACACGGGGAGGCACATACACATACACATAAAATAAATAATCTTTTTAAAAAGGTTCACAAAAGTGGGCCTAATTGGAATTGATTGTCCAAATCCAGGCTATTGTAGTTGGAAGAAGATCAGCAATAAAAGGTAAATGATGAATTCGTCTCTGGACATTTTACATTCCTGGCTTAGTAGTTTAGTCAATTTCTCAGGTAAAGGTGAAGTTCAAGGAATAGAAATGTCTTCTGTCAATCTAAGCTTCACCTTCAGTCACTTCTCTTGACCTTGTCCTCTTACATAAAGTTACCCTATTGAGTAGGGCAGTAGGGTCCATTTTCCCCAGACTATCTCCTTGTATTCCCTGAACTTCCTTCAAGGCTCAGAAGTCTCCATTTGTTAGCAGCTTTCCAATACAATCGTCATCAGAACACATTAAATAACCAGTGATGAATTTGTATCTCAAAGCAAGCATTTGTTGAAAGAACATTTCGCAAAATGAACTTTCCATACACCAGACAGACGTCTTCCTAATGATTTATGAAATGCCATTGAAATGACCCTGCTCCCAAATTCTCTTCTCCCTCCCACATAGCCGTAAGTCCCAATTGTTAGAGATTAGTTTCCCTAGATTAAAAGACACAAAGTTTCCGAGAGTTCCCTTTGAAAATTAAATCCCTGGGTGTGGGAAGTAAAAGAAGAAGAGAGGGAGGCATTTCAGCACAAATGAATCTATCTGCTGCCAACAACCCAGTTCCAAACAGGGCAAAGACAGTTGTGGATCTGAAGTGAATATTAACAAGCAAAAGGGGGTGCATCCGGGGAACTTACTTCTCATCTTCAGTGGAAGTTCAAGGAAAGCAAGTTCAAGGAGATAGTCTAGGAAGAATGGATGCTTCGGCCCTGCCATGATTTGATAGGGTAACTTTATGTAAGAGGACAAGAGAGATGGTAGAAAGTGAAGCTTGGTTTGAGTGAAGACACCCCTAGTCCCTTTAGAGAGAGCAGCCAGAACACTAAACCACAGTGGTTGAGTTATTGAGAGTCTATGCAGGAAGGGGGAATGTAGTCTGCTTGGTGAACTTGGTTCACCAAGTAAGAGAAATTGGAGAACCATTTCTTACAGTTTAGAATTTGGTATAGTGCTAGACTTCATAATAATTTAAATAAAAGTTGACATCTACTATGTGCCATGTAGTAAGTCACCTGTCATAACCTTTAAAGTATGTATTTGTTGGTTGCTCGCACAATGTTTTACAAATATTAATTGACTTGATTTTCAAATTTCTTGGTCTCAGTTATGTTCTCTTGCCATGAAGAGAAACTATGACAAGGTGACTCATAAAAGAAAGCATTTAATTGGGGCTTGTTTGCAGTTTCAGAGGATGAGTCCATGACCTCATGGCAGGAAGTAGGCAGGCATGGCTCTGGGGCAGTAGCTGGAACTTATGTCTGATCTACAAGCAGGAGAGGAGGGGGGATTTTTTTTGAAATCTCAAAGTCTACCCCCAGTGACATACTTCCTCCAATAAGACCACACCTCTAATCCTTCCTAAATAGTTCACCAACTTGGAACCAAACATTCAACTATATGAGCCTATGGACCATTCTCTTTCAAACCACTATAAAACCTTTGTAGTTGGTATGGTTTTCTTCTCATCTTATAGATCAGGTGACAAATGTAGGTCAAGTAATCCAGGGTCACATGGCAGTCAAATGAAGATTTAAACCTGGACTATCTGGTCATGTGCTTAATCATTGCTCTATTGCTTATTAGTTCTTCACACATTGATTTTTATAATGCTGTGAATGCTACTCCTTTGGCTGCTCTTTGGTTCAAAAAGTAGTTCATGGAACCAGGACATCAGGGGTAAGAATAATTATCCCAGTTTTCCTGTGGCTGGTGAGTTTTACATGGACGCAGAACTGAGGCATTCTTAAGCAAACTAGACTGTTGCCCTGTGCTATGGGTATGACTGCAGTAAGAACAAATGTGGTCCTTCTCTCATAGAATTTATGGATTAGTCAAGAAGTTGTGTGCAATCTGTAGCCCATGGACAGGCTGTGCCTCAACAAAGCTTGGGATGCGAGTCAATACATTTATAAAGAGTACCATCATATTTCAGTGTCAATGGGTTGGACACTCCAGGTAGTAGCAACTACTTGTACAAGTCATACAAGTGTAAGCATGAAAGAAAACAATAGTTTCTATGACAGCAAGTAAGAGCAGAACCAGGGGAATAGTTATGCATCATGCTTTTTTTTTTTTCTTATCTGTTTATTTTTAGATTTAAGAAGAGATAGGTAGGGGCAATTTTTTCTCTTGGAATAATTTGTATTGTTTGCATATGATACCATTGATGCATAGTAAACAACAATCAAGACTCATACTAAGGACACCTCTGTTATCCCTAAGATGCATTTGTGTTACTGTTTAAACTCAGATAATTATGCACAGCTCATGAGTATTTTTTAATCCTGATTTAGTTTTTATAATTTACAGCTGCAGAGAGCCCTAGGAGCCGTTTTTTAAAGAGGATTAAGGTACTGCATCAAGAAGCCCCTATCTCTAATCAGCAAAATCCATTGTAGCCACAAAATTAAAATTAAATATCATTACGCATTTCTCCAGAAGTTTAAGGGAATCTGCAGGTTAAAAACTGGAGAGATTAAAAGCAGCAGGGATGTAGTATGTGGGTGATAACTCTAAGGGAGAGACTCTTCCAGGATTTTGTGATGCAAATAATGCTGCTTATCATTTAAACTCTGCCCAAAGACCTACAGGGATAGGAGACCAATACTATCAAAGCTTAGCTGTTGGACAAGGATCCCCACCAACAACCTCAAAACAACAGGCTCTTGCTACTCCTTGTGGTGCCATCAGAACTAGTTGCTAAGACCCTTTTGCTGAAGGCACCACACACATTGGCTGTAAGATATAGAGAAATCAAGCTGGAACTGAGCTGGAAAGTTTCTCCAGGTGGGCTGTTTTGTTTTTTTTGTTTTGTTTTTTTTTTTAAATAGTGCACAGAGATGCACTATAAATGGTGGGTAGGCTGCTAGGTAAGAACAGACATTCCTAGTTTTACCCAGTTGTGAAACCTCTGAACCACAGTAATGACTTGCTTAGTAAGATGCTCCCACTTGGGCAAGAATGGCATGACTGTTATGGTGGTAACCAATCATTCTTTAGATTTGAAGCAGGCTCCACAGGAGGGAATTTATGCCTGGTACTATAAACCCAAGCAAAAACCCAGGGCTGAGAAGGTCTTTGTTTGGCCCTAGAAGAGTACTTACTATATTATTTTAGCAGACACGGCACAAAGCTACCTTCAAAATATGTATGTTTATACATATAGACGCTTGCTATGCGTAGACTTCTCTAGAGAAGCTTCTCTTTGCAATGAACTACAATAAATACAGAAACTCATGACTGCTTAAAGTGTGAGAATAATTAATGGTTGAGTGTTCAGCCTTAAAAGGACACTTATACCTCTTCTTCTGAGGCCCAGAGAATGTTGGGGAAGAGAATGTAGAAAGAATATAAGAGCCATAAGATAGACAGAAAGGTTGTAAAATGCTCTCTTCTGGATATGACATAGCAAATGCAATCATGATCTCACAGAAGATATGGCTGCCTGCACAGACTGTACAAAGGGGGGCTTGTTATTAGTTAATCACAGATCAGAGATCCACTCACAGGACTATACCTCACTCTGTCTGATGAGACATTAGATACTGGTGAATTCTCGGGGAAATGAAGTCACCAGGATCCAATGCGTAGTTCACAACCCATGGTCACACAATTGGTCCTAGTTAACTAGACAAAACAAAATGACTTACATGTGACAAAGAGGGTTGGAAGGAGGTGTTGACTGGATAGGGGAGAGAGGGGGGGTATGAGAGGGTAGCACTGAAAGTAAACAGAATGTATTATATCCATTGAAATTGAAATTGTCAAAGAAGAAAACTAATGAAAACAAATATAGAAATCGCACCACAGTGCTCTTTCGGCTCTTAATAATTTTCAAAACAGCATTGGCTATTTATGTATTGCTGAGAGAAGTGGAACCAGGAGACACCTTAATTGCAGGTCAAATGAGGTAAAGAATGAATAAAAAATGTTGTTTTCTACTTTAGTGGCAAGACTAGAATGAAAAAAAGTCCTAATTTCAAGAAATTATTAATAGAGAGGCAAGGGGTCTTTTCAGCTCTTTTGGAGAAGCCTATTTGAC
Source organism: Rhynchomys soricoides (assembly GCA_019843965.1). NCBI lineage: Eukaryota > Metazoa > Chordata > Mammalia > Rodentia > Muridae > Rhynchomys > Rhynchomys soricoides. The sequence goes on along the minus strand of JADRCH010000064.1, from coordinate 11,012,309 downwards.
GTTGTCTTACTCAGGATTTCTATTCCTGCACAAACATCATGACCAAGATGCAAATTGGGGAGGAAAGGGTTTATTGAGCTTACACTTCCATGCTGCTGTTCATCACCAAAGGAAGTCAGGGCTGGAACTCAAGCAGGAGCTGATGCAGAGGCCATGGAGGGATGTTTCTTACTGGCTTGCTTCTCCTGGCTTGCTCAGCCTGCTTTCTTATAGAGCCTAAGACTACCAGCCCACAGACAGTACCACCCACAAGGGGCCCTCTGCCCTTGATTACTAATTGAGAAAATGCCTTAAACCTCTATCTCATAGAGTCATTTTCTCAACTGAAGCTCCATTCTCTGTGATAACTCCAGCTTGTGTCAAATTGACACACAAAACTAGCCAGTACAGATGTCAAAGTGTAGAACCAGTTCTGGATTGAAGGTACAGCATGTCCTCTGAAGGAGAAGGCTCTAGGGACAGAAGCAGTAGCCTGTGCCGGTATGAAGCTACATTTTGAGGTGTTTGGTCTTGCCTTAAACCTCAGTGTTGATGGCACTAACAGCAAGGTTATTTTAAATGTTCTAGGAGATCAAGTAGGAGCTGGGAAGTTCTGTTTAGGGCATATTTAGTAACTTGAAGCCCTTGGGTGAGTAGTTTAATATTGTTTATTAAGTATGAGTTTTATAAACATTACTCTGATGGAGGTATTGCTGAGCTGGAGAGGATTTGCTGAGCTGCATTATGAGAACCACCAAATGTGGAGTGGAGTTTACAACCCTTCCTAAGACCACAAGTCTTGTGGCATGCAGATTATAGTCCATGCTTCTACTTAACTGAGCTTATGGACTCTTTGGGTGATCCATAGGGTTGTCAGGGTTTCTTCTGACAGTTTTGTGGACTTGATCAGGGAGTATTACCTCAAAAACTATACAGGTGGGGTCTTTACCAACCCCAAATAATTCAGGCCTTCCAGAACCCCACAGTGGCACTTTTTCTATGTTTTATAATTTTATATGTAACCTGGTTTCATTCATTCCTTCCTGACCTCTTAATGTGGGGTATTTTAGACAGTCATATTATCCTTGTATGATAGAATATAGTGGGATCAAAAAATGGTTTTCCACTGACATGCATTAGTATGAAATACCGAATCCATTCATCTATCTATCTACTCATTCACCTACAAACACTTGTTGAGGACCAGATACAATTGTGGATCTGGAAATAGCAGTAAACAAGAGCCTTCTTATTGTGCTACTGGTGGTGGTGCAAAAGAAGAGAGGACAGAGTAAAGAAATGAATAAACAAGGAAGGAAGGAAGGAAGAAAGAAGGAAAATGAAGCAAAGGGAAAAAGGAGTGTGATAGGGTTTTCAGACAGGGCTGGGAAAGCATTGAGTGGTGGGTGGTCAGGGAAGGTATCTCTGAGAAAAATCATTTTTAATTCAAGAACCATGGGAGGAGGAGGACCAGTTTCTTCAAAGAACTGAAGGAGGCTTTTCCTGGAAGAAGTAACAAATGAGTGTAAAAGTCCTACAGCAGAAAAACTGGCAAGTAGGACAGAGAAAGCACACAAGTATGGTTGAACTATAGATAATGAATTGGAAGAGTGAGATAAATGTGGGAGGGGCAGGCGGGGTGCTGGGGAGATGCCTCAATGAGTGAAGGGCTTGGTGTGCAAGAATAAAGGCTCAAGTCTGGGTCCTAGCATCCATATCAAAACGTCTGGCCATAGAGGTACATGGTCTGTAATCTCAGCACTGGGAAGGTAGAGACAGGAGGATCCATGGAACTCATTGGCCAGGCAGTTTAGATGAATCAATGAGCTCCAGGTTCAGTGAGAGACTCTGTCTCTAGAAGTAAGGTGGACCATAGTAGAAGATGGTAGAGGAAACCTGACACTGACCTCTGGCCTCTGCACGCACACATGTGAGCACATTCATACATACATCCACATGAAAATAACTTATAATAAGATATTTTTAAAACAGTTTGCATGCATATGATATGAAAGTTGCACATTTGTGCATTAAGTGTCTACTGAGGGGAGATACTAAAGAATTAATGAAGGATTACTCTGGAGACAGTTTTATTATAAATATATTTTTTTAAAAAATTGGCTTTTCTGTGCTTTTAAGTCGTTTAATTGGTCGTTTGTTTTTCTTATATGAAAAGAAATAACTTATTCTAACAACTGAAACAAAACACAAATGGTTTAAAAATGTTTTTTCTTTTTAACATATATTAATTTCTAGGCTATTATTCTTGCTTTGATTGCTTGACAAAGTTAATAGCATCTTAAATTAAAAAACATTCATACAAAATTGTCTGTGAAAATTGTAATAACTTAAATTGAGCAAAGGCATAGAATACAGGATACTTAAATTATTTCTAAATTTAATTTTGTTCTCACAAACAGGACAGGCAGCATCTAAAATGAACTAAAATAGAAATGATGTCAGAAAAAAATTGTATCAGATAACTGTGCCCTTCTCTTCATGATGAAGTGGCTTCACCATGTCATTTGTATCACAAGATCTGAATTGAACCCTCAGTGATTGGAGAAGAGAGGACACACACACACACACACACACACAGAGAGAGAGAGAGAGAGAGAGAGAGAGACAGAGACTGAGAGACAGAGAGAGACACAGAGAGAGAGACACAGAGAGACACAGAGAGAGAGAGAGGAGAGAAAGACTGAGAGACAGAGACAGAGACAGACAGAGAGAGACAGAGAGAGAGAGAGAGAGGAGAGAGACAGAGACAGAGACATACAGAGAGAGAGGGACAGAGGGAGACACAGAGAAACAGAGAGACTGACACAGAGAGACAGAGACAGAGAAAGTCAGAAGTAGAAACAGAGACAGGGAGACATTTTAGGACTTAGTTAAGTGATGTGGCTTCTTAGCCTATCAGAGAACTGGTATGTTTGTGAGGGAAACTGAAGCAGATGGAGATGGGAAGGATGTTTTAAAACTGAACCCTGGATTTTATGATGTCTTAGTGCAGCCATTCTCAGGCTCTTGGATGCTAGGATCTTTTCCCTCTCCTTTCCCCTCCCCAGCCCTCCCCTTACCTCCTGTATTCTCCCCTCCATTATCCTCCCCTTTCCTTTTCTCTCTTCCTTTCCTTTCCTTCCTTCCTTCCTTCCTTTCATTGCATTGGTGGTCTCACCCAGGACCTCACACATACTTGGCCAATACGCTATGGCTGAGCCACCCACCCACCCTCAGAATCTTTCAACATCAAGGTTTTTTGTTTTTTTTTCTTTTAGAAATGGTTTAAAACCACCTACCCTTTGCACTAGTTATTTCTCTAGCTGATGTGATAAAACAGCAGATCAAAGTGACTTAAGGAAAGAAGGATTTATTTTGGCTCACAATTCTGTTCATCACAGTGGGCAGGACTGCAGGACTGCAAGTTTGAGTTTCACTATATAGAAGTCGAAGTCACAAGAAGAAACAGAAGCCATAGACTGCATGCATATCACACATGAAATTAGAACAATGCGCAGTGGACTGGCAGTACCATTATTAAAGTGTAATGAAAGTATAGTAGCACACAGGGAAATGGAATATAAGATTGCACAACTGCCATTGAAATCAGTATGGACATTCCTCAATACTGAAAATAGAGCTACCATGTGACTCAGCAATAGCAGTCTTGGCTCTAAGGCAACATACCACAGAAATACTTGCACATCCACAATTATTGCTGTTCCCATTACAATAGCCAGGAAATGGAACAAGCCTCGATGTCCATTAACAGATGACTAGGTAAAGAAAATGTGGTACAGATATATAATGGCCCTTTAGACAGTCATAAAGAAAAATGAAATCATGGCATTTGCAAGAAAATGGATGCAACTGGGAATCATTATGCTAAGCAAAATAAGTTAGACTCAGAAAGATGGAGACCCAATAAGTAAGTTGAGCCCAGGTATAAAATTGTATTTATGTGCTTGTGTGCTTGTAAGTCATGAACTCAAAACAGGATCATGAGAGGAAAGGAACAGATCCCAAGGGAGGTGAGAAACAGAGAAGGCAATGAAGTGTATGGAAGAAGAAAGCAGAAGGTGAGAGTGACCAGAAGAGAGGGAATCAGCCAAAGACGGCAGCACAGGGGCAGTGGGGGAGGAGAATGAACGGGAATAACATACAGTGACATTTATGTGTGAAGATGCCATGATAAAACTCATCGCTCTATATACTAACCTAAGGAGCTAATTTTTTAAAAGAGAGGTAATTGTGAGGAATGCAACATCTCCTGCATGTAACATGGCCATTTACTCGTGAGCTCACAGCAGCTATGGTTCCCAAACTGAGGAGCTGTTGGTCATCCATGGCTACTGGGGAGGGAGAATCATTCTTCTTTGAGAATGTGGACATTGGTAAGTTGCCCAAGCTCTGATGGACAGTTCATTCACTTATGGCAAGCACTAATTAGAATAAGAGGGTTATTTTAGAGAATTTTTTTTTTAAATTTTTATTTATGTTTGTGTGTGTATGTGTGTATGTGTGTGTGTGTGTGTGTGTGTGTGTGAATGTATGCCCTATGTGTGCAGATGCCTATGATGCCAGAGCAAATTTCGGATTCCCTGGAGCTAGACTTACAGGCAGATATGAACTGCTCAGTGTGGGTTCTGATAGCCAAACTCAAGTCTTCTGGAAGAAAGTAAGCACTCTTAACTGCGGAAAATTTAACTGTATGAAATTATCATTAATTTCAATTTAATTTTAATTTATGAATTAATTTTAAATTAACTTAAATTTATGATAATTTAAAATATTTTAAAAATTATTTATTGGTTCTTTGTGAATTTTGCATCATGCACCCCAGTCCCACTCATCTCCTCCTCCCCTCATACCCACTTTCTACCCTTGTAACCTCCCCTGCAACAAAGAAAAAATCTCATTGTGGAAGGTGTAGTATGTCGCAGTGCCCACAGTGTACCCCTTTGCCCAAACTTCTTTGCTTGCAACTATAGCAATGACTCATTGGTCTGGTACTAGGTCTATTTTAAAATAAAGTTAAAAATACAAAATCCTAGCAGGAGACAAAAATATATATATGTCATTAGAAATATGCTATTTAGGGAATATTTTAGGAACAAAATCATATATAACTTTCTGGCTTAAAACACTCTCAGCATGCTTCTACTCTTTCCTGGGTTTAAAATAAGAGTGTCTTTTTCTTTCAGTGACTGGTTGGTGGTGGTGTCACTGTCTTACCTGCATCATTCATTGTAACTAACACATTCATTTTCTACCAGCCCATAAAACGATAACATGCCAAGATTATCTGTTTTCTCCCACAGAACAGATTTTATTGGCAATTCATCGCTTTAAAAATGACCAATGCAAAGTACATATCAGCAGTAAATAAAAGAAACTCTTAAGCCTAAAAATCTAATAGAAATGAAGAACTCCAGAAACCTGTCTTACCATTTGAATCCCAAATGCTACTACTTAGAATTTCCCAGAATATCTTCAGAGAACTCTCTAGAACGTCACTTGCCTTTGCCTTTGCCTTTGCTTGGCTGCTTCCTGTGGTTGATGTTGCCTCTTGTTGAACCCCCAGGACCCATCTGTTCAGCATAAAGAATGACCTCCATCTTCCCTAGGAGTCAGAGTGGATGACCTTCATGATTTCAGTCTTTTCGGATCTTCTTATGGAAGCTGTGGGCTACACAGATGTCATCCATCCTTTTTGCCTCTTAGATTGTCAAGGCATAGTGAACAAACTCAGTTTAAACTCTTTTTTTAAGAGTTGTTTATGCCAAGTACAAAGCTTGCATTCATGTCTATTAGGGCATTAATTGAGAAAGGGAGGGAAAGATGCTGACCTCTGAAAGTGGCTAAGAGGAGGGCTCTGCTTCTGTGCTTTGAGGAGGACATGATGCTAAAGCTTAGGTAGCATTTAATCCTGCTTAGGTTCCTTGTTGTCCCTCCCTACTGACTACATCCTCATGCTCCTGCCTGTATCCCACCGTGTTTCTTTTCCTTAGACTGAAGCCTGTCTGTAACTAGAAGGACTGGCCCACTGCTGCCTACTTGCCACATGCCTTCAGCATTATTTGTAACCCATCAAATTGCTTGCTGTCTCCACGTTTGCTTGTGTACCCAGCTCCTCATCGCTGTTTGCCAACACCGATAGCCTCTGGACTCCCAGCGGTTTGTTGTGATGGCTCAGAAGAGGCCTGGATGAGATTCTTAAGAGCAGGTTGGGGTTTGTTAGTCAAGCCTATGTACACTCAGGATGAGGGTAAGGCCTCAGTGTCTACTGTCTCTGCGATTCAGATCTTTCACAGTTACAATCCATTTTATCATGGTGGTTATTCTCCTTGTTTTAGACAATGAGATCAAGGATCAAAACGGTTAGGATCTTCACAGGCCTCAGTTCAGAACCCTCAGCAGCTGGACTGCAAAACTTACATTTCATCTCCCGTCTCTTCCTTGGTCTGCCTTTTTCACTCACATAAGAACAAGTGGTCTTATGTCCCATCAGCCTGTTGACATTGGCCAGTAATAACCATAGTTAAAATGCCATATAAACATGACAAAAGTTTGTTCTTTTAAGATTTAGACAATTATTCTATACAATTAAATTTGGGACTTGATGTATAGCTTGGAAGTTCATTAGAAACACCTCTTCACTACCTTCCCATTTAGCTGGAGCCATGCTATAGAAGAGAAGAGTTAAGTATGAAATTTATGGATCAGTATTTTAATCAAATCAGAAACTCCTTCCTGACTGCTCAACACGGGAGTTAAAAAATCTGCATTTAAATTGTGATGCTAAAATATAGATCTCAAGGACCTGAGGGGCCATTCCTCAGAGGAGCGGTGCACAGGGACCATGAATGTTTTGCTTCTCTTTGGTTCTGCCAGCTCTTACTAAGTTCATGGGGAAGCTGGAAGGAGGAGCAGCTTCAGGAAATAATAAGAAAATGCTCAAGGATTTGGTATAGAGCTTCAGTTAATGATAAGGTTTTTTTCTCGTCCCTCAGAAGGGTTGAATCTACATGATCTGACATGAGTTATGGTTTGGGACTGCTAATAGGCAATTTATTCAACAGCTGTAGGGAGGGTTATCGTGTTCTGTCAACAGTCACACATATTTGTTTTGTGGTGATGCTGGACAGCTGCTTCAGAAAGACCTGGGTCCCTTAAGTGTTATGTACACAGCTTTCCCAAACAGTCAGGTCTTTCACAGGCAGCCGTGCAGGAGCAGAGGCTGACACGATTCAAATCCAAAAGGAAAAGAAACAGCTTTGGGTATAGAGAAACAATTGTGTGTGTGTGTGTGTGTGTGTGTGAGACAAACACACACACACACAGACACACAGAGAGAGAGAGAGAGAGAGAGAGAGAGAGAGAGAGAGAGAGAGAGAATGAATGAATTAGGTATTTATCACTTCATAAACTTTCCCTGTGAGCATCTTCCTTAGTGTCAAGGTTTCCCATTTTCAGATAGCCTGTATACACTGAAATCACACTTGTTTCCATAAAGCCAGTTCTGAAGGTGTGTAATTATCTTAAAAACATTTTCTTACTTGTAGGTCTGTGTCTGTTTGAGTTTATATGCATCTCTTGCATGCTGATGCCCATAAAGGCCCTGAGAGGCCATCAAATCCCTTTGAAACTGGACTTAGGTAGTGGTGGGCCACTTGACGTGCATGCTGGGAACTGAACCTAAGTCCTGTTCAAGAGCAGTGGGTGTTCTTAACGGTTGTACCATCTCTCCAGCCCATGTGCAAATGCATGGATACTTCCATTGACTTCCCATTGGATCAAAACACTTCTATATATGGCGCTCAAAGTCTCTACACTACAGATATGTACCACACCTGCCTTTCAGTCTAGATCCACCTCCCTCTCAATAACAGACAGGTGTTCTTATCAGAGTGCTCTTCTCCAAGTTTACCTTGTATTTCCTTGGCTTCTGTCATGGCTCATACAAGCTTCATTCTCCCTTTCTTATTATCTTTCACCAACAAACTTGCCCAGAACCTTCCAGGCCTTGAACAGTGCCCTGCAAAAGCAACCACTCACTGAGTATTTTGAATTAAAAGGTATTCTTTAGGACTCATTCTTTTCCTTTCAGTGATTAGAAGCAAACGGCATCTGTGAAAGTACTTAACTAAGCATAGCGCTTCAGGTATTTTTTTTTTTTTTGCTGAGCATGTCTCCAGGAAGAGACTAATGAGAAGAGAAGGTTGGACTAGGGTTTTCTGTGTGGCCTGAGTCGCCATGTACTCAACTGGATTGATGCCTGAGGGAGGCAGCAGCTGCTTCTCTCCTCAGCCCTCACTCATGACTTTGAATAAGAGATTCCAAAGAAAGGCACTTACAAATGATGTAACTTCTGAGGTCCCCAAGGGAGGAGAGAGCTAGATGACCAATGAGGACAGATCTCTAATCACCCCACTGGCTAACTGCTGTCACCATGCAGCTCATGCTCGGTAGCTCTACTCTCTTCTACCTTGCCTGGGTGGAGTCTCATATTCTTTTTCCATGCTTCATGGAATTCCCACCACAAAATGGTCTCTCCCACGCTTAGTTAGAAGCCTGGATAAATGTAAGGATTTCATTTTTTTTTTTTTTTGCATAGTTGCCCCATTTAAACCAGATACACATTATTTTTCAAAGATTCATTTTTATTTTTAATTATGTGTATACTTGTGTGTCTGAGTGTGAGTTAGTGCACATGCATGCAATGCCCATGAAAGAGGACACTGGGTTCGTTGTAACAAGAGTTTCAGGCACTTGTGAGTTATCTGATTTAGGTCCTGGGACTGAACTCAGTCCTTTGGAAGAGCAGTCTACTGCTCTCTTAAAGGCTGGGTCATCTCTCTAGCATCAGGTTCATATCAAGTATTTATTACACCTGCTCAAGGCAGGTATCTCTTTTTCTTGTAGGCTAGTTCAGTATCCTTCCTTCCCCTGTCCTGAATACCATCTCCCTCTGAAGCTGAAAAAAATCCTTTGAAGCTGACCTGTTTACTACATCTTGATTAATTCCATGCTGCAGTACTGCCTAGCTGTAATTGCAGTATGCCAAAGCAAAACTCTTAATGATTTGCACCAAAATCAGATGCTGGAAAATTGCTTTCGATGATGCTGTTGAAGATGATTTCTCAGGGACTAGTCTGTGGTAAACATTGCTTAAATGGAGCAGAGCTGTGTCATTTGAGTTCAGGAGAGTCAAGAAAGTGATGAGTGGAAAAGTTAACTCAACAACTCAAGGGAAGAAAATAAGATCTTTTGATTTGTTGTGTATGTGTCTCTCTGTTAATAGATTAGAAATAAACCAGTTAGAGTTAGCGTTAGTTTCATGTAACTTTAATATCTATAGGCCAGAGTCTTTGTCGGTGCAGGTACCATTCTTCTCCATTGTGAAACAAGATAAGCCAGCAGTCCAGGACTGATTTGTGGCTTCCAGAAATCCCGAGGGACTATCACTACTTCTAACTTCTAGATCTAACTTCTAGATCTCACTATACTTATGGCATGTATTTTGTCTTCATCCTGTATGGCTGTTAAGATCCAGTCTGCACAAGAGTTTTTTGTTTAGTTGGTTTTGGTTTCAGATAAGCGTTTTTGTAGCCTAGGCTTGCCTAGAACTTTATATATCTACAGCTGGTCTTGAACTCTCTTCCTGCCTTTACCTTCTATGTTTTAGGATTACAAATGTGGACCACTATACCCAACTCAGTCTGCACAAATGGGCACCAGACCCAGGGTGGAGGCAAGGAGGAAGTGGCCTTTCCTGCTTAACAATGGTTTGGGGGAGATATCACATCCAACAAGGTAAGCTTCCCGCTGACCAGACATGGAAGTTGAGGTCTCCATTACCCAGGAAGAAGGAGATAGTCAATGTTAGAAAATAGCTATTCTGGGGCTGATGAGATGGCATAGGTGGAGAGTGAAGGTTCCAGAGTAGGGTTCCCAGCACCCACTTCAGGCAACTCACAACAATTTGGAACTCTGGTTCTAAGGGATTCTGAAGCCCTCTTCTGGGTTCCATGGATACCTGCACTCATAAGCACGACATTTACCCAGACACACAGAAATATCCATCAGTAAGAAATCCTTTGGAAATAGCTATTGCAATGGTCTCTTTCAAATCCTTGTTTTCTACTCTGGTTCCAAGTCATCGCTTTAGTTGCTTTGTCTCCAGAAAACTTCTGCTTTTTCTTGCTTATCTTTGGCTTCTGAGGTTTTCCTTGTTTAGAAGGAATGTCCCTGCTCTCTCCCAGCTGTTGAAATCTGCCTCTCCCAGGAATCCTCCTGTGAATTGTCCCCCAAAAGAGGGCAGTCACTTCTTGGGAATCCTATAACTCTTATTTTCTCAACCATTTATATTTATTGCACCATGCCTTATTTAACAGTAATTTGCATACATTTACATATTGTATCTCTAAGAGACTATAAATGTTAGATTGCTAAGGGCTCATTTTGGGTACAAGTGCATTCTTCTATATAAAAGACATTGCTAGACCATATTTATTTATCAAACAGGTATTTATTGAATGATTTCTGTGTGCCACACTGCTGTATTTAGAAAAAGACACAAAACTCTTAGGGCAGTGGTTTCTGAAACTTCCTAATGCTAAGACCCTTAATACAGATCCTTATGTTGTGATAACCTTCAACCATAAAACTACTTTTGTTGCTACTTCAGAAATGTAATTTTGCTATTGCTATGAATCATAATGTAAATATTTTTGGAGCTAGAGGTTTGCCAAAGGGGTCTAGAACTACAGGTTTGGTACTGTCATATTAGGGGCAGTGTGCTAAAAGACTTAGAAGAGAAATTATGAAGCAATGTAGAAAATATACTGTTTGGTATAATTTACTAGACATAGACATGGCTTTCTAGACAGCACTGGAAAATGAGTTATTTTTCCTGCTTTTTTCTTGTTTTTGTATTTTTTGTTTGTTTGGTTGTTTTTGTTTGGTTTCTTGAAACAGGGTTTCTCTGTATAGCCCTGGCTGTCCTGAAACTCACTGTGTAGACCAAGCTGGCCTCCAACTCAGCAATCTGCCTGAGTGATGGGATTAAAGGCGTGCGCCACCACTGCCTAGTGGAAAATGAGTTATTATGAGTAAGTTGAAATACCACTATCCATAGTAAGACTGACATCTTATGAATAGAAAGTATGACTGGCAGTTGTCTATATTCAAGAAAAGCTGATTGGGATCTTAGGGCATTTCAATTAGCACATACATCCAGGTTACTCAAATTTCCAAGCCAGTTAAAGCTTGAGTCCTGGAACCAAAGTGTATGGTGTTTTCAGCAATAAGTTCTTATTGTCTGGAAGTTGTGGCAGGGAAAAGCAATGACAATAACCTGTACTGTTTTGGAAGCTTCTGAGGCTTCTGATCTAGACCAACAACTCATTGGGGAGGTATCTTATGCCTCGCACTGAGGTTCTGTTTAATAACTCATGGATCCTGGGAATGGGATTGTTCATTCATTCAGAGTAGGACTGTTAAAATGTCTTTAAAACAGTTATGCCTTATAATTAATTTATAAAATAATGAGTTTCCATCCATAAGGTTTTCAATACATACATCCTTAGTTTTGATTAATCTTCCCACTCCCTCTGTCCCCCATACTCTTACCTCTAGATCTTCCTCTCCTTCATGCTCCTGCCTCATCCCTTTCCACCCTCAGCATTATTTCCCCTCTATGTTCACACCACATGTGTTCTGCACAACTTTCCCTCTCTGATGGGCCCTTTCTTGCAATGGATGTTGTCATCTCAGCTCTGGACACATGTTTGGGTAAAGTAGTTTGCTCTTGACTCTGGTAAAAGTTTTTCCAATGAAAACCAAGGAATGTCATTTCTCAGCAAACATAAATTGAGTGACAAGAGCGTGTCAGGGTCCACTCAGGCATTGACTTTTCAGGGTGACATAGTCATGCTTTTAGACTATGGATAGTCCTTTACTTTGATAAACTCTCACTTTCTTCTTCTCAGTCCTCCTCTGAGACTCATTTCTACTCACCTTCACGGTAGTGATATTAGGCTCCTGTTAGTCCTTGAAGTAGCTTTGGTGTCTGTAGAAGGTAGCTCACGTAGACCACAAATGATTACTTACAACCTTATTTTTAAAATCTCAAAGTGTCCAAGGTCTTTTATTCCTCTTAAGTCTTTTAGAAAACCCAATGGTAAATTATGGAGAGAGTTTTCATGAAAGAAGGAAAAAAAATCAATAAATCTTGATTTTACTTAAATGAAAATGCTGCATATAGAATAAAATTTGCATATAAATTCCCTAAGGAATTTTAAAAGGTAGGTGATCCTGAATGTGAGCTCACCAGGGAATAGAAAAATAGCTGTCGGATGATGTTTCCTACTGAACACTATCTATTCAGTTTTCTAGGACCCTCATGAAGTCCCAAGTGGGAGACCACCTTCATCTCAGCATCCTGTGAGTAGACAAGAAAAAAGGCATTCTTTATTTCTACCTGCTGAAGGTGTGCCTTTACCACCCCAGCTTGATGAGGCTATAAACATGAGGTTGAGAAGCCTACAACACAAACTTACTTCACATACAAATTAGCGGCTTCTGTATCTCAGAGTTGGAAATTAGAACTGCCCTAACATTCTGAAGAACTGTCCTGCACATGAGACAGGTACCTACCTAGTCCGCTTGCCTAGTTCAAGAGTGCTCTGATTTTCCGTCTTTAAAAATGTTCTGTAGGCATCAGTCTGTCTTATCAATTATGCACACTTGTAGTTTTCATGAAGAATTCGTAGGTTGCTAGATTAATAGACACTGCCTTCACTAATATGGGAGGCTGAGGAGGAGTTGCAGGGTCCCATGAGGAGTGAAAATAGTCTAGTCATATAACTAATATCATTCTATAGGAAAAAGTAGTATAGAGGAAAAGTTTGCCGTGGGACTCATGTGTTGTTTTTTTATCTGATATGTTTACACCAATTTATAACTCCTTAGATGTGTTTGAATCTGTTTCATTATTGACACTAGGATGAGGAACACTATTTGTTAGACTATTTGGAACACTGGAGAGTGATTGCTTCTGCCTCTTCACTCCCAGCCTCTAGAACCTGGGACTGTGGTTCTGTGTTCTTGGCAGTGGAACTTTGTATGTATGATTAAGCTAAAGATCTTGAGGAACTTGTCTTGGATTATTGGTGTAGGCCCAATCTAATCACAGCAGAGAACCTTTAGCTTGTGCTCTGCAATAGATGTAATGATGGAAGATAGGTCAGGGAAATGCTGTGTCATTGCACTGAAGACAGCAGAGCTGGAGCACAAACCAAGACCTCTGAGAGGCTGCTAAGGATGGAGGAGGCAGGAAAGCAAATACTCAGCTTCTAGAAACTAACACAACCCTGCTGATACTTTGGATTAGCCCCGGCGAGATTTACCTTAGACCCTTGACCTCCGGAACTATGAAACAATATATATCAAATTTATGACAACTCACAACAGAAGCAATAAAAATCCAATATAATGGATATTTGATTCAACAGAGATAGCGAAGAAAAAAAATGAGTAAATGGTGAGGGAGCAATGCTTGGGGCATTCAGGAGGTAGTGATGGAACCTGGGCATTGATGAATAGGATTTTCCTATTTAAGTTTAGGATTACATGATGAAAGTCCAGGTTTTCTCTTAATTGTGTATATCTGTTATTACTGACAGACAAAATAATAAATGGAGAGTAATCTTCTAAAGATTAAAAAATTTATTCAGGAGCAGTGTCATGGTATGCTTTTATATGTGTATTATGTTTATTTTATAGTAATTTATACTTGAATTCAAAGAAGTTAAGAGAAATGAAAGTTTTTAAAAGGCAAAATTAGGATTATATAAGTTTCTTTGGAACCAGAAACCTTCATCACAAGGATCAGGAACAGGCATCAGTCTAAAGATGGACACATTTATGTTTCTATGTAAGGTTGGGATTCAAGGCTATACATCTGGCTAAGTGTTTTCTGTTAGTATCAGGACTCTGTGCATAAGACTCCTACTCCATGAGGATGACAACTACAACTTCTCCCTTTCTACCTCCCCTCTTCTCCCTTTCTCTTCCTCTAGTTCTTCCCTCTTCCTCTTTCCCTCATTTCCTTCCTTGGAGTCTGGAACAAGCCACTCCATTTTGATTCAGACAACTATTACCCTAGGGGAAGTTTTAACTTCAGCAATCAACTGAAGGAGTATCTTGCTGAGCAGGAGCTGATTTCCACATTTGTGTGTGCAGATGAGAACACAGAGGGAAAGAAAGTGGTCCAAGAGATGTTGCACTAATACCATTTGATTATGAATTTTCTGATCCATTTCAACTTCTAACCTCGTATCTTTAAATACAACTTTGAATCTAGTTACCAAGTGTTGCTAGGGCAACCATGACACAAAGGACACATTAACCTCAGGAATGATACATCTATGAAACAATCCTTGAACTGGAGTGGACCAGGAATGGAAATTTAAGGTGCCTTGAAATAGCACTGTCACATTCTGCTCCCCTTACATAATTACAATCCTCTTGCTAGGAGAAAGCTGGGAGTCAGCATCAGTTCTGGATTCGGGAGAGAATGTAACAAGCTTTTAATTCCCTTAAAGGCTACACTTCAATGGGGATAAGAAGTCCCCTCTGGGCTAAAGGCTCACTCTAAAAAGTCTTGGCTCTATAGGAACTCTGTAGACTATCTTCCTGGGAGTCAATGATTTGAATTATTTTTAACCAACAATTGATAAATCATAAAGTAGAATGGATTGTTTGTGTCTATATTAAAATAAGACACCCTCTAGCTCCCGTTGCCACAGGTTCTAGAGGCTCATTTGTAACAGGAAATGACTTCCCCTTTCTTGGGGACCACCACAGCTCCCAAATAAGGACACAGAGGACTTCGAAGCTTTGGCACTACAGCTGGGCAGAATCTCAGTTATTATTAGTTATTCTAACTCGATAACACAGGCCTGGCCTACATCCTGTTACATGGCCCATTCTGTCCATCTTAGCCTCTTCCTGGTTCCTGCTTCTTCATCCCTGTCAGGCTGGCAACTCCCCTGCCTCTGGTTTCCACCTAAGACCCTCTCTTTCAGCCCGGAAGTCCCACCTTAACTCTCCATTCCAACTATTCCGGAAACCGGAAGAAAGACTGAGGAAGCTGCAGTAGAACACTAGGTTATGAGCCTCACTATAAACCTTCCTTTCCGACCACTTCCTACCACAGAAAATGACAAGATGCTTGTCATTTTCTTCCAAACTACAACCCAAAGGGTGTTAGATGAACACGTCTCCAGCAACATCAGATACTAATGTACACATCTCTTCACAACTTGATCTGAAACTTTCTTTCTAGTGGGCTCCAACTTTTGTTGCCATTCACCTTATAGTGTAAGCCAGATCATTCGATGACCATCACACCAGTAGCCCCTCAGTACTCCCCAGGGTGGCCATCTCTGCATGTTCAAATCTATCCTGCACATCATGCGCCTGTTCCAATAGCATCTTCTAGAGCTGTCTAGACCTGGTCAGCAAGAGAGTCCCTTCTATCTACATAACTCCCTAACAGTAAAACAAAAGAAAGCAAGCAACACAAACAAAACACCCCAATTTACCTTTTCTGTCCCAGTTTATCTTTCTAGGGAAGAAGGCTCTGGGAAGATTAACATTCAAAGGATGCTCTTTTGAATTAATTAAAACCTCAGGTGACCCCAAGGGGATCTCTGAGATGAGGCTGATCTCTCAAGGTTGTCTCACTTTAGGTGCACAGTCTGCCTGTCTTTACTCAGCTCTGTATAGCAGTTATTGACTGCAGGTTGTTCGGGACTAAGATTTGGTAAATCAAACTGCACAATGAGATTCTGTTAAATTCGAATCTCAGATAGACAGTGAATGATGTGTGTGTGTGTGTGTGTGTGTGTGTGTGTGTACAAATGTGTACCCTATGCTATATTTGGAATATTTGGATTCTAAAATAATTTGTTGCTAGTCTGAAATCCAAATTTAACTAGGTGTTCTGTGTTTTTTTCTGGTGTTCTTAGGAAGGAGAGCACAATCCTGGTTTAGGTAATTTTCAGCAGAGGTGAATCCCAAAGAGGCTGGCAGAGGAGATATCCAGTAGGCCGGACTGCCAGTGGGAGGAGCACCAGTTCCTAAGTTCAGAGGGGCATGTGTTCTGGGTACCACAGCTTCCAACACACACATGTAGCATTGTGCATGTGACATTAGTTTGCATTTGTATCGTCGTTAGTTGTCAGTGTGAGATCTTATTGGTGTGAGTGGGCTTTTAGGATCTGAATACCATTTGGTAAAAATTAAAATAAGGATGTTTCTTGGGTAGGTCCTCTCTCTTGTTGAATTCAAGGACTAATACTGCTCGAATATCAGTGGTATTCGACAATCAGACAAATGGCATTCCCTTGGGGGCAAGGAGCTAGAGGGACATTCTTCTTTATGCTCCATGAAATTCTTTACTATGAACAAGCAGGATGACTTGAATTGACAACTGATTCTGATACATGGTATTTTGATAGCTGTGAACTTCATGGGAACATCACATGCCTGTTCTGTGACAGATTGTTTGGAGAATAAAACACAGATCTGCTGCTTCACCAGAATGATCGAATCTGTTCGTGAAGGACAGTCCAAAGCGTTGAGCTAATTGGTTGCTTTGGATGTAAGGACATTGATTCCCTGCCTGACTTACAGCTCCATTCCTAGTCCACCTCATTTTAATTTTTTATAGAATTGCTTCTGATAAATAATGTCTTATCTTTACCTTTTGGTTTACTTTGGACAATTCAGTATAATTACAGAAGAGTTCTAGGAATTCTGCCAAGTGTAATGACATGTTCATAATAATAGTAAGGTTGATGACAATTCACAAATTCACTGATTGGTTATATATGTATGTGTATATTTGCCTGTGTTTCTTTGGGTACATCTGTGCTTGTGTTTCCAGGTATGTGCATGTCTGTGTGAAGGTCAGAGGTTGACTCTGAGTGTCTAACTCTACTGTGTTCTACTTTGTTTTGTGAGACAGGGTGTCTTACTGAACCTATACCTCATATATTCAGCTATACTGATTGGCCACTGAGTTCCAGGGATCCTCTGATCTCCCCACAATCCCCAAGCTGGGTTGCAGAGGAGTGCTGCAGTGCACAACATTTTATGTGGATGCTGGGGATTTGAACTCAGGTCTTTATGCTTATATCATAGGTTCTTGACTGACTAAGCCATCTACTCAATCCTGAATAAATATATATTTAGTCATTTTTACTTGCCAGATATTCTTCTAAGCACTGGAAATACAGAGAAGTAAACAGACAGAAAAACATCTGTCTTCATTGGATTTGTGTTTAAGCTATTAGCATGAAGACAGATTTAAAGCAATAAGCTGTAAATCAATAGTAAATGTTATAGGATGAATCAATAGTGTGTGAGTTGGCACAGAATGTCACAGCTTTAAACTGACTGGAGACCTGGCATGACATGCATGTTTTCCTGGTGCTTTACATGAAGTTGTTCTCGTATTTTATGTTACAGATTGTCCTCCTTCTGAGAGTCCATGGGAGAACCCTCCTTTGATGTCAGAGGTTGCAGAAGTTGGGCCTCTCTTAAGTTCCTGCCTTCTTTTTATCTCCTCTGTACTAAGTATCATGTGTCAGTCATCACTTAGTTAAGCTCACAAGGAAAATACCACCTGGGCATGGACTGGGAGCCAACCTTACTGTTTCACCTCACCTTTTCTGCCTACTTTTAGCCCTTGTGCCAGCTGATTCACCTCCTTTTCTTAAATTTCAGTTTATGTTGTTAGATCTAAATTTATGTTGGTAAGCATCCTTGCTGTTTTTAGCAAAGAAAGGCACAATATGATAAATAAAGCAAATATCTATACACTTATATACATACACAGCACACACACACACACACACAGATATAAACAAACCATCTCAAGCATGTGTAGCACAGCTTCCTTATTTTGCTGTTTCTGTGATTGTGTTGTATGTGTGTGTGCACGAATGCATGAGAGAGAGAGAGAGAGAGAGAGAGAGAGAGAGAGAAAGAGAGAGAGAGAGAAAGAAAGAGAAAGAGAGAGAGAGAGAGAGAGTGCGCGCGAGCTGTGTCACGTGTCATGTCATGTAGAGTTCAGAGGACAGTCTGGGGGTTTTGTTCCCCATACTCTACTTCGAGACCTCTGCTTTTGTTGCTATGTTCCCTGGGCTAGCTGGCTTAGCTGGCTGGCCTGGAGGCTTTGGGAATTTTCTTGTTTCTCTCTCCATTTCCCCATAGTAGCACTAGGATTACAGATCGGGTTACCACTTCCCGTTTCATATGGAGACTTAAATTCCTCACGCTTGTGTGAAACGTATTTTACTCACTGAGCCATCTCCCCACTTCCTGGAAATTTTGTTTAAAAATTTTAATTTAAAGATGTGATGATGGGTATGTCTGCGGCTCTACTAAATCTGAAATCTTTCAGTTAGTGAATTTTAAAATTCCCCCATCATTGGAAACATCATCCTAAAGACAGAATAGTTTTGGATGCACATGCTGTGGGTCTGTGTTCCACCCCTCCAGCTGGGCATGGATGCGGGGGAGGCAAAACATGGGGAGCTCTTGACTGTGTCTCCCTGCACTGCCTACGTTGGGTGCTGGGTTCTAGGGAAGCACAGAGACATCACTCTGGGCATGGGAAGATGCAGTCTAAGATGTGGGGGGCCAAAGTTGGGGTTTCTTGACTTTCTGGCATCTAGTTGCCACTAGAAAACCACACAAAGAAATCAGGAGAAGTTGAGAAGGAAGAATCAGGGGGTCCACAGTCCAGGATGAGGCTGGGACTGTTGGGGGCCTGAGGGCTCAGGATAGTGACTACCCTGGGGCAGGGGGAAATGGGAACTCAGGCTTAGCTTATTGGCTGGATGCTCAGAGAGGCCTTCTATGGAGACTTAGACCCATGACTCTGTAAGCCAAGGCCTTTCCCATGCTCTCCATGGTGGTTCTTGATGAAAGAGACAGTTATTGTTTATCCATATCATTTATTTACTGTTCATCATAGAAAATGGATGCATATCAACTTCTCAGGATGTACTAAAGATGAAATACCTTTTGCAGGGAGGAGTGTCTGGGAAGGGAAGCTTATTGGCTAAACCCTCGGGGCCTCTAGGTACCTCATTAGCATGGAGAAGTCTGTTTTGGGCTATGTGACTGAAGTAGGGAGTGTGGCACATGTTTTGGGCCAGGAATCTGGCAGGGAGCAGGGTGGTGCCTATCATCTCAGGTGTGTACCTGGGTTTCCAGGGTCTCAGACCCGCTTTACCTTACCAGGTTTCCTGGCATGATCCACTGTCCCACATGTGCTTGTGCACACACGAACATGCCTCACAAATCTAAGGGAGACACTATGGTTCATTCCTCAGCCAACCCAGGTTACAAATGCTTGCTCTTTGATTTCATTTTAAGTAATAATATATGTTCTTAAATTCTTCTTTTTTAAAAATTATTTTATTTTATGCGTATGGGTATTTTGCCTGATTGTCTGTCTCTGTATTATATGCATGCCTGGTGCCTGTAGAGGCCATAAAAGAGTGTCAGATGCCCTGGAAATGGAGTTTCAACTGGTTATGAGCCACCAACTGGATGCCAGGAACAGAACCTGTGTCTTGTGGAAGAATAACCTTTGAGCCATTACTGTAGCCCAGAGTGTTTTAAATTTTGTAATAGCAAAAAATACAAATCAAAGTAAAAATGGAAGGAACAAATGTTTACCTATAGCCCAGCATCAAGGGACTGCCAGTATTCAGAAAACTTGGGTATGTAAGTTTATTCTCGCTTTAAAAAGGCCAGGTGTGTTGACACACAACTGTAATCTCAGTACTCAGGAGGCAGACATAGGCAAATCTCTGTGAGTTTGAGGCCGGCCTGGTCTACATAGTGAGTTCTAGGCTAGTAAATAGTGAGACCCTATAGTGAGACAAACAAACAAAACCAAACAAACAAATGTGCCAACCTTACATTATTGATATTGTATTTATATATTGATTCTTATATATCCATATATAAGTAGTTCTCTATGACATTCAAAATTCTTTGTGAACATGACTTTTAATGGCTGAGTGATATTTTTGCTCTATAATGCTATGCTAAGCTGTTTCCAATTTTGGAGGTCTAGGCCTCTCTTTCCATTTGTTAAAAGGTTGCCACGACAATGTCTTGGAGCTGAAACCAACTTTGTTGGTATGCGAATGCATATTCTAATGCAAGTAATATCACACAGATTGTCTTTCAGAAATGTTGAGTGCAGTTATGCTTCTATTAGGAGGGTGAAAGTTCCTAACAAAGAATCCATCTTAACCCTACTCCTGCAGGCATTGATTATTCTGCCTGAATCGAATGCCATGGTCAGGTGGAAATGGGGCCATTTTGGCTTCCATTTGCATATCTTTGATTACTAATAAGGTTTACTTTTAAGCCATATTTTTAAGAGTTTGCCTTTTCTCTTTAATGGCTGAGGAGACATTTGGTTCATGAATAGGGTGAGAAACTTTTTTTGCGTCTTATTTTTGTGTTCTATTGGTGCAACAAAGTCAGTAAAGTTTAGCTTTTTTCATGTCACTTTTTAAAAAAAAACTTTATTATTTGGCATTTCATAATTTGTTGTAACTGTAACAGTTTTTTTTTCTATCAATATACTTTGTACTTGGTATTACTGGTATACTATGCTTTATAGGTTTATATGTTTTATATGTGTACAGTCAATTGAATTCAGTTGACCTTCTTAGAGTTTTTGGCCATATTTGCAATTCTACCCTGCAAGGAAAGATTCTTTTATTCTAAGATTTGTCCCTTTTATTTCTGTTCCATTCCCCTTGCTATTTAAACATCCTGAAGAGTCATGTCAAATAATGGTGATGACACATAGAGTCACATGGTTTGCTTCTTGCTTTAATGGAGATGTCTGCGAAATTTCATTGTTAAGTGTAACAGCCCCAGGCTTAGAATGGATCATTAGGGATAAGCTGGGATGTTCAGCAAATGTCTGGGTTGTGTATATCATTGAATTCCCATGATCTAATCTTCTGGTTTAGTCTTAATGGTTCATTGCTTCTGGTAACTTTTTTCTCTAGCATTGGAATTTTCTGCTTTGGGCAAATATTTTTTGTTAATCACGGAAGATAATAAAGCTAAATAAAATGAACTGGTATTTTTCTTAAAGTTAGCTTGCTACTTAAAACAATATGAGCGATACAAAGTCTTCCTGTTTAAAATACCGTCCTCTCCATTTGCCCTCTCAGATTTTGGGGTCAGAATTGATTATGTAAGATTCATGGCATGAATTGGGTCACTTTTAATGCTTATCTATGCCCTGAAAGAAATGGAGCCAGAGAATTATCTGTCCCTTCAAGCATTTGGAAATGTACTCATGAAGTATTTTACTTGAGAATGACAGTAATTATGTGATAACTGTTTTGGCTGGTCTGATGGTTATTGGCTTCCCCGGGATATTATTTCCAGAGTCACCTTTGAGCTACTGTACTTTCTCCATCTCCATTTTCCTTCACATGGACGACACTCCATTATTTAATATATTAGGTTCATGTATGTTACACTTTTACTATGAATTGTTCTTTCTCGATATCAAATGATCAATAGTCCAAGTTAATGACCTCTGCCCGACTGTTTTCCACTTTCACAGCTACAGTGCTTCACCTGTCCCCTTGGGCCTGTCTGCCCTCCCTTGGTTTCTCTCCCTTGGTTCCTTCTTTCCTTTCCTTTTTTTCTCTTGCTCTTTGTTGTTGTTGTCGTTGTTTTTCTTGAGATAGCAGTTACTGGTTCCTAGCAGTTACTGAAACCTATGAGAAGAGGGGGCTGCAAGATGTCAAATTTTTAAAATGTTATTCTTCACATGTATATCTGTGGTAAGTATGTCTACACGCGTGTGCGTGTGTGTGTGTGTGTGTGTGTGTGTGTGTGTGTGTGTGTGGTGAGAGCAGGACATCAATATTTTCTTCTGTTGCTCTCCACCTGACTGACATAAGAGAAGGTCCCTCATGGACCCTGGTGCTCGATGTCTGGCCAGTGTATTCCAGGGAACCACCTATCTCTGTTTTCCACCTCCACTGCTGGGGCTACAGATGCAAGAAACAAAGACTTTCTGCGTGGGTGCTGGAGACTCAAACTCAGGGCCTCATGCTTGTCATGCAAGGAGTAAGCCATGGCCCACTCTGGGACTTAATTTTGAAGAGCGCTTGTCTTTCTACTCAGGGGTATTTATCTGTGTGGTGGCAAAGGGAAAGGGATTTGATGAAGTTGTTCCTGTGATTGTGCAGGTTGACAAGCCTCTGTAAGGCAGGCTAGGCTGGCAGGCCAGGGCTGATGCTGCAGTTTGCGCCCCAAGGCTGGGTGCCTGTAGAGTTCCTTCCTCAGGAGAAGTACGTTATTATTTCTCTTAGGCCTTACCTGTTAGGAGGCCCATCTACCTTTTAGAGAGCAGTTTGCTGTATAGATGTTCATCTTATTTAAAATTACCCTTGCAGAAACATTTAGGATGGCATGTAATAAGTACATACGCATCCATCATGACCTATCCAAGGTGACATAAAACGCTAACCATTATAGAGCCTTGTACAATTCCAGAGTCAGCTGCAGCCTCCTCCCCTTGATTGCCCTTCTTTTTGATACATTTTTCATCCCAGAAAAGCCATCTGCTTTTGAAGGGTAACTTCAAGAAAGCCTTCTAGCTTCCCAGATGTCTGCACATTCTGTGGGAAACTCCTATGCTGGACTCCCCACGTTGCTATCACTCTCTTCCATTCTGTGATATCCCATCAGGCTACAGCCCTCAAACTCAGAGGGATGCATGTCAGACAACACGGAACTGCTGCCGTGCTGCGTGTTCCTCAGCTGTGTGACAGCATCCGCGTCAGGATATCATTACAGCACCAGGTGTTTGTGAGATGCTGTCCCCAGCCAACTTTAGGCTTCTTTCTCAAGACAATGTCGTTTATTTAAGTGATGGGCACGCACGCACGCGCGCACTGTGCACAGATCCTGTTCATTCCTTCTCCCTTGTTTCCTTACATCCTGCCGCAGCTGCCCACTTCCCAGGCTCTAGTGACTGCTCTTGAACTTCTGCTTTCAGGCTAACTTAATTTTTCCCCCCCTCATAGGACAAAGTATATGGATACTTGTTCTCCTCCCTTAACCCATTCATTGTATAAAAATTTCATACATCATTTTGATTGGTAAGTTGCAAGTGACGTGACTGTTAGGAACCAATCATTCTGATGGAGACAGGGTTGCCCTGATGTGTGCAGACCAGTCAATTTTTTCAATTCTGTGCTCGCTCCCTTGCCTTGTTTCTGACATCTTTCTATTTCCCTTTGGGAGACTTCCTTAAATTTGACCTTCACAGTGCTGGATGTCTTTCCAACAGTTTTCTTTTTATAGCCTCTAATAAGATTTTAAATATGAATTTATCAAAGCTTACATGGTGTTTTAATCATTTTCTTTCTTTTAAGATGTATTTTATTTATATGAGTACACTGTAGCAGTCTTCAGATACATCAGAAGAGGGCGCCAAATCCCATTATAGATGGGTGTGAGCCACCATGTGGTTGCTGGGAATTGAACTCAGGATCTCTGGAAGAGCAGTCAGTGCTCTTACCCACTGAGCCATCTCTCCAGCCACAGATTTTCTTTTTTTAATGTTTCTATGTTTCTATTTCAATCCATTCTCTTAGTTATGTGGCCCCCTTTTGCCCGGCCAATGTTAACTCTTTGTATTTTGTGGTAATATTGTAAAGAAATTAAAAGTCAATTCTGGGCTGTATAATAAAATGTAAAATGTACTTAAGACCCCCAGCCAAAGTGACATATCTTGTACTAGATATACTTTACCACAGCAAAAATATTGTGTTTCCTAGAGAAAATAATGTTCAATATACACTTTTTCTCTTGATGTTCAAAAGAATGTTTTCTTTTGATCGTAATAATGTATTAGTCTATATGTTTTGGTTGTTTGCTTGATTTTTCTGTTTGTTTACTTGTCTTTAGTCTTGCCAGGATTTATACAGGTTCATTTTGTCAACAGAAGACACAATGGATCTACATTCTTTTTTCTTTTCTTTTCTTTCTTTCTTTCTTTCTTTCTTTTTTCTTTTTGTCAAAATGACTTTTCTTGTTAGAATCAGATCATAAATAATTTGCATATTCAGGAAACTTGGGGTAGATTTTAATTTTGTACTGGAATTTGCTGGATTTCTGTTCTTTTGATCCTTGTTTCTGTTTTCTTCATGCATGTGGAGAACAGAGTGTGCAGCTCCTCAACCCATACACATTTATGTTCAAGAGATCCTGCCTCAGCCAGAACTGCCCTGAAGCTCCCATTCTGATTTTCATTCATGAAGCATCTAGTGCTTTATAAACTTCCAGAATAAAGTATGCAGTAGTGAGAGCCCATCTGCCTCTGCACGAGCACAGACACAAGCAGCTTCTCAATGACTGAGGTACATAGGGACTCAGGAGTCCTGCCAGACATCAGTTCTTAGGTGTGTATGTGTGCGTGTGCATGTGTGTGTTCTCAGGCACTCCATAAGGAGAGAGTTTTTGGTTTTTTTTTTTTTTTTATCTAAGAATGAATCCTGACCTTACTGTTTTTGGAGACTTAAATTTGTTTTGTTGGTAACATTTTTTAAAGTTCTATTGATTCTGCAACTATGCAAACTTCCCTGGACTTTTCAATAGAAGTTAATGCCTTCAAACTGAAAAGAGTTTTCTCACGTTCTTATGAAAAATAAAAAAGACCACCTTGAATAGGGCATAAGCTGGTTGTTAGGGCTGCATCCCCCAGTTGTAGAGAACTCTTCTTGGTCCTGCTTTGTGATGCTGGGTCTGTCTAGGCCATTTCATTCTAAACTTCTCACTTCTACATGGCACTTCTATATGTATTCAACTGACAGGGGACCCCAGAATAGTTTGGATAGATTTGGTGTGACGATTAGTCTTGGTCAACTTGACATAAAGCAGAATGCAGAGGAGAAAGACTCAACTGAGGATCTGCTGTCATCAGACTGGCCTGTGGGCATGTCCTCAAGCATTTTCATGACTGATAATTGGTATAGGAGGGCCAAGGCCACTGTGGGTGATGCCATCCTTAGGCAAGTAGGTATGAGGCTATATGAGAAAAGTAGCTTAGCAAGCTAGTCAACAGGACTCTACTGTGGTTTCTGCTTCAGTTCCTGCTTCCAGGTTACTGCCCTGCCTGAGTTCCTGCCCTTACTGCTTTTGATGATGAACTATTATATGGAATTGTGAGTCAAGTGAACCCTTTCCTCTCCAATTGTTTCTGATTATGGTGATTGCTCACACCATTAGAAAAGTAACAATGACAGCTCCCAACTGATACAAAGTATTCTATGTATAGGCTGGATCTTAGATGTTCTTGTCACTGTCAAAAGCTTATTCCCCATCCTGGGTATTATATTCTTTAGGGCAAATAAGGAGGTTCTACTATCCTATGTAAGAGTAACATGGATTACTCCTATTTCTACAGACGCCTTGCTTTGAAGGATGTGAAGGTGAGTTGGGGCGGGCTCACATTGGCAGTGGCTTCCTGAGTGTGCTACCATGCCCTTTGGCTCATCATCCTTTAGGATTTCATCAGAGGCTGTTTATGATATTGACTTTTAGCTTTCTGTAAATTGAAAGTAGGCACTCAATACAGAAAACAGGATAGCAGGGTATTTTGACAAAGTTCAAGACATTTCAGATAGTCATGTTGAACTGAGCAGGAAAGTGCAGGTAGTGGAGCAGAACACACAGGCTGCAGAATGAGCTGTCCTTTGTGCCTGATCTTTTCCTTCTTGGCTCATTTCTTTCTAGACTCTCCCTTTTGGCTCTTCCCCCCGCCAGCCTTCAGCTGCTCCCAGAATTCAAGGAGCAACTGACACAGAAACAGGAAAGCCTGTTTAAGGGTGCTGTCTCAGAAATTGTTGCATGTCAGCCTTAGAAGATCATTGGTTAAATTCACTTTTAGATCTACAGTTGCAGTATTCTGATGGTTAGAGGCTCTCAGAATCCTGTGGCCTGACTCAGACTAAACTTCTAAATGATTCAAACAAAACCAATGTGCAGATATTCTTACTTATAGTAGAAAATGGATACCCAAGTGTGATTATTTCCAAGATTTTAGATACTTATATGCCCACTTAAATATTTTCCCACATGTTCTAAAATTAATAGTTTTAAGGCAGAAAGGAAAAGATGCAAGCTGATACAAATGGATAGGAAAAAAGAAGCCATATAGGAGTTAAGAGGCTAAATGAAATGGTGTTTACGGTGTAAAGGGATAGCTGGCTTCTTTCTCCCGTGACTGGCCATTTGTGATTTTGTGCATTCATGTTCCTTCTCGGAAGAATATTGCATTCAACCAAATGAATTAATATGCTAAAAAGCACCCTGAAATGTCCAATTAATGTTAAGAACTGAGGACAAGGAAATGACTCTTAGATTTGAGTAATATAGTAAGTCGTGAGCTGGATGGAATAGACAAGACTCATTCCCTAGAATGCTAATATTAATGTACAGTGATGCTCAATGTTCTGGAACATTCTGTAGAAGAAAAAGAGAAACTCATAGCTCTCATAGACTATAGATCTGAGGTCAGTGTACCATAGAGTCAGCAGCTGCCTCTGTTGTATAGAATACATTTAGGTTCATTTGTTTGTTTTACCCATAACTTCTGGCTACAGTGATGGATAAACAGTTGAATCTATAGAGGCAAAAAAATCACAAGGAGTCATAAGACAAATTCAAACTGAGAAGCACATTTCAAAATAGCCTTTAAATTTTTGGCCTTGTCCAGGTTATAATGGGCAAGGCAAGGCAAGGCAGAGAGCTGTTTTAGATTGAAGGAGACTGGAAAGACTGTTAGGTCCATGTTCTGATGATGTCAGGAAAGGAGAAGGATCACAGGAACATGGGAGGCTGAAGAAAATTCAAGGAGTCACAGACTGATAAAATATATTTTATTGATCCCTGAGGAAAGCTTGGTAGGCTGGTTGTTGATAGCAGGCACACAGGCCTACCAACAGACAAACACAGAGCAGAGGCTCTGACCTCAAGCCCATGTTTATACAGAATCACACAGGATGAAACTCTGTCAAACATAGTTATATAACAGATTACATCGTAGTTTACTTTGGTGATACTCAGACATCCCACTTCAGCCATTTTCTGTTGACTCTTCACTTCAGTGATGTCTGAGGTCAGCCATGCTTTAGCTGACTCATTAGAGCCTTTTGCTGACAAGATAAACACATCCCTTTGAATTGTGTCTTTTTTTTTTAATGAAGGACATTAAGACATAGCAAAGCTAAAACAAGTACAGAGATTAGAAAATCAGTGTTAATTTCTTAATTTTGATGATCATATGAGATTTTTCTAGAATTGTTATTTTGACAGGAAACATGAAGATATGCAGAGGTAGATAGTTCATGGGTATCACGCTTGGCAATTTATCTGAAGTAGTTGGGGAAAATCTTTGTATTATTTTCACAACTTTTGTGCAAATTTAACATTGTTTTTGTCAAAGTAAAAGCCAATGTTCTCCTTTTTGTCCTGGCAATATTGTAGGAAAATGTCCCAAGAAAACCCAGTACAAAATACTTAAAATGCTAACTATAAAATAAAAGCATGGGTGAGCAGACAATAATAAGAGAAGCCAGCAGAGACCAGAATGTCAAGAAGGCACAATTCCCAGGAGTCAGCAGGCTTGGATGACTAGCACTCACAGAGACTGTGTATGCTGTAGCCTGTGAGAAGCTTAAGAAAGGAAACTCTCAGTAAGAGGTCCAATTAGAGAATGGGATATGTTCCTTCCACTGATTGAGACCTTCATATATTCAGGTTCAGAACAGTCATTTACAAATTCTCTTGAGAACTCTTTTTTGGGGGGATCTATATGCAGACGTGTTTTGACTCACAGTTTAAGAGGAAATGGCTCCTCACAGTGGGGAAAGGCTTGATGGTAGGTTATACTATGGTAGTCAGAACAGACAGTTGGGATTCTCCACCTCCTCATATTGAGGAAGGGTGAGAAGCAGAGGATCTTTTGAGAATTCTTCATCCACGGCTCATCCTCCATGAAGAGTTGAGGCTAGACTGTATCATGATATTTAGATTCATCATGGTTGGGTGTTAAATCTTCTGTCAGGTTTTCTAAGATACAGATCCAAAGACAAATCCCATACCCTGGCATTGCTTGTTGAGAGGCAGCAAGCTCTAGTAGGTGTTCAGCATATAGGATGTCTCCAATGAGCCCGGACAGAACCAGAATCAGAGATTGGAGAGAGGAAGGGACCGAGATCTACTCACCTGGTTCCTCCTACTTCCTGTTGGCCAAACTTTGCCCTTGGACAGGAAGCTTTATCATATTTCTGGGTTACATCATCTGGCTAGCAACTTTTGGGATGCCAGAATCATTGCTTGGTTCTGGAAGTGGGAAAGAAGCCAGGGGATTTTCATGTGTGGTTGCTGGTCTGGGCTATGTAATAATGGCAAAGGGAAGGTTCAGATAGACACTGGGCAAGTACTGATCAACCCTTATGGTTGTGAATATGGTCCAAGAAGCTGACAAGGGGATCCAGTAGGTACAAACAGGTTTAATCAGATTTACTGTTACAGCATGCATGTGGAATGCCCCATAGTCCCATGTGTTTGAGTACTTACTCACCAGCTGTTGGTGCCATTTCAGGAGGTTGCAGAAACCTCTCAAACATGGGTCTTAATTGGTGGCCATATGCTCACAGAGGTGGGCTTTGAGGGTTATAGAATGACCCAGATAGTCTGGCTTTCTGCCTCCTGACATGTCCAGGTATGAATAGGCTATGCTGTAAGCTCTTGCTGCCACAGATGGAGCTGCCCCAACCTCCATATCACTACAGCTGTGACAGGCCATAGCCCCTAAACCATAAGCCAAGATACAACTTTTCTTTCTTGAGTTCCTTCTGTTAGGTTGTTGATTGTAGTGACAGGAAAAGAAAGTACACAGGCACAAACTCTTTACAGCAACCATCTGACCTAATTATGATCTTCCCTTATTTTAGGTTTGACTCAATGCTTATAAATGCGGTGAACCAATCCCTGCTCAGAGAGGAGATGAGCCAGTCCAGCTAGGTGGACACAGAGTATGGTAGTCCAGGCACTGTAGCTGCTCTGGATGTACTTACATCCTCCATCTGCTTTAGCATCACTCATTCTGAGCTCCCTCTTCCTTGGTTAGGAATTAAGCTGGTACCATAGGTAATCCGGACTTTCATCTGAACTTTTGACTGTCCTGCCCTTGTTGAATTGCAGTTTGTAGCATATGGTTTTGGTGTCTTCTTCACATACCTGAAGCACTAACCTCTGCATTGCAGAGAGCACACTTAGTGCACATCTGCAAGCTCTGTGACTGGAGGCTGGGTTTTGGATGTAGCACACACTTTCAAAGAAAAACCCAGGGTTTAAGTATCAGAAATGAGTTCTCAGAAAGAACTCTAAATGGTTGGTTGATCTGGGGATGGTGAATAGTTGCTCCAGCATCTCCACATGTTGGCCTCCAGTGTTTAATTACTGCTTTCTAGAGTTGCCTTGTAGAACTAAGCACCAGTACACATAGCAATACATTTGTTGACTATACTGGCTTTCCATACTTGCTTCTCCTACCCCTATGAATAGCTTCCTCCCAAAGAGACTGTCTGCACTCAGATCCTTGTTGGGGTTTGTGTCTGGGGACTCAGATATATTTGTTGTACTTCACACACTTGCTGTAGCTGCACATGGACAGTTAGAATTAGAGGTGCCAATTCTGTGAGACACACACATTATTCAGACATATTCATTTCTGTTCCTGTGGTCAAGCCCCGGCCATAGCTCCTCATGGATGTCAGTTTCAGGTACTTCTACCCTTCAGCTTACTTCTTTGCCTGCTGGGTGCTAAAGAGTTCATAGGCAAGCGCTCTCTGGAACTTTCAGCTCACTATATATCTTACTGATTGTCAGAGTTGTCTGCCTCTCCGGGACAGCCAGTGTTCATAATCTTTCAGCCTCCAAAGTTTGGAGCCAAGTTCTAGTGAGTTTTGATGTGATGAAAAGAGGAGGTGTTTTAAGTTCTACTTTCTGGTTACTGTTTTAGTCTGTTTTTCATGTGGTTCAAAGGATACTGTATAAGCCTGTTGGTTCAGGTTTAGCTATTGGGAAAATAGGTCTATAACTCATTGAATCAGTGCATGGTTTTTGTTCTTGGCATGAGCCTTTAATTTCACAGTTGTTGAATACAAGTAGGCAAATCAGCCTTTCTTGAACATTTCATAAGTGAACATAAGCCTACTGACACAATCACTGTTAACATAACTTCTATATTCTTAAGGAATTGGAGAGGGGTTGATTCCAGGGATATAGAGCTGATAGAGGAGACCTGTCCTCAGGTCATAGTACTAGCAAAAGATCCTGTAGTTGCAAGGGGCAAAGTTCATGCCGATTACAGTGAACAAAGAGCTACCCTCCCTATCCCCTAACTCTAGTCTGAAAATGTCTAATGTTATATAGATAGTCAATCACAAGGTAGCTGGCACATCTTCTAAAGGCATGATAATTGATCATGGCCTCAGTAGTATCTCTGATTAACAACTGGGCATTGGGTAGTGGCGGGGTAAGAACAGGACAGCCTAAGGCAGTCATCTTGTCTTTGATTTGGCCATTAGCAAAAACCCCCTTTCAACCCTTTAAGATATTTGGATGGGAGCTGGCCCCGTTTCACCCTTCTCTGTACTGCCAGAATAACCAACCAAGCTCACCAAGTTAGACTTGGTGATAAGGCTGAGAAGCAGGGAGTTCCACATCTATTCATTCACTGGTGGGAACTGATGGCAGAGTGGGACTACTCCATGATGCTTTTCTCATCTTTGCTCTCTCTCCTTTCATCCATCTGACCCTTGGATAGTTCTTGTGTGTTCAAGAGTAGTGAAACCTTGTTTTACATAGATCAGGATTATGATGTATTTTTATCTTGGTCTGACATCTCCCTTTGATGATAGAACATCAATCGAAGTTTCTAGTTCAATGTTCTTTTAAATACACATACTCTCACACGTTGCCGTTGGATCTTCCGAAATTTTAAAGAATGTGCTGAAGACAAACAGAAGGAACTTTTTTTTTTCAATATCTACAAGGTAAAATAGTTGGGGCTGAAGGAGACTAGCTTAGTCAGTGACATGCTTGCTGAGCAGGCATAAGGACCTGAGTTCTTCCCCAAGAATGCACATATAAAAAGCTGGGTGTAGTAACACGTACTGGTGTAATCCTAGTAGTAGATAGGAGAAACCAGGCAGATCCCTAGGGCTGGCTGGCTAGTCTGCCAAGCGTAAATCAGTGAGCTTCAGATGAATGAGAGATGCTGTCCCAGGAAATAAGGTGGTGATACTTGAGGAATGACACCCAAGTTTGTCCTCTGTCCTCCATACATATGTGCACAAGCCTGCACCTGCACCTGCACCTGCACACACACACACACACACACACACACACACACACTGTAATTATACACAGCAAGGTAAGTAACATAGGCAGAAGAATGGGTTAATAGCTTGTAGATATTAAGTACTATAAAACAGTTTAAAAATGACTAAATTTATTGAGTATAAAACCAAAGTTGGACCCATATAGTTTAGTATTTATTACTTTAAGCATTAGAAAAAATAAGAATATTTAGTAGTTTTAATATGCATGTATTAGTTACTTTTAGTTACTTTTGTTGTTGCTGTGATAAAGTACTTGAGAACAACAACTTAAAGAAGGTCTTAGTCTAACTCACAGTAGGCTCCATCATGATGGAAAGGCATTGTGGTGGGTGCTGTGGCAGAGTCTGGTATTCTTTCTCACACTGACTCTGTAGTCAAGAAGCACAAAGCGGTAAATTCTGATGCTGTTTTCCAGATCTTTTGAATTCAGTCTTTGACTCATATTCAGAGAGAGTCTCTCTCTCCTCAGTTAAACTTTTCTGAAAGTTTAACTAGAAGACATCCTCAAGTGCATGTTTCCATGGTCAAGTGGATAATGAGTATTAACCACCATCCTTTGTCAACTTGACAGTTAAACACATTACTTTCAATCATAACATTCTATAGCTGGTCTCTAGAGACTCATTTTCATTTTATTATATCAAATGTATTTAGTCTATCTCCAGAAGTTCCCATAGTCCCAGTCTGGCTCAAAAGTCCAATGTCTCTTCTGAGACCCATGGAAATCTCTTTCTTGCTGTCCTTTATGAAATAAAAAGTAAATTACATGCTTCATATATACAATGTTACAGAATAAACAGTTTAGTTTCAAAGGAGAACAATGGGATGATACCAAGGAAATACTTGACCAAAGGAAGGTTGAAACTTAGCAGGGCAAACACCAAACCATGAAGCAACATTCTTCATGATATTCTTTGGGGCTCATGATAGGATTATATGGGCTTTAATAGTCGTGGGCACCCCTAGTGCTACAGTTTTGTCCCCTGTAGCATATGTAGCCTCTCTCCTTGGCCATCTCTGTACTGCCTACAGCTTTCCTTGGTAGGCATCCCAAGTTCCCGGAATCATCCTGGGGAATCTATTCAAACTACTTACGATCTTCATACAGTGCTGCTTAGGGCTTCGTGAAGGGTATTTGACCTTGCCACATATTGGATGGCATCAGAAGCTTTTTGGAATGGTGCTACAGGCATCCACCATCCCTCATAGTTGAATTGTGTATGTGTGCAAAATCAGTACCACGTGGATACTTCTGACAAGTTCTGCTGCCAGCTTGAGATGTAGCCTGGATCTTTTGTATCACAGCTGCATCTGCCTCTTTGTGTCTTTGAAACTGAGCCTAAGAAAACATATCCCTGGGGTAGACATTTTAGATCTGAGAGCCCCTTCAGCAACATTCTTAATCCAGGCTCTGTTCTTTCAAATGTAATGCACTGTTCCAAGCTGGAGCCTTTAGTGAGTGGGTCTTGTCCTCAGGACACTTTTCCTACTGTCTTACTACATAGCACCAGGTTTCTTTTTAATGGTGCTAATATTCTTAAAAATTACAACTGCTTTTATCCACATGTACTTTGTCAACAATTTCCAACTCCTTTACTCTGCTTTCCCCAATCAAAATGCAGATTTTTGCATCTGTCTTTGATGCCTCTGTAACCATGCCACAGCATACATACTGACCTGTGTTGGAATCTTATCTGCCAAGTAAATTAGTCTATTACCTTTGAATTCAGCCTCACTCAAGATCTTAGGACACGGAAAGAAAGAAGTCAGATTCTGAATTGCTGTAATATCAAGTGAATGACCTCCAGCTTAGTTGCTGATAGAGTTCTGCTCCTCTCTGAAACCTCATGAGCTGGGCCTTCATTGTCTGCTTTTTTTCAGTGTTCTGGTGTACAACCTCCCAAAGGAATAGCCCATTAAATTCTGCTTACAAGATCCTAAGCTTTTCTAGCCTGCAGTTCCAAACTCTTCTACAGACTTGTTCCAAACACCTACAAATAGTGTGATAGGTTTATCATAGCAACAACCTACTCCTGTATTAGTTACCTTTCTCATTGTTGTGAATGAATGCCTGACAAAAGCATCTTATGGTTCATCCCTTGAGAGTACATTCTATCACAGTGGGGAAGGCATATGAGTAACTGCAACTCTGTTAATATAATGTAAGGAGCGTGAAGCCACTGTCCACATGAATCTGCAGCCAGAAAAGCAGTGACAGATGAATTCTGGTACTCAGCTTGCTTGCTCTTTATTTATCCTGTTCTGGATTTCAGCTCATGGGATAGTACTGCAAACATTCAGATTGTCCCTGCTAGTTAAATCTTTCTGGAAATTATATATATATATATAATATATATATATAATACACATTCAAGACAAGGTTTCTCTGTGTAGCCCTGGCTGTCCTGGAACTCACTCTGTAGGCCAGGCTGGCCTTGAACTCAGAAATCCATTTGCCTCTGCCTCCCAAGTGCTGGGATTAAAGGCGTGCGCCACCACTGCCCGGTCTGGAAATAATATTTAAAAAAAAAAAAAAAAACAACAACTAAATTATTCAAAGTTCTAAACTCTTGGTTTAAAAATACTTAAGTGTGAGAATTAATTTGACTTATTTAATTTTATTTTTACTTTTAAAATTATTTATTAACTATTTTATGTGTATGTGTGTTTTGCCTGAATGTTTGTTTGTGTATCATGTACATGCTTGGTATCTATGAAGGCCAAAAAATGGTACCAGATCCCTTGGTGTTGGAATTACATATATTTGTGAGGCACCATGTGGATGTTGGGAATTGAACCCAGGTTCTCTAGAAGAATAGCCAGTGCTTCATCTCTCCAGGCTGATGACTACTTTAAGCTTATTGGAATTATTAACTGTAGCATTATCTGCATAATAAAGTTGGGGATTTGGAATGCTCCTCAAACACACTAAATGCCCTGTGTCTCCATTGCCAGCTGGGAACCATTGGGAAGTGAGGGGACCCTTGAGAGATGGGTCTATTGGGAAGTTTTCAGGTCATGGAGGCAAACCCTTGAAGGACTTAATGTGACTCTAGTTCCTTCATTAATTTTGTTCTTTTTTTTTTTCTAGTCATGAGGCAAACGGCTATGCTCTGCACTTATGCTATGATGCCCACCCCACCATGGGTTCACAGAAACAGGGCCAATTAATTATGAACCAAGAGATCTTTAATTGAACCAAAATGAACCCCCTTCTGTTTCTTTTTACTTTTTTATGTATATGTGTGTATGCTTGTATGGAAGTTCACATGTGTATGATGCACATGTGTATGTAGGTGCACATACACATTATGCATACGAAGCTACAAGGTTGACTAGAGAGTTTTCTTCAACCACTCTGCTTAGTCATCAAATTAAGGCTCTCAGTTGAACTCAGAGCTCACCAGTTGGCTAGTCTAGCTAGCTAGTTAGCATATTTCAGTGATCTTCTGAGTACTGGGTTTATAGGTGAGCTGCCACACTGAACAAATGCTTTACCACCAGTGTCTCTCTCCAGGCTCTTCTCTTTCTATGAGCTGATTTATTTCAGACATTCATCATAGTAACAGGAAGTTGACTCTTACCGTGGTATTGTGTAGGAAGTCACACTTCACTTCTTAACAAAAGATGTTAACAGATGGAGCTCCTTTGTCCCCGAGATGTCACCCAGCCATCTCTTCACTATGTATCAGTTGGGTTTTTAAGTTCTATGCGAAACATAAATCTTCTGCTTAGTGTTTGCTCTAGCTCATTCTATGAGTAGAGCTTCCCTTACCATCTCCTATGTGTCAAGCCCTGGGAAGGGCTGGTTACTGGACCACAAGTTCTCTTTCCTCTCCTGACTATGTAGTCAGAACACCTGGGTTCTTTCCTTTTTTGTCAGCATCTGCATTGATTTTTGGTGGTCCTGTGGTTCCCACTGGTAAATCAGGATATCGTTTATTAATTCATGTACTTTTTCATATATATGAAATTCTTACACTCTCCAAACATTTCCTTGTAATATGCTCCTGACTGTTCAGTTTGAGTTAGTGTTTATCAAGCATTTATTAGGTACTAGGTGTTGGTAGTGAAGAGGACAATCAATATGTAACTCCTCAGACTTGTGTGTGTTGACCACTGACCTCCTTTTAAACTTCTCTGTACACTGAGAACAAGAATGGCTTAATAGTGGTCCATCTTGTCTGCTGACTCCTGGGTTCATATTTCTGACTACACAATAAACATTTTCCCTAGATTTTTCTTAAACTAAACATGATAAAAATTTACCTCCACTTTGAAGTTCTTTCTCTTCCTGATTTCTTAGTTCTTTTTGCCTTAGTTTGAATCCTCACCTGTCAACCTTCCTCACTATTCCCTAGTGAATGGTTCCAGTATTTTTCTAGCTCCACTGCTGCTCTAGCCCTTGCTGTCTCCATCCTGGACTAACCTAATTGTTTATTTCTCTCTTTGCTTCCATTTTATCCATTGTTGTTAGCAGACAGATCTTTCTGAAATGTCCTCTTGCCCTGTCACTGCACAAGAACCCATGAGTACAGGGTAAAGTCCACTGATCGACTCCAGTTTTACTGTCTTCCATTCTAGGAGCCAATCTTTCTTATCTCTTATCTCTTAGTATTTATCTCTTTATCTCTTAGTATTCACTTCCTTGAGCTTCACTTTCATGCAATCCTAGGGCTATTTAGAGTTCTCTAATTAGCAGGAATATTACTGCAGATATAATTTGGTGACCATTTTCACTGTTGTATTGAGTGGTGCCTTCTGATTTTGTATCAGATGTTCATGTACATACCTGAACATGCTTGTGTCTTAGTAGTGGTTCTTAATGTACATCATCTAGAGTATTAAAAGATAGGAATGTGTGGGCTCCCCTCCTAGAGATTCAGAATCAACTGGTTTGGACATCAGGATTTTAAGTTTCTCCCAGGTAATTCCCATGTTATTCTTGGGATGAGAACCTCTGGCTTCTCATGAGGATACTATATATAATATACTGCTAGTGTTATCACACAGGATGAAGAAGAAAGACAACAGAAATACATATCTGGGCCACAACCATGTAAGAAACTACCTGGTATTGGGCTCACTTGGTATCGGGAATGTTCTTAGTTGGTTAGCTAACTTATTCCTTGAGGCAGGGTCTTCCCTATTGGACCCAGCCAGAGCTTGCCAGTAGACTAGGTTAGCTAGCCATCTTGCTCTGGGCATCTCTTGCCTCTGCCTTATGAGTGCTGGGATAATAGGGAGCCTCCCATAGCCTCTCTGCCTTTGGGTGGGTTCTGGAACTGCCTGGTGTCAGTCTGGCTTTGCTGTTGTGAGCCTAAAAATCTTATTAGGAGTTGCCTTTAATAGTGTACAATTTGTAGAACAAATATCTGGGCTTATAAAAGCATTCTCCAAAGGAGGAGGGTTTATATTCTAATTTGGATGCTAGAGTCCCCCATCACCCTAGGAGGGCTCTAAGAAAAACACAGATAGGGACTCTCATAGCACGTCATAGGCAAAGGCAAATGAATCATGTTTTAATTGTAGATTTTCAACACAATGGCTACAAGTGTGTCAGAAAAGCCAAGAAAATTATTTGCTATAGATAAATAAAAGCTTCTGAACTTTTAATGTTTATTTTTAGGTAAATAAAAGAAGCTTATTTTATGTTTGTAACAGAGTTGGTGCCTGAAATATTTTAAGCACTTGCATACTTTATTATGTGCCAGCTTATGCTGGGATATAAAGTTCCCAAAGATGATATATTTGAAATGAAAGAATGTTCCAGAGAAAAATGCCATAACTTGGGTGATGAACTGTTACTTAACAAATAGCCACTTACCTTAATGTCCAAAATGTATCAGGCTTAGCATTAGCATGGAATTTCTTTCTGGTTTATAGATCAAGACTGGATTTCTTCCAAAAAACCTTTGGGTAAAGTTACTCAGAAATGTCATTGAGAAGCTAGCTTGAAACTTTTATTTGGGAATAAAATTGCATCATTTTTTTGCAGAGATAGAGACTAACTTCACCTTTTTTGAGATCTCAGGTGATGATTTTGACTCCATTCTGTGCCACTTGGACGATGTGTGCCAACTTCTTAATCTCTGAAATAAGATTATGAAGAACAAATGGTAAGGGGTGGTGATAAGTCACGTTGCTGCTTGTGTACATGGTTTTCTTGTTCTCTCTAGATATTAAGTTGTTGAAATAGAATCCTTATATTGGTTTACAAGCCAATTCGATAAGCCTGTGATGATAAATCTACTTTCCCAAATTGTTGGAAATTGTTCAATAAGCAAGGGGCATTAACCTGAGGGTTTTGTTCGTGTTTGTCCTATATCATGGACTGTAACTTTACTTAGCATGTTAACAAAACAAAGTCTTCATACATGACAAGGCACCTTGGAAATCTACTGGATCCCACAGGATCCCATACTTTGCTCTCTCTTGCTTCTACTACTGGAAACTTCCATCCCTTTTTGTCTCTTAGAGGATGTGGCCTCTATTGTCCATGTCTAGGACTTTTTCAAGAGGCATAAGTATTTAGTTTTATTTAATTTTAAAGCCAGATTAAAATTGCAGTTGTTGGTTACTTCTTAGTTCCATGTATTATGTATACTGTCTCTCCAAGACTGCCAAGTCTTTCCTTAATTTGGTTTTTCTAGATCACTCATTAGTTTGTCAGTCATGGGTTAGTCAAGGGATATTTAGGATCACACTGGACTTCTTTTTTGAAACCATGAATGGATGGATGCTAGTTACTTTTTGTGGTGGTTGAATGAGAATGTCCCCCATAGGCTTAGATGTTAAAATATTTGGTCCCCAGTTAGTGGTGATGTAAAGGTAAGCTTAGCAGATGAGGCCTTGTTGGAAGAAGTATGACACTGGAGGTAAGATTGAGAGTTAAAAGGCTTGTGACATTTCTAGTTCATGCTTTCTGCCACTTCACCTTGTGGTGGTTCAAGATGTGAGTCCTCAGTTTCTTCTCCTACGTCCACATCATTGCTCAGCTATCATGGACTCTAATCCTAGAGAACTGAAGCCCCAAATAAACCTTTCCTTGTATAGTTGCCTTGGTAATGGTATTTTAGCACAGAAAAAAAGCCAACTAACATTTTCTAAGGCTTAGGTGAGTGGCAACTTTGGAATAAGAATCATAATGTCTAGTAAATTTGACAGTATGTTGTTCAACAACTAGTAAGTTCAACTGTATACAAGTGTATGCTTGATGAGATTAGAGACAGAAGGGAGAAGGGGTGAGAAGGATGGATTAGTGGACACAGATGATGTTTGGAGCCATGAAGAGATGCTAAATGGATGGAGGACTGAGCAAGGCATCATCTCTAACGACATGTCAACCCAGAATGACATTTTTCCATTGAAGCCATATACTATGCTGCCTAGTGTTAGGGGACAGGCTAGATTAAACTTGACTAGTGTGCTTTTACACTGACACCAAAACCTCAACTTCTTTTTATTTTGTGACTGTTATCTTCCCCAAATCTGAACATTTTCTTTGGGAAGTAATGAAAATCATTTTTCACATTAAGTCTGGAGATTAATGATCTCTGATCTCTTCTATATTAAATTCTGCCACAGCTTTATATTTTTTTAAAACAGTCTTATTTACAGCCAAAGTCTGGGTGTCTAGTGGTATCTGGAGCTGCAAATGATAGTCTTATTTTAGATTTTGAGAGAAACTTTGAATACTGTTTTCAGCCCTGAACACTTAATTTTGATTGGACAGATTTACTGTTTCAGAGAAGGGTTTTCTGGAATGGCTGAGGGATTGTAATTGTGATTCCTGTGTTTACTACAGAGTAAATAAAAAAGCTGTCCTTGCATATGTGATTGAGGCAGGTCTTATCTTCCAGCAGTGCTTGTGTACTTAATTAGACAAGGACTTTGCTTCAGGCCAAAGGGCAGGTTCTGTGAGGTGCAGGTGCCCATTTTGGAGAATTATAAATCCCTTTAGGAAAAAAATTATTTCCTTATCTGGTTACCATCCATTTGGAGTTGTTCTGGATTAGTTGAGGCATAATTAGCATCTTTAACCTCAGGCTCTTGTGGCGGGGAGAGAAGGAACACATATTTAAACAGGTCTTAATTCTTGGTAGGTAGGGAGGGAGAATGGTCAATGGTCACAGGTGTTTCACCTATTCGTAGGAGTGCACTAGGTAGAGGTCATGACTGAAGTACGCAGGCATAAGAAACAAGTTGTTATGGTCCATTTTCAGCATGAGGCATACTTAGAACTGGTCAATAAGTCAGATATAAGCCCCTCTCGACTCTAGCTAGCAGCTGGTACCTGCTGGTCTCAGAACTCTGAGCATTAAATTAATACTTGTGCTTGATTGAGCTCATGATTAGAAAAGAAGACAGTCTTAAGGCCAAGGATAGTCATTAGATAAGACTTTACATCCTGAACCAACAGGATGGGGTGTTTGGGAAGGGTCTATGTTAGATGACTGAGAAGGTTGTATCTTTCAGGAGCAACAGCCCATGGCAAAAAGAGGGATTGAATTTCGCAAAATCAGGAACTTTAAAAACTACCATTTATTGTCAAATAGGCATGGCAGCCATGTTTGCTTTCTATTCTGTAGAATGGAGTATCAAAAACCGTTTCTTTTTCACTAGTCCCTTGAATTTGTCCTTTGACATGAAAGGCTAGGGCTTTGCTTCTCATACAGGATATGATTCATTTTTCCTTCAATTTTAAAAGAAGAAGGGATAGGGGAGTAGCCCAAAGTCCAGAGAGTGGTCCATATTTTATGAATAATAGACACTTCCTGACTTGACCCCCTGGATGTTTTTTCCTACTTTCTTTTGTCTCTTTGGAAAATCAAACATCCAGCTTCTCTCAGATGAAGAGCTACATCTAGGGTTGGCTCTAAGACCAGCTTCAGAGTGTGATGTTGTGAGGGTTCATGTTGTTAACTTGGTGGTATTTAGAATCACTGCTATGCAAATGTGTGGAGGTGCATCTAGAATGGGATAATCAAGATGGGAGGACTCCATCCTCCATGTGGGCAGCAGCAACCCGGAGAGCTCTTAGACTAAGTAAAGAAGGAAAGAAAGATTTGAGAGAAGCATTCATCTATTTCTGGCTTCTGACCATAGACACAAAGTGATGAATTGCTTTATGTTCCTGCCATGATGGACTGTCTCTTCAAATTGTGAGATAAAACAAACCATTCATCTCATTTGTCAGGTATTTTGCCAGAGCAGTACAAAAAATAATTAATACAGATGTGCCATCTAACTGACCAAGAAGTATAAATCCACTTCCTAGCCATCATTACTCCTTCAGGGGTAGATGTGAGGCAAAAGTAGGTCCAGTCAAAGACAATTAAGCTTTTTGTTTAAACTTGAATACAACATGAAGAAGGACTGAAGGTCTTGACATCCTGTGTGCACCATGAGGCCTGATAATTAATCCAACAGTGTTAGAATGTCTTTTACAAACTGGGAAACATTTTGAACTGAGTTACTAGTTACTTTTTATTGTATGAACTCCACAGTGCATACAAGTGCAAAACTAAGATAGCAGAACTATCTTAGTTAGTGTGATACAAATTTATGGAACTATGTGTTGGTTTGAATGAAATTTTTTTCTCATAGGCTTAGATGGTTGAATATTTGGTCTCTAGCTATTGGTGCTATTTGTGAAGGTCTAGCAGAGTGGCCTTGCTGGAGAGAATACATTACTGTGAGTAGGCTCAAAACCATGTGCTATTCACAGTATACTTTCTTTGCTTCATGCTTGCATTTTGATATTCAGGCCATTGGCTTCTGCTCCAGCCATTATGATTGATGCTTCCCTGTCATTATGAAGCCAACCTCTTTGTAATTGTGAGACTACAAGTTGCCTTGGTCATGGTATTTTAATGCAACCATAGAAAGATAATGAATATAGATGATTACAGGTCATATGAGTAGTCTGTCGTTCACTGAAATAGTCTTATGTGGTACTTGGTGGTAGAGAGCCAAGTTAAAAGAGGTAGAGACATAAATTGAGTTCTGATCACCAGATATTTCAGATGTATTCTCTATAAGCTCATTTAAAATGACTTGAATCATCTAATTATAATGAAAAGGATCTTAGGGTTGGAGAGATGGCTCAGTGATTAAAACCAGACTTAAGTTTTCTGCACCCACATGAGTGATCACAACTATTTGTGATACAAACTCCAGGAGATCTAGTTCTGGCTTCCATAGGCACCTATAGTCATGTGCACAGACCTACACAGAGACACACAGGAATACACGAAATTTAAAAATAAATATTTAAAGAAATACCAATTTAACAAATTTTATAATAAGCATTAGCTATCCCTCATCTCTGCAGCTCCTTCCTCTTCTTCATACCTTATTCCTGAGGGAACCAGATCTTGCATAGGAAGCATAAGGACAATTGAACTTTCAAGTTTCTGCAGGATGCAGATACTGTGAGGGAGTGATTTCTAGATTTCAATTTCACCTACAAAAACAACTTCCAAATGTGGTTTATTAAGTAATAAAAATCAGAATATATCACTACCATATATGCCACTATTTTCTCATAAAAGAAAGGGCATTTTAATATTCTTAAATAGGAGTTACATAATGCAATAACGAACAATATTGCAAGCAGATCAGATCTAGCTTAAAGAAAGATGTACAGTGCTTGTTTTATGAGCATGAATGTCAATCATTTATACAGTTTAGGTCAGCAGTAGAACTTTCTGGAACCAAATTCTGGCTTCCCCTTCGTTAGCTTCTTTGAAACTACTCTGAGTTTTGGTTTTCTCATCAGCAAAATCAAAGTGTCATTCTCTCAAAATATGGCAGGAATGGAAGCATTCCAAGCTTATTTGGTTCTAGAAATGTGCCTGGCACACAGTGAACACTCAAGAAACACGGTCTATTTATTTATGGTGGTGTCTTTTATGTTGCTGTGATACAATATTATGATACAAGGAATTTAAGGGAGGGAGGGATTATTTGGTTCATAGATCCTGGCTACAGTCCATCATTCTGGAGAAGGCAAGGCAGCAGAAACCTGAAGTGGCTAGCCACAGTGCATTTACAGTAAAGAACAGAGATCTTTTAATTCAACCTAGGATCCAGCGCATGAAATGGTGCCACTCACATTCTATCGCATGTCACTCAATTTTAGGAAAATCTGCAAGCAAGCCCACAGGCCAACTTAACCTAGACGGTTCCTCATCATGGCCCTCTTCCCAAATGATTCTACATCATGCCAAGTTGATAAACAATCAAAACTAACCACCACCATGTTATTATTGCTGTTTTATCATAATTTAACATCATTCAGTTTGGAATAGGAACCAGATTTTAATTATAGCCCTGATACTAATTCTGTGACCTCAAGCAGGCAAAATTAGCTCAACCAACTTCTGAATGCTCACTGGTGGAGGGCAGGACTTTGATCACAGCAACATAAAGTAAACTAAGTCATCAGGTACCAATCACTCTTCTGTGTGAGGAATGATAGGAAAGATGATAAGATGGCCCCTCACCCTGCAACATAACTTTCACAATAACAAAACTAGTTCAGGCAACCCAGGTCCAGGTTATGGGTGACTTAATGTACTAGAGAGAAAGTATTAGAAGCAGGGTGAGAGTTCTCCAGGCCATGAGGGAGATGGTAGACGGCTGTGGTCTCACCCTGTGCTGTAATTCCTTTGCTGAGAATGTTGACAGATGCCAGGTTATAACAGCTGAAAGTGAGCTTTGTTTTCACACTTGTCCTGGAGTCTCACCAGAGCCATGTTTTTGAGAGCTACCACCCATGGATTATTTATTAATTGTGCAATGCCAAATAAGTTTAAGAGAAGAGGAAAAAGGAAAAGAGAGGATTTTTTAAAAAGTCAGCAAGCCACAGCTACTATGTGGAACCTGGTTCTGTGGTTTTTTTTCCTAACTTAAAAAAAGAAACTTTTATTTCAAAGTCTTATGGGGTTTTCTCAATTTATTTCTTAGAGTATATATATATATATATATATATATATATATATATATATATATTCAGGACTTAATGTTTTTATTATTTCCCAAGGAGACCACAAGATGTTTGAAAATATCTGTTGAAAGAAAAGAAAAGCCCTAAGCATCTAGATATGTCTCTATTTCTCTAAACAGTGTGTCAATATTCTATATACCTCTGTATATATTCTACAATAAAGATGTCAAAATAAGTACAAAGGATGAGGGATGATGGATTTTTTTAGAAGGAAGAGAAGAGCAAAGTCTGTATCTTGTGACTTATCCGTTGTTGTTTGGATCAGTGATGGGTTTTCATACAAAGGATGTCAGGCACAGAAGACTAGACAGGAGGCAATGAAGGCTGCCCAGATGTGGAAGTCTTGGGGATGATCCTACGGAAATGTGCTGTAAGATTTTATTTACACAAAGAACTTTTCCTGACTGTGGAGCAATGGAAATATTCTCAAACCCTGGTGACAAGGACGTAAAGGAATCAGGAAGCTCTAGCCCTGAGCAGTGTGTCACTCACTATTGCTACTGCAGCTGAGCATCTGCCTATGGGTCAAGTCCACTTTGTAGGCAATCCCAGCTCCCTGCTCCAAGCTGCTTTGCTTTTATGATACACATTCATTGAGTGGGTTACATAAGGGATGAATAGACACTTTCTTGAGAAACCTGATCTGTGGGTACATAGCTTCACTAAAATAGATTAAACTGGAAATGTTATACCCATGCTCTTAATGACTGAGCAATAGGAATCTAATAAATACCAGATGGGGACCACTTTACAAAGGACAGGACAATGCTGAGATATGGGGCAAAAGGCTGCTGCCTCTATTGTTCTTGTTGCATGGGATGCAGACTTGAATAGGAACGGAAAAGTTACATCTCACACTAATTATTCTTGACAGCACTGCCTCCAGCATCCTGGAATCTTCCCATTTGTCTTTCAGCTGCATTGCTTCTCTTTTTATGTTTATCAACTGTCTGAGATCCAGCCTACCCTGTCTCCCTTCCCTGCCCTTCCCCTCCCTTCCCTTCCTTGCCCTGCCCTGCCCTGCCCTGCCTTTCCCTTCCCTTCCCTTCCCTTCCCTTCCCTTCCCTTCCCTTCCC
>JADRCH010000064.1:10891544-10962793 GCA_019843965.1 Rhynchomys soricoides | reverse complement strand
GATGGCTCAGTGGATAGTGAAAAGGTGAACACGATGGCTCAGTGGGGAAAAGTGCTTGCTGCCAGGCCTTATGATCTGAATTTGAACCAGGCACCCACGCTG
Organism: Rhynchomys soricoides; assembly: GCA_019843965.1. NCBI lineage: Eukaryota > Metazoa > Chordata > Mammalia > Rodentia > Muridae > Rhynchomys > Rhynchomys soricoides. The sequence continues at coordinate 10,962,691 of JADRCH010000064.1, read as the reverse complement.
TAGCCTCTTGAAACTTGTCCTCTGATCTCCATGAGTTCTGTGGTACTCCTTCATCCTGCAATACATAACTGGATGCCAAATAGATGGACAGTGTAAGGCTTTATCGGAGTGAGAGTTGCTGGACTGAGAGTCAGTCAGAATTACTGAAGTAAACAGAATATTCAGACAACTGTGCTATTAAACAAGCTACTTAGGAGAACACTCACCACTTCTCCCCACTCTGGATCAACATCATTTCAAGTATAGAACTATTAAGCAGACTACATTCATGAGAAAAACAGCTAATCATCTGAATAGTTTTGCTTATGCAGTTAGAAAAGGATTAAAACAATTATATTACCTTCTCATTTTGAACTAGCTGGAAAATGGATTGTCTGCTTCAATATGGATGGCCAAACGAAGCTGACCCCTTTAACAACTTAGTTCATTTAAAAAACAGCATCTGTTAAATCCCCATGGTTTAAAGCATGCCTGCGTGTTTGTGAGGACAGTGTTTACTACAGAACAGTGGAGGGCCTGCCACAGGTGAGCACAAGGTTCACAGGGAAGGATGGAGACAGAACTGGAAGGGTAACCCACAGCTGCACTTTGACACTTTGTAATAAGAACCCAAAGGCCTTTGTCAGAATTAAATGTTTAACCATCACTGTGTGTGTGTGAGTGTGTGCATGTGTTCACATGCATTTGTGGGTGAATGCTTGAAAAGGAGGTAGGACATTTGTGTAGCATTCTTCAGGAGCACCCACACTTTATTCTTTCTTTTGAGGCAGTGTTTCTCCTTGGTGTTGGAGTTGTTAGGTTGGCTATCTTCTGGGCCGAAGATCCCCCAGCTCCCCAGTGCTGGGATTACAAATTCTACTATCTCCTGAGCCTCTCCCTTACTTCATGGATATTCTTGAGATGAAGCTTGAGTTCTTTGTAAAACAAGAACTTTACTGATGGAGATATCTCCCCAACGAAACCAAACCAAACCAATCCAAACCCAACCAACCCAGTAAGTCCTAAAAGATACTGGGCAGGCAGTACCAGATTGGGAACGCTTCAGTTTGGAGACCATGACACAGTTGGATGACCTGTGAATCTTTGGGCAATGTTTTATTGAATTGGCTATTTTATCCAAGATTTTAAATCTTGTAAAAAGAAGAGAAATATTTTTTGACCATGCAATGATCTAGCATGTACACACTCCTCTTTCTAGACCTACACTTAAGGAATTATTTAATTCACTATATTTAGTTATATTTGGATACTATGGTGATCAGAGTTCAGTCTCTAGTCTTGTGAAGTACAAATACATAAACACATACATACTCTGTACAGAGCTAGGAAGGGAAGGGCATGATACTGTAAGCAGGGTGGATTCTGGACAGCAGGGTGTGGAAGAAGGCAGAGTCTCTTTGCATATGTGATAGTTCACCTGAGATCTTAAGGATGGCAGGCTTTGCTGCCTCTTAATAGATTTCTAGCCATCTACATGCTTAATGGCTCTGGTATGCATGAGGGCATGTAAGTACCAACAAGACAACTGTTCAGGTCAAGTGCAAATAACATGTAAACGGTTTATCTGTTATAAAAAAAAATCCATCTTTTGAGTCTCAGTCTCCTTGATCACACTCAAAAAGGCAATCTGCCTCTGAAAGTATCAATAGCCATTTTGTATTAAACTCGGGGCAGACCTATTCAAAGGGGCTATTGAACTTGTCTGTGTCTACCAGAATACCTTGCAGTAAAAGAAAGGAGCATTTTAGCCGGGCAGTGGTGGCACACGCCTTTAATCCCAGCACTCGGGAGGCAGAGGCAGGCAGATTTCTGAGTTCGAGGCCAGCCTGGACTACAGAGTGAGTTCCAGGACAGCCAGGGCTACACAGAGAAACCCTGTCTCAAAAAAAAAAAAAAAAAAAAAAAAAAAAAGAAAGAAAAAAAGAAAGGAGCATTTTAAATTTTTTTCTTTTTTCTTTTTTTTATACTTTATTTACATTTCAAATGTTTCCTCCTTTCCAGATCTCCCCTTTGGAACCTCCCCATTGCCTCCCTCTCCCCCTGCCACTATGGGAGTATTCCCTCAACCACCCACCCACTCTTGTCTTCCCTCCTTGGCATTCTCCTATACTGGGGCATCTAACACCCTCAGGCCCAAGGGCCTCTCCTCCCTCTGATGGCTAATAAGACCCTCCTCTGCCGCATATGTGGCCAGCACCATGGGTCCCTCCATCTGTATTCTTTGGTTGGTGATCCAGTCTCCAGGAGCTTCGAGGGGTCAGGCCAGTTGCCACTGTTGCTCCTTCCCTGGGGCTACAAACTCCCTCAGCTCCTTCAGTCCCTTCTCCAAGTCCTCTGCCTGGGACCTCATGCTCAGCTCAATGGTTGCTGTGCAGTCAATCTTGGTTATTCTGAACTTTTGGGCTAATAACCACTTATCAGTGAGTACATATCATGTTCATTCTTTTGTGACTGAGTTGAGGACCCAGCTATTCCACTCCTGGGCATATACCCAGAAGATGCTCCAACATGTAATAAAGACACATGCTCCACTGTGTTCATAGCAGCCATATTTACAATAGCCAGAAGCTGGAAACAACCCAGATGTCCCTCAACAGAGGAATGGATACAGAAAATGTGGTACATTTACACAATGGAATACTACTCAGCTATTAAAAACAATGACTTCATGAAATTCGCAGGCAAATGGATGGAACTTGAAAATATCATCCTGAGTGAGATAACTCAGTCACAAAAGAGACTGGATTTCTTAAAGATCACTCCTGAACAGACAGTGATGGTGGTGTAAGGTTATTTTTGTTTTGTTCGAGCAGATCCTGTCTTTCTCTCCCTTTCTTTTCCAGTCTCTTTCTGATTGATGAAAGCCAGCCTGACATCTGCAGTAAGGACTCTGAAATCTTTATTAATCTTTTCCGCTCTTTATTCTCCTCATGCAGGCCATTCTCATTTTGCACTGAGATATTTTAATGAGTTTCTGAATGGTTGTTTTTCACTTTTCCTAATGCCCCTCTTCAGGTCACTAAATTAGAGGGAAGCGTTCCAGCAAACGGGAACGGAAACAAAAAGGATCATTAGCGGGTGGCCGGCTGAAGTCACAGCTATTAGGATTGTGAGATGTCTCTTGACTGGAAGTGTGGGAAAAAATGCTTCCAGATGGAAGGGTTAATTACTGGGTCTGGGCTTCAAAGGAGTCAGGGCAAACTTACAAGATCCATTTATCAACAGCGGTGAAGCCCACTTCCCCTATCACAGATTAAATGAAAGATTAAATGGACTTGGCAATGTGTTAGGTGGGACAAACAATTATGCAAATCCTGGTTGTCTAACCTTCCTAAGGGGGGTATGTCATTTCTGGCTACTAGAAACAAACTGCCAGAGTTTTCATTTTTAAAGTAAGGGGATGAATAAGCCATGGATACTCATGCCTAGGACTATTTTTAAAGTTTGGCTAAGTTTCTCTTTTCCTGTGCTATTACTTATGGTGTTTGGATTTCTTCCCACCCAAGAAGTTAACCTAGATGGAAACTTTGGTATTTTGGGGGCACAGAATACCAATCTGAAAAAGCATACGTAATCAGGAAAAAGATGTCAAGTATGAGAAAATCTGGTTCCCTCACGGGAAGTTGGATGTCGAGCAAGGAGATTGTTGTCTTCATGGAGATCATGGGAGGAGTCATAATAGTCCTGCTACAGGTGGTCACTGCCTGATTGTTTCAGGGTTCTTGATGTTCCCATCTAAGAAGTAGAAAAAGCGTCACATACAATTCAAGAAACAGGCCATTCTGTCAAAAGCAAAGCAAAGTATTGGACACATTCCCAAGAGAGGTCACCTGGATGGAGATACATGAGGGCCTTTGCAATCACTTGGGACTTCCTTTATAAGTGTCAAGAAGAAGGAGTTACTTGTTAGGGAGTTCAGCTTGTGTCGTTTTCTATTTTCAATGACAGACTTGGGTTATGTAAGTGTCTCTATTTCAAGTGTCTGTTCCCAGGATGCATCTGATTTTAATCATATGTATGTGTGATGATGCATAGACAGAGATGGCAAATGGAGGATTCTCCCTGCAAGTTTACTCAGAGGACATAGTTTGCCTTTGTGTATAAGTGGTTGTCTTTTGGGCTGAGTGTAAGGTCCCAGATGGAGGGGTTGGAGAATGGACTGAAGGAGCTGAGGGAGTTGGCAGCCCCATGGAGGGAGCAACAGTGTCAACTGGCCCGACCTCTCGTTGCTCCCATAGACTGGATCACCAACCAAAGAATACACATGGAGGGACCCATGGTGCTGACCACATATGTGGCAGAGGAGGGTCTTGTTAGGCATCAGGGGGAGGAGAGGCCCTTGGGCCTGAAGGTGTTCAATTCCCCCAGTATAGGAGAATGCCAGGGAGAGAAGATGAGAGTGGGTGAGTGGTTGGGGGAATACCCCCACAGTGGCAGGGGGAGAGGGAGGGAATGGGGAGGTTCCAAAGGGGAGATCTGGAAAGGGGGAAACATTTGAAATGTAAATAAAGTATCAAAAAAAAAAGAAAGAAAATACAGAAATTGTCAAGGAAAAAATAATAATCTAGTTGGTATAAACAGATTATAACTTAAAATTTAAAATAAAAAAAAAATAAGTGGTTGTCTTAGTTAGGGTTTTACTGTTGTGAACAGACACCATGACCAAGGCAACTCTTATAAATGACAACATTTAATTGGAGCTGGCTAATAGTTTCAGAGGTTCAATCCATTATCATCAAGGCGGGAACATGGCAGCATCCAGGCAGGCCTGTGCAGGAGGAACTGGGAGTTCTACATCTTCATCTGAAGGCTGCTAGCAGAATACTGACTTCCAGGCAGCTAGGGTGAGGATCTTAAGCCCACACCCACAGTGACACACCTAGTCCAACAAGGCCACACCTCCTAATAGTGTCACTCCCTGGGCCAAGTGTATACAAACCATCAGTGGTTAATTTTGAGCACCAGGAAAATGAGGTTAGTGTACTCATGCTTTCCCCCTCCCACAGAGAGAGAACTGAGGATGGGGATTAAGGTGTACAAAGGGAGAGGGAGCTTTGCAACTCAGTCTAGGCAGGATCAGTCCCCTGTCTCCCAATGTTGGATGCATCAAGGAACATGTTTGAGTAGAAATGAGGCATTATGAAGGGGTTGCTAAGGTTAATAACTTATTTCCATTGTTTGAGGCATGCTAGGTGTGTGGTTAGGAGAGGGTATGTGCTCACAGTGTGTGCAGGTGAGGGTCTTAGTTGTTAAGTGCCCTGCTAGAAGAAGGGTATGTGCCTAGCCCAAGCCAACTGGAATCTGAGCTGCAAAGCTATTTCTCTCTTTGTACACCTTAATCCTTGATTCTCACCCTCAATTCTCTCTCTGTGGAATGGAGAATCAGTACACTAAACTGATTTCCTTGGTGCTCAGAGTTAACCACTATGCTCACACTTATGAAGCATTAAAGTAGACATTTGTAAAAATCAAACTCAGTTTGGGTTGGCTCACTAAGCAAAATGGTGACGAAAGACTGTTTTGAGCCTAACTAGTGGAGCATGCCTATAATTCTAGCACTCAGGAGGCCAAGGCGGGAGGATGACTGTGAGTTTGAGACTAGTCTGGGCTATGTTGCAAGACTGTGAACAAACAGATTTTTTAAAGTGGAAAGGCTGTTTTGTTTAATGTTAGTTCTTAAATATATCTTTCTTCCCAGTTTAAGAAATGTCAAAATTATTGGGTGGTAGAAAGAGAGGCATCCCAACAAGCCTCAAGTTTGCATGTAGACAGCTGTCTACTCTCCATAAGATGTGCTCCATGCGTGGTGTGTGTACAACTTCAGTTGACATCCCTCTCCCATGTGGGGAAATTACTCTGCATGTATAATTGTATGTGTGAGACCTGTTGCTACCTATATATACAAATACATGAGGCATATGTTTATGGCATGCTTTTGCCAAGCGCGTCATAAACAAGCATTGACAAGTGAAGAAGCTTAGAAATAGAAAATTAGACAACGTGGAAATTGAGCCAGTATTGCAAAGAAATATGCATGGATGTCAAACCAGAAGGATTAAAATGTCTGAGATGAATCTTACCCTAATTCTGGGGATCTCTATGACCAGAGTAAAATGGGACAATGAGTTCATTACTATTTTTCTGTATTTTTGACCAAATTACCACTTTCAACCTCCTACTTGGTAGAATATTTGGTTTTGTCTTACATTTAGAAATATAGTATCAATGATAGCTCTTCAAAATTCAGGGTATCTTTACATATTTTTAACCTAGAAATGATTTTGTAACATAATTCCAAATACACACACACACACACACACACACACACACACATATATATATATATATATTTGTTTTCCTCATAGACCGTCAATTTTTGGGCAGAACTTGTATTTACTCCCTTGGTCTCTGTATGCCCTGAGCCTAGTACAGTGTGTCTGTCTTAAGAAGCCTAATATTACCAATTATAAGTAATTGTGTACACAACACATTTGCCTTTGGCTGTAATTTCTTGCTCTAGTTTGTGATGCTCTAGTTTAGTTTCATGATATCTATGTCCAACTTTAAAAATAATTATAATAGAAATGATTTTAGTATCAAAAATAGAAGTCAAAGTCTTCAAGGTAAACACAGCAAAACAAAACAAAACACTTTTGTGGACACACTGTTTCTGTGCCTGAAATAGATTTGAGTGATGTAAGTGACAGGGCATTTGCATTAAGGTATGTTCTCATCAGGGTCCCTGGCATCTTGTTCCCAGGACCAGAACTTGAATGCCTATACCTTACAGCAAGATCTACTGAAAGTACTACTTTGTCAACTGCTCTGAAGTGAGAATGAGAATAACTTTAAATTTGTGTTGTCATAACAATGTTGAGTGAATTGGAGTAAGAATGTCAGGATGCTTGTACTTTTGTGTTTTTTGAATGAGGTTGGGGGTGTCTGCATCTATGCTGTAGAACTCAATACTATTCTATTGGTGAGTAAGCCCTGATCAGGTATGGCAGTCCTATGTAGGATCAGAGTCATCTTTGAGTTAGAGCTGAAGCGATTAATGAGATGGAAAACAAGAGAATTCATCCTTCAAATGTTTCAGAGACATCAGGTGGGGATCCAGTGATCTCTAGGAAACAGGAAGGACAACAGACGGATGGCAAGCAGCTCAGTGCTCCTGGGTCAGGGCTCCTACATAAGACCTGGTGAAGTGGGATGACATCCCAGGCTGGCCAGGCTGTGCTCTGAGGAAGCAGGAAATTGGGAGCATCTGGTTGGGGTGATGAAGTGTGGGGAGGAGAAAATAGAAGCTTCTGGAAGGCACATTATAAAGCACAGGTGCTACCAAATACATTATCACCCAAACCGAAAAACTCAAAGCTAAGTATGTATAGAGCTTTGGCACTCCACATATGGTGTTTCAGATATAAAAATTATAGGCCATCTGTCAAGGACAGTGGGGCTTGTCTTTGGAAGGGTTTCTGGAGACTGGGGAACTTGCTATATTTCACACCCATAAGTGACTAGAACATCAATGCTTATTAACTGAGTAGTCTTGGATATGGGCTTATTTATTGTATTTAGTTTTAGAAAGTATACAAAATTCGGTCTCTCACATGCTAGGTAAGACAAAAATAGAAGGGCAGATAATGGGTTGTGGACTTGGGTTTGCTCTGGCTCTTGAGCTTCAGCCTTTTCTTTTGTTCCATTATCATAATTGTTCTTGTGTGTTTACTACAGAAGTCTCTCTATTTTTTGGCAAGGCCACACCCAGATAAACAGAATCTCTGCCTTTCTCAGTCTGCACCACACAACTGGATCTCTTTAGAGAAAAAGAACACCATGCTGACTTGTTTCACTTTTGATTCCTGTCTGCAAACCTTGGACAGTCTTCTCATGTAGCCAGGCAGTCATACAGGTCATTTCTGGATCCCTTCCTCCCATGGAGACTGTCATACATTCCATTTAGATACTGTGATCTCATGCTCAGGTGAGAAACTTATTTCAAAAAGATGACAAAAGCAATCAAGGTAGAATTTCTAGAAGCCTATTCATTGCTACCAACACTTACCAGACACTTTTCTGTTTCCTTGCCTGTTCCTTAATAAAGCATCTTTGCCTCAGCCTAAATATGGCTGGTTCACAAGATTTCATCTAGTCTGCTGCATAGATATCGATTGAGCAGGCTCCATTATCTCTGTATCATCTCTTCTTTTTTTTTTTCTAGAGATGGCCACCAACATTTCCACATGCTGTTCTACTTTCAACCTAACACCAAACAAAATCTCTGATTCAATTTCCTCTATTAACTAATATATTTCTTCATTCTCTTTTAAGCAAAATACTATTTTTTCCCACCTTTTCTTTTTCCAATAATTTTTAAGTCATTTCAATTGGCTTTTGTTACCACAAACACTCCTAAAACTGCCCTTCCAAGGCCAACAATGACTTACTCCTTACCAACTCTACTAGTAATCTGAAGACCCTTCCTATCGGAATTACTATTATTTTTTAATCTTTTCTTGTTTCTTCTCATGTCTCTCTCACTTGACAAGTCTGGGCTGACGTCTCAGCCCAATCTTCCCTAGGTTCATCCTTCTCCCTCATTGCTTATTTAGACTTTCAATGCTAGATAGCTCTGGGGCACAGAACTTAGTCCCCTTCTCAGTGTTTGCAAAGTTCCTTGGTAGTTTTCTTTTGACTCTTAGCTTTAAACAATGGCCCAATGCGATGACCCTTAAATGTGTATGTTTATACTAGAACTCTATCCTTACATCTCACGGCCTACTCAGTATTTCTAGTCACATTGGATAGACACCTTGCACCCAGCTTCTTGTAGCCCTTTCAGACAGCTGATGGTGCTTTGTTTATTGTGCTTGTAACAGTACCTAGTAGATGTACTAGAATTATCTTTCTCTCATCTCTTGCATTAACTCAGAAAATCATCAAATTCTAGGAGGTCTAAGTATTTCTTTCCGGTCCACTGTGACATCATCACTTCTACTGGGACACTATCACTTCTCACCTGAGTTAGCAGAATAATTTCCTAAGGGTCTTTCTTCCTTTGCTTTACTACAGGCTATTCCATCCAGCTGCAGTATTCCTGCTAAACAGAAGTCCAGTCTAATTATTGCTCTCTCCAGCTCCCTGTAAGAGCCAGTCACAAGATATGACACAACCTACCTCTTGTGTCTGAGTCCTCTCTTCCTCCCCCTCCTCTTCCTCTTCTTCTTGTTCTTGTTCTTTTTCTTCTTGTTCTTGTTCTCTTCCTCCTCTTCTTCTTCCTCCTCTTCCTCTTCCTCCTTCTCCTCCTCCTCTTCCTCCTCCTCCTCCTTGTCTCTGCTTTGAAACACACTGCCCACTTACCATTTCCCAAACTTGCTTGTCTCTCCCATGTTCTGTGTGGAACATATTAACTACTAGTATCCTTTAAAAAATAATTACCTTAGTATTTATATTTATTTATGGTAATTTATATACATATATAGAGCTAACAAACAAATTAGAGTGCTCGACATTTTGAATTTCTGAAATATTTAAATTCCTATGTGTTGGGAATCTTTGAGTTTTCTCCAGTTATTTTGAATTCTGTAAATTGGTTTATAGTTTATATAATTCTTCTGCTATGCTATAGAACATTAAAATGACTTCTCTATACAACTATTCTTGGGCACCCATGAATCCAATGTCCCTCTAATCCATCCTTCTCCCTCCCTCCCTAGCCTCCAGTGACCCATATTCTGGTCTCAATTATTATATGATCACATCTTTGAAAATATCTAAGAAACAGTCAGAAAACATACAGCAGGTGTCTTTCTGTGGCAGACAACTTGATATAATTACTCACTTCCGGCAAATCTTCATCCAGTTCTGACTTTTTCAGGATGCTTTTCCTGGCTTCCCTTCAGTGCTCTGGCCTCCTATCTTTCTGATACTCACCTTCCTTGAGTCTTTAATTTTTAAACATGTGATTTTACACTATATACTTCTCAGGTTGATCATGTGTCTCCTCCCTTACCTACAGTGAAATCTCATGAGGGTAATGTGTTTTTATGTTTAAATGTATTTTGAATATAAAATATGGTCACATGGTTAAAAATGGTACTGAGTCCCACATCCCTATGTCATCTGTTATCCAGATCTTAACCTGGTATTATATGTTAAATAAATAATAGTCTTTGAATTAATGAAAGATTAGTAGTAGCTCTGAGGTCATCATATATGTTAAAATTAGTATTTATTTGCTTCTCTCCTGCCTCTGGAATCTACCTCTCAAAATTCTATAACCATGTATCCTAGATGGATATTGAGAGAAAAAATTATGCTCCCCCTATTTCTTGTACAATAATGTCTAATAATAGTGTCTATTTTAAAAATGGAGTCCTAAACTTCTCTGACCTTGCCCTCTTCTGGTTGGTTCTAGCATATTTTCTTTCTGAAAAGCCTAGGCACAAAGAGCTTCAGCAAAGAAAGAGACCTGAGGATTCCAGCACAAAGGCTCAGGTGCTAAGAAATACCTTAGATAAAGTAAGAGACTGAAAACATGTTCAGGAGTGTAAGTTTAAATAAACTGGGAGACTTTTGTCAAAAGCTCTGTAGAGGAACCAAACACTAAATTTTAGCGTTTTGTTTTCAGAGTGTAGACCTCAGCTCTCAAAAGCTAATACCCACTGATTCTTAATGATAAGAATATACACATAGCCAACTGAATTTTAATACATTATTATTATTAACCTTTTGAGATAGATAGATAGATAGATAGATAGATAGAGTTTGTGTGTGTGTGTGTGTGTGTGTGTGTGTGTGTATGGGTGTACACTTGTTTGTGTATCTTTGAGTGTGGACTTCAGAGGAAAACCTTGGATGCTGTTTCTTAGATACCATCCACTGTTTTTTGAGAGCTAGTTTTCCCTGAGCCATGGAATTTGGGATAGGATAGCTAGCAACTGAGCAGATGTCTCTATATCCCCAGTGTTGAGATCACAAGTATACACCAACCACTACAGTCAGAACTTTTTATGTGTGTTCTGGGGATTGCACTCAAGTCCTTATGCTCAAAAGCAAGCATTTTATTGACTGAACTATATCCTCTTAGCCACACTATTTTTTTTTAAATAAGACACAGTATTGGTTTTAGTATTTTGTGCATAAAGAAATCAACCAGTGATGTATGCATGAGAAATTTAGTTTTGGGAGAGCTATGTAAGAATGTAAGAAAAAAAAAACCTATCAACTATTCTCTTGTTTTTAAGAAAAAATAGTCTCTATTTTATGTTAACTTGAGGGACCCCTTTCTCCACCTCAAAAAAAAAAAATTCCCAGTAAGAAAAAATGTAGTGGTTAGAAGTTGGGAGGGCCAGTTTTCACTGAAATCTAGTGTATGTAATGAATTGAGATCATCAGTACGTTGGCTGTCTGAGTCTGTGTTATTAATTTTTTTCTTGGCTGCCAGAACCAACTTAAGGGAGGAAGGAGTCATTCTGGCTCATGCTTTAAGAAAACATACAGTCCATCATGGTGGAAAAGCATGGGAATAGAAGCCAGACAGCAGCTAGTCATAGTGTATCTACAGTCAGGAAACAAAGAGTGAGTGACAAAGGCTGATGCTCAGCTAACTCTATTTTTATTCTGTCTGAAACACTAGCCCATGGGGTTGTGCTTCCTAGACTGAGGGTAGGTCTTTTCTCACTTGGGAAACATCTTCACAGACATGGCTAGAGGCACACCCTCTAGGTGATTTCATATTTAACTAATTAACAATGAAGACTGAACTCTGAAGGAGCTGAGCCAATTATTTCATTTTTAATATCCTTTGAATTCATGACTTATGCCTCAGCTGTATTTCTGTTGATTTGAAAAATTCTCTTTCACATTTAATTAACCTGCACAGCCTAAGAAACATTTCTCATAACTAATGCTGTTTATTGTGTTTAAGCAACTTTTCTTTATTGAATGGAAAATGAAGTTTGGATCTATCTTGGGATTTCCTTTACCTATCATTCAGAAACTTTCATGTGTATGAATAGAACTGCTGTTACTATCTTCAATAACAGCATGAAGAGGACAATTGATTTTTTTAACTTCACAGTCAGCCACAAGACTAATGTGTCTTATTCTCCTTAGACATTAGTCACTACTCTGTCAATGAACTAGGGACAGGGCCATCAAAATGTGGTGTTAGAAGCTGTTGTAAAAGAACTTCATCTTCCCTTTTTTTGTTTTAAACTGTTAACTCACCTGCTATTTCCACATCAGCAAATATCTCCTTTATACTGATCTATACTCTAAAACCAACACAGTGCCAAGTCTTGAAAGTATTCATTAAGTAATCTATTGAATAAATGAATGAATTTTATTTGGGTATTCTGATGATTAATTTTGAGTGTCAACTGGACTGGAATGAGAAACACTTATGATACTAATAAGGCATATCTTTGGGTGTGTCTGGGAGGACTGATGAGGGGGTATAGTGGTTTGAATGAGAAACATCTGTCGTAGGATTATACATTTGAACATCTGCCCCCAGTTGGTGGCAAACTGTTTAGGGAGCTTACAGAACCTTTAGGACATGGAATCTTGCTAGAAGAAGCCCCCCTCTCCCTTCTGTTTTCTGTATAGATGAAATATGATCAGCTAGTTTCCTGATCCTTAGGCTATGTCATGCCATCCCCACCATGACAGACTCTATCTCTCTGGGACCATAAGCTAAAAAACAAGTCAAATCAAAACAACAACAACAACAAAAACTCTTTTTTCCTTGAATTGCTTTGGCTATGGTGTTTATTACAGCAATAGTAAAGTAAGCAATATGGCGAAAAGAGACTCACTTTAAGTGTGGGTGGTACCATCCAATCTGGTAGAATCCCAGACTGAATAAAAGGGGAAGAAAGAAAAGACATGTCAGGATGAGCATTCATCTCTGCTTCTTGACTGTAAACACACTGTGAACAGCCACCTCATGCGTTGCTTGATAGGGTAAATTATCTTCTCAAATCATGAACCAAAATAAACCCTTCTTTTCTTGAGTCACTTCTTGTCTGGTATATTTTGTCACCCCAGTGACAAAAGTAACTGGTACAGATACCATTGTATAAATAGAGCTTACACCAGGGACAGCTTTACCATTAGAAGGATCATTTCTAGGGGACATAAGATGTCCCCTATCTTATGCGAATAAGATAAAGACAATATATGTCAAGGGTAGCTGTGCTCAGTTATGAACAAAGAAGACTTTATCTAGACAGAGTATGAGCCATCTCCTGGCTACACTGGCTGAGCCACTCTCCTTAAAGGTCCTTAAATCCACTCATAGTTGGGTAGAATGATTGAGATTCATGTGTCAGTGTAAACCTTTCTGTTTCCACCTTGCAGACATGTTTCTTTTGCGGCTGGAATTTTCATTTGCTCTTTCTAAACTCTGTTGTATTTATATTTGCAAACCTGGATTTGTGCTCTGTTCCTTACTTTAATTTTATTGTAAAAGTAAAATCATTTTTATTATGTTTAAAAAACATTACATCCAAACTAATGGCACGCTAATAAACTCCTTGGAGAAATATTTTTGATAGTGTCTAGAACCATAGAGGAGAGTCACTCCCTTGATAACTCCTTGTTTGAACTGGCAAGATGTCTCAGTGGGTAAGGGTGCTGGCTTCCAAGCCTGATAACCTAGAGTTTGCTTCCTGGATGCTATATGGTAGGAGGAGAGGACCAGATCTGTATATTTGTCCTTGACCTCCACATGTGTGCTGTGAAGCACACACACACATGACATACACACACACACACACACAAATATCCTTCTCATAAAATTAATACATTCAATCTTTAAGATGAATCATATCTATACACACATAGACACATATGAAAACCCTCCTCATAAAATGAATACATTCAAACAATTTAAGATTAGTAATGTATATATACACATATTTATGTATGAATGTATTTCTTAGCCATTCACTTAAAGTCTTTGGAAAATGTTTTATAAATTAGTTTTATTTAAGAATCAACACATAATAGTCTATTCAAATTTTTAAAATAATTAATCAGGGTCACCTCTGAACCTCTGAAGGCCATTGGTTTTCTGTGGCTACACTGGTTTTACTGTATTTCAGATGATTGCTGTGACACTGTCTTCTGTTTCTATTTGTATTAGGAAGGAGAACAAATTATTTTTGCTTCATGGCTATTTGCATTGACTATTTTTTTCATGATACTTCTCCAAGCCTTCATTTTATACTATGCTAAATCTAATACTCTATATCTAAATAAATTTCACTAGCTTCATTTCAGGCTGTGGTGTTTTTTAAATGATTGTCAAAAAAATCTCACTGTTTATTTTAGTTTATTAAACCTTGAATGGATGTACTGAAGTTTTGCAGTAAAAATGTTCTATGTTAGTTCTTAGAATTCTGCTTTCCCTGTTTTGAGTGTAATTCCTACAGGACTCATACATAAGAAGAAATAGCATGTTTCTGTTGCTGTGATTGTAAATGCGTCTTAGTTTTCAGAATAAATATGAGCTTACTTTCATATTTTCATCCTCTCTGATGGTAAGATCCTGCCTGGCTTTCATACTTGAGCATTTTATTTATTCATTTATTTTTCATGCTTTATTTACATTTCAAATGTTTCCCCCTTTCCAGATCTCCCCTTTGGAACCTCCCCATTTCCTCTTCCCTCCCCCTGCCATTATGGGGGTATTCTCCCATGAACTCACCCACCCACCCACTCTCATCTTCCCTCCTTGGCATTCTCCACTACTGGGGTTCTAACACTCTCAGGCCCAAGGGCCTCTCCTTCTCCTGTTGGCTAACAAGACTCTCCTCTGCCACATATGTGGCCAGCACCATGGGTCTCTCCATGTGCATTCTTTGGTTGGTGGATCAGTCTCCAGGAGTATCTGGGGGCCAGGCCAGTTGCCACTGTTGCTGCCTCCCTTGGGATGCAAACTCCCTCAGCTCCTTCAGTCCCTTCTCCAAGTCCTCCATCTGGGACCACACATTCAGCCCTACTGTTGCTGTGAAGTGACTCTTGGGTATATCAAACTTTTGGGCTAATAACCACTTAACAGTCAGTACATACCATGTCCATTCTTTTGTGACTGCGTTACCTCACTAAGGATGATATTTTCAAGTTCCATCCATTTGTATGCGAATTTCATGAAGTCATTGTTTTTAATAGCTGAGTAGTATTCCATTGTGTAAATGTACCATATTTTCTGTATTCATTCCTTTGTTGAGGGACATCTGGGTTGTTTCCAGCTTCTGGCTATTATAAATATGGCTGCTATGAACATAGTGGAACATGTGTCTTTATTACATATTGGAGCATCTTCTGAGTATATGCCTAGGAGTGGAATAGCTGGGTCCTCAGGTAGTATTATGTTCACTTTTCTGAGGGTCCACCAAACTGATTTCCAGAGAGGTTGTATCAGCTTGCATTCCCACCAGCAATGGAGGAGTGTTCCTCTTTCTCCACATCCTTGCCAACATCTGCTGTCCCTGAGTTTTGATCTTAGCCATTCTGACTGGTGTGAGGTGAAATCTCAGGGTTGTTTTGATTTGCATTTCCTTGATGACTAAGGATGTTGAACATTTCTTTAGGTGCTTCTCGGCCATTTGAGTTTCCTCAGTTGAGAATTCTCTGTTTAGCTCTCTTCGCCATTTTTTGATAGGGTTATTTGGATCTCTGGAGTCTAGTTTCTTGAGTTCTTTGTATACATTGCATATTAGCCCTCTATCAGATGTAGAGATCTTTTGGTAAAGATCTTTTCCCACTCTGTAGGTTGCTGTTTTGTCTTATTTACAGTATCCTTTGCCTTACAGAAGCTTTGTAATTTTATGAGGTCCCATGTGTCGATTCTTGATCTTAGAACACAAGCCATTGGTGTTCTGTTCAGGAACTTTTCCCCTGTTCACATGTGTTCGAGACTCTTCCCCACTTCCTCTTCTATTTGATTCAGTGTATCTGGTTTTATGTGGAGGTCCTTGATCCACTGGGACTTGAGCTTTGTACAGGGAGATAGGAATGGATCAATGCACAATTTTCTACATGTAGATCACAAGTTGAACCAGCACCATTTTTTGAAGAAGCTATCTTTTTTCCACTGGATGGTTTTAGCCCCTTTGTCAAAGATCAAGTGACCATAAGTATGTGGGTTCATTTATGAGTCTTCAATTCTATTCCATTGATCTACCTGCCTGTCACTGTACCAATACCATGCAGTTTTTATCACTACTGCTCTGTAGTATAGCTTGAAGTCATAGAGGCTGATTCCCCCAGAAGTCCTTTTATTGTTGAGGATAGTTTTTGCTATCTTGGGTGTTTTGTTATTCCATATGAATTTGAGAATTGCTCTTTCTAAGTCTATGAAGAATTGAGTTCTGATTTTGATGGGGATTGCATTAAATCTGTAGATTGCTTTTGGCAGGATGGCCATTTTAACTATAATAATCTTGCCAATCCATGAGCATGGGAGATCTTTCCATCTTCTGAGGTCTTCTTCGATTTCTTTCTTCAGAGACTTGAAGTTCTTGTCATACAGATCTTTCACTTGTTTGGTTAGAGTCACACCAAGATATTTTACATTGTTTGTGACAATTGTGAAGGGTGTCATTTCCCTAATTTCTTTCTCAGTCTGTTTATCCTTCGAGTATAGGAAGGCTACTGATTTGCTTGAGTTAATTTTGTATCCAGCTACTTTGCTGAAGTTGTTTATCAGCTGTAGCAGATCTCTGGTGGAGTTTTTCAGGTCACTTAAGTATACCATCATATCATCTGCAAATAGTGATATTTTGATTTCTTCCTTTCTAATTTGTATCCCTTTGACATCCTATTGTTGTCTGATTGCTTTAGCTAGAACTTCAAGTAGTATATTGAATAGATAGGGAAAGAGAGGGCAGCTTTGCCTAGTTCCTGATTTTAGTGGGATTGCTTCGAGTTTCTCTCCATTTTGTTTGATGTTGGCCACTGGTTTACTGTATATTGCTTTTACTATGTTTAGGTATGCTCCTTGAATTTCTGATCTTTCCAAGACTTTTAACATGAAGGGGTGTTGAACTTCGTCAAATGCTTTTTCAGCATCTAACAAAATGACCATGTGGTTTTTTTCTTTGAGTGTATTTATGTAGTAGATTATATTGATGGATTTCTGGGTATTGAACCATCCCTGCATCCCTGGGATGAAGCCTACTTGATCATGGTGAATGATCGTTTTGATGTGTTCTTGGATTCAGTTTGCAAAAATTTTATTGAGTATTTTTGCATCGATATTCATAAGGGAAATTGGTCTGAAGTTTTCTTTTATTGTTGGGTCTTTGTGGGGTTTTGGTATAAGTGTAACTGTAGCCTCAAATTGGTCTGAAGTTTTCTTATATTGTTGGATCTTTGTGGGGTTTTGGTATAAGTGTAACTGTAGCCTCATAGAATGAATTGGGTAGTTCCTTTCATTTCTATATTGTAGAATAGTTTGAAGTGTATTGGTATTAGGTCTTCTTTGAAGGTCTGATAGAATTCTGCGCTGAACCCATCTGGTCCTGGGCTTTTTTTGGTTGGGAGATTTTTTTTTTTCATACCTTATTTACATTTCAAATGTTTCTTGCCCTCCTCTTGCTGGCTTTTCCACATACATTGGTGGCTTGCTTTCTCCTAGTGCTGTTTGGTTATGGAGTCCTGTTGGCCCAGGCAGAGGTCTCCCACCACAGGTGGAAACCGGCAGGCTCTTACCTCCTGGTTGTTCCTCCACTTGAGTGTTTTTTTAAAAATCATTTTAAAATGTATTGTTTCAATAAGAGTTGATATGTCAGTGCTAGTTTAACTTGTAGTCTACATGTAGAAGAATGCTAATTGATCTATTCCTATCTCCCTGTATAAAGCTCAAGTCCAAGTGGATCAAGGAAGTCCACATAAAACCAGATACACTGAATCTAAAAGAAGATAAAGTAGGGGGAAAGTCTCGAACACATGGGAACAGGGTAAAGTTCCTGAACAGAACACCAATGGCTTATGCTCTAAGATCAAGAATAGACAAATGGGACCTCATGAAATTACAAAGCTTTTATAAGGCAAAGGACACTGTAAATAGGACAAAAGGGCAACCAACAGATTGGGAAAGGATCTTTACCAATCCTACGTCTGATAGAGGGCTAATATCCAATATATACAAAGAACTCAAGAAGTTAGACTCCAGAGATCCAAATAACCCTATCAAAAAATGGGAAACAGTGCTAAACAGAGAATTCTCAACTGAGGAAATCTGAATGGCCGACAAGCACCTAAAGAACATCCTTTGTCATCAGGGAAATGCAAATCAAAACAGCCCTGAGATTTCACCTCATACCTGTCAGAAAAGCTAGGATCAAAAACTCAGGTGATAACAGATGCTGGTGAGGTTGTGGAGAAAGAGGAACACTCCTCCATTGCTGGTGGGAATGCAAGCTGATACAACCTCTCTGGAAATCAGTTTGGTGGACCCTCAGAAAAATGAACATAGTACTACCTGAGATCCCAGCTATTCCACTCCTAGGCATATACCCAGAAGATGCTCCAATATGTAATAAAGACACATGTTCCACTATGTTCATAGCAGCCATATTTATAATAGCCAGAAGCTGGAAACAACCCAGATGTCCCTCAACAAAGGAATGAACACAGAAAATGTGGTATATGTACACAGTGGAATACTACACAGCTATTAAAAACAATGACTTCATGAAATTCGCATACAAATGGATGGAACTTGAAAATACACATTTACATTTACACATTTACACAATGGAATACTACTCAGCTATTAAAAACAATGACTTCATGAAATTCGCAAACAAATGGATGGAACTTGAAAATATCATCCTTAGTGAGGTAACGCAGTCACAAAAGAATGGACATGGTATGTACTGACTGTTAAGTGGTTATTAGCCCAAAAGTTTGATATACCCAAGAGTCACTTCACAGCAACAGTAGGGCTGAATGTGTGGTCCCAGATGGAGGACTTGGAGAAGGGACTGAAGGTGTTGAGGGAATTACAGCCCCAGGGAGGGAGCAACAGTGGCAACTGGCCTGACCCCTCAATGCTCCTGGAGACTGATCCACTAACCAAAGAATACACATGGAGAGACCCATGGTGCTGGCCACATATGTGGCAGAGGAGGGTCTTGTTAGCCATCAGGGGGAGGAGAGGCCCTTGGGCCTGAGGGGGTTAGATGTCTCAATATAGGAGAATGCTAAGGAGGGGAGAGGAGAGTGGATGGGTGGGGGAATATCCCCATGGAGGCAGGGAGAGGGGGAGCGAATAGGGAGGTTCCAAAGGGGAGATCTGGAAAGGGGGAAACATTTGAAATGTAAATAAAGTATCAAAAATAAATAAATAAAACTGAAGCATCAATGGGGGGGGAGTTGATATGTGACATCATTTAATTTCATTTTAATAAGATTTAATTTTAATTTAAATTTTTTAATTTTTGAGAATTTCACACACGAGTACTGTATTTATATCATTTCTACCCATTTCTTTTCTTCTTCCAACTCTTTCTGTGATCCCCTTCCCTTTCAAATTCACTACCTCTTCTTTAAGTTTGCATATATGTGTACATACACATACACACATATACACACATATTCACCATTTACTGAGTCCCTTTCTTGTTGTTCATATGTATATATGTTTAGCCTGATCATTTGGGATTGGGTAAACTTTTAGGGAAGGCTTTTCCCTGGAGAAAATGGATTCCCTGTCCCTCAGATGCCATTGATTCCCTTAGGTCCCCATCTGGTGTGAAGCCTGTGAGATTTCCCCTGTCTATGCCAACTGGTATTGTTCTTATGCACGTCTTACTTAGGCAACATCTGAAGTGCAAACCCTATACTCAGGACTCAGGGAAAAGCAGAGAAGAGGGGGCAGGAAGATAGTAAGAGGCAGATGGTGCCTTATGCAGAACACAGTGCCTACTGCAAAACTTGTCTTCTGACAAGTGACAGAGACAGAGACAATGACAGAGAAGTGGCACCACAAAATCTCAGTGGTCCAATTGTCTAAACAAGTTTTTATATTATAATGTAAGTTTTAGTAGGTTATCTTTATTTTTATACGTGTAGTATTTATTTTACTTCTATATATCTTTTAATTTGGGATGTCTTTCAGTTGTATGATTTATGTCTTTTTTATGCAATGTTATACAATGAAGATTTTTTTCTGCCCATGATAGAACCTTGAATTTTAAAAATACAGTAACAAAAGTACCTCGAATTTTAAAAATACACAGTTACAAAAATAATACATTTTTATGGCAATAAAAATTCAAGTAACATGAGAAAATGAAAATTGAAATTAAAATCTTTACCATACCTCCCCTCTCTCTAGATATATATTGGTCACATTTGATTACTTAAGATTAACATTCTATAATACTAATTAATATGTAAATGATATTTATTGATTCACTAAATTTAAATGATTTTTTTTCTTCTCCTTTATGCCCCTACAGAGGCTATTTTATTGTCTTCTTTATTTTCATGCTTTCTTATAAATCACCAGCTTCAATTTTAAGTTCAATCACACATTTTTTATATTTTTTGGTCTAGAGGACTTATGTCCTTTCTTCACTTTAGATTTATCTGCTTCTTGGGCCTATTGAAATAAAAAAAAAAGTATTAACAGTTCCATATATTTTCTGTTACTCAGTCCTTTCTGGAGCTCCAGTTATAACTGGTATATGATTTAATATTGCCTATAGTTCAACATTTGTCTTAATCATTCCCTTCCTCCATGTTTCATGTTTGGACACCCCACCCCATTCTTCTGCTCCTTTTCTTTCTTCTTTCCTTCCTCTTCCTCTAATATCTTCTTCTCTTAAGACAATGTCTCACACTATAGACACTATAGTCCAAGATATCCTGGAACTCACTAGGCAGCTCATTCTGGCCTCAGACTTGTGGTAATTCTCTTGCCTCAGTATCTTTGAGTGCTGAGATTAAAATTGGAGTCATTACATCTGGCTGTCCCCCATCATTAAATTTCCTGACTTTTTCCTTTGCACTGTTTAATCTGCTATCACTGTTATTATTTATTTGTTAGAATCCACACTAGACTGCTCTTCAAGCCACAATACCCACAGGAGCCTCCCCTGCCCCTTGATACCAAGAGGCACCCCACGGAAGATCACTGTCTGAAGATCTCCAGCTAAATAGACTTCCCGGAGCGCCTAGACCTCTTACCAAGGGAAGTGAGTTTACATCAAAGGGGTACCAGCAACAACACATCCTGTTCTGGCTCCACTTCCCTGGTTCCGACCTTGGAATCAGAAAATCTAGCTTCAGGCTCCTGCTAAATCGCGCCAGAGACCTAGAACGGTCTTTTGATTCTTCCATGTGGGCTGATTGTTCTTTTTAGAGTCTCTGCCGTACTGTCTGTTGGAAGTGGTGGCTAACCGTCTTCAAAGCTCCCCACCAACGGTTGTCAGTTGTCTGCCCATAGTTTTAATAGCTCTCCTTTTGCCCCCAACGACCTGTCTCCGTGCTCTCTCTCCTGCATCTGAACACTTTCAATATATTTTCCTTTTATTATGTCTTAAATTTCTGGAAGTTTGATTTGGCTATTTCTCATATTGTGGCATTCTTGTTGATACTGAAGTTTGTATTGTCGACATAAGACATGTGAAAACTTTCGAAGCCAATCTCTTTCTCTGTACTGTGTTATCTGGGGTACTGAATGCTATGAACTTCTCATTGGAAAGAGTCTTTTCTAAGAGTCCTTCAAGCTTCTTTTCTGCTGTACAGCTAAGCATCTTCCAGATAAGCTGGATTCTTGCAAGTCTTGCCTTTATGTCTTGTAAGCACAGCTCTGGGTACAGTCTTGTTCAGTCCAACATTTAAAAATGCACACTTTCTCCTAAAAATTCTAACCAATATCTTACTGTTACATTTTGGCTGGTGGGATCACAGATCTGAAGTCAGTGTGAGTTCTGGAATTATGAAGTTAACGGCTTTCAACTGTTTTTTTCTAACCTCAGGAATTTCTTCTCATGTGTTCATGGATCTGTATTCAACCATAGAAGTGAGGACACACTCCTCTCCAGAGTTCTGTCTGTCTCTACTCCATTCCCTTTTCTCAGTCTTTCTTCCCAATACCAGTTCTTTGGCTTTCTTACACTCTGACTCTTTAGCTTAGTGAGAACATGGATAGAGTTTGGTTCATTTCTCTGAACTTTGACCTCTGCCTGAGACAACATAGTGGAGCAATATCAGGTACCTCTTTTGACTGTTACACCCATGAGCTTTCTGTTGTCTAATGCCTAGCACATCATTTTATGTATTATTTTCTGATTTGTTTATGGTTGGAAACAGTCATGTTTCATGCAGGTCATTCTGGTTCTAAACAGAGAGTCCTGAGGATAGTACATGTAGCCCCTCTGCCACTGAGGATGAGAGAGATAGGCTGACTACTGTCATATCTCATAAGTCAAATACAATCAGCCCCATGCATCCCACATGTTACACACTTTCCCCCCAGCTTTTCAGTGATTCTTTGTGAATTTCACATCATGAACCCCAGTCCCACTCATCTCCCTGTCCCTTTGATCTGCCCTCCACCTGTCTTAGTCAGGGTTTCTATTCCTGCACAAACATCATGACCAAGAAGCAAGTTGGGGAGGAAAGGGTTTATTCAGCGTACTCTTCCACACTGCTGTTCATCACTAATGGAAGTCAGGACTGGAACTTAAGCAGGGCAGGAAGCAGGAGCTGATGCAGAGGCCATGGAAGGATGTAACTTGCTGGATTACTTGCTTCTGGCTTGCTCAGCCTGCTTTCTTATAGAGCCCAAGACTACCAGCCCACAGATGGTACCACCCACAAAGGGCCCTCCCCCCTTGATCACTAATTGAGAAAATGCCTTACTGCTGGATCTCATGGAGGCATCTTCTCAACTGAAACTCCTTTCTCTGTGATAACTCCAGCTTATGTCAAGTTGACACACAAAACCAGCCAGTATACTACCCTTGCAACCTAAAATAAAAACAAAACAAACAAACAAGCAAAAAACTAAAACAAAGCATAGAAAACATCTCATTTTGGAAGCTGTAATGTGTCACAGTGTGTTCCACAGTATACTCCTTTGTCTATAAATCTTCACTTGCAAATGTTCATGGCAACTGATCTGCAGGCATCAGGGAGAGACCAGACTTGAGCTTCTGCGACCTCAATGCCCACCCCCACAGAGACCCAATTCCTCCAACAGGACCACACTTCCTCCAACAAGGCCATGCCTTCTAACAGTGCCACTCCCAGGGGTCATGCATTCAAACTTGAGTCCATGGGAAGGGGCATTCCTATTCAAATCACCACATACCTCAACTTCTGCAATTCTCTGATTGTTTTTATCCTTAACTGCATCAATATTCTTCTCACCCACAAGGTGAGTGAAGCTCAGAGCAGGTAAGTACTTGATCAAAACATGCTCAGTCAGGTAATGCAAAGCTAGAACCCAACACCACGGAGCCAGGGCTCTCTAGAGCCCATAACCTGTAATAACTCTTAGACTGAAGAGATTGGAAAAATGCATCCCATTGAGTTGAGACCTGAAAGTCTATCAAATGTTATCAGTGCAGTCTATGGGATCAGAATTTTCTAGATTGCAAGATTTAGATCTGGATTGTTTTTCCTTTTGTGGTTGTGGGTTATCCAAATTCTTTTTCCTGTCTTTAGTTGGCACTTGACTCCTTCTCTTATAATGAATGATTAAGGCTCTGGTGACCTTTTTGGTGTTTCTTGTTTAGTCAATCAACTATAATTATCTGATATTTGGGGAATGAATCTGTATTAAATGTTTGAGATAATTTTTTTAAAGGGATAAAGTCAATCAATTGTAGCTTTCTCCCAGAGACAGGAAATAAACAAATTTAATATGTTAGATTCATGTTAGAGATTGTGATCCTGCGTATTTCTTTGTATTTGATCCATATTCTAAATGCATTTTGAACAAAGTTTATTTTAACTTAAGAAAAGAAGCAAGAACTCTGACTACTGCTTAATATCTCCAAGTAAGCTGCTCACTTTGCCACCAGCAATGCTCAAGGGATTGTGTAGCACCCTCTAGAGGACATTAATGAACATCTAGGGCCTTTAGATTGTCACTGGGTCAGGGAGAAATGTCAGTATTTGGTGAGGCCAGGGATGCTCCATTTTCTGAAATGTACACCCTCACAAATGAAAAATCTTCCTGTCTCATTGTTCCTAATTAGTTACCTTCTGAAAAATGCAATCAAAGAATCAGCTGACAGAAGTGGAGAAAAATGCTAAGGTGGGTCCTTTCATCTGCACAAGTCTAGTCCCTGTTTCCCCCGACAGTTATGCAACACTACTCGTCCATCTGTTTGGAAATAGCATTCTAGTAGCTGGAGTAATAAATGACTTACTTTAAATGTAGTTATTTTGTCCATGTCAACTGGAGGAGACCTGTGTGAGTTCATAAGAATAATGATTTTTGTCAAATGTAACACCAATCAAGGATGGATAAAATGATTCCCCATCATGGGAATCAAGGACAAGGATAATGAATGTGTATCTTTGCGAGCATGGCT
Source organism: Rhynchomys soricoides (assembly GCA_019843965.1). Classification (NCBI taxonomy): domain Eukaryota; kingdom Metazoa; phylum Chordata; class Mammalia; order Rodentia; family Muridae; genus Rhynchomys; species Rhynchomys soricoides. The sequence goes on along the minus strand of JADRCH010000064.1, from coordinate 10,938,119 downwards.
TCCCTCCAGTGTGTGCAACAGAAAGGGCAGCTCTCCACAGTGGGACTCTAAGGGGAGTTTTGAGCCAGAACCTACTTCCTTGCTCTCAGCCATACCATAGTTCTGGCAAAGAAGACTGATCTTCAATATGGGCTGTCTCAGGTGAATGAACAGTTAAGATAAGTTTCTTGACATGGGTTTGCAAGGAAAAAAAAAGCTTACTTTTCAGCCTGTTCCTGATATCAAATAGTGTTCTAGAAATAAATAACATTGGTTAGCGACTTCAGGTCTGTTTATCACACGATCTTGTATATATTGGCAGCAACTTAATAACTTTACAGTTAATCTGTTCCGCTAATATTTTTCCCTTCTCCTTTCCAAAATGGCCCTGGGAACTTTATGTAATAGATAATGGCTTGTCAGATTTGATTTCCACTTAATCTGGGAGAAAGACTTTCTGATAAAATGTCAAAGGCCAGTGGATAAAACTTTAGTCATCATTCCATCCCTGAAACTCATTGTAAGCCAGCATTTATCCATTTTATAAACTTTCAGAGAATAGCAATTCTTCACCTTCACCACTCCAAGTATTTATGTCAATATTCTGTTCATCTGAGAATACTTTCACTCCCCTGTCTCTATTTTCTGTCTTGCTAAGTAATTACTGGATAGAACTTACAGCTTCACATGTAAATCATCTCCCTATCCATCATCCTAATTCATACGATGAATTTTAATTCTCTCTATAAACTGTTTCTTGACTTGAGTTACTCAAATAGGCCAATAAAATGTAATATGAATTTCCTACATAATTTTTCTTAGAGATTAACTGACTTGACATTAGCCTTAAATCCTGTCTATTTGATAGGTGCAAGATGGCTGAGAATCATTTAGCTCACATTGTTCTCTTTGTGTATATATGCATGCTTATGTGTGTGCATGTGTGCACACATTCATGTAGGATCCAAATATCGACCCTTGGTATTATTCTCCAGGTTCAATTCACCTTATATTTTTTTGGAGATAGCTTCTCCTACTCTCTTGGACAAAACAGTCTAAGCTTGATGGCCAGAGAGTCCCTGGGATAGGTCTGTTTCTCCTTACTAACTATGTGACTCTCTCATTACAATTTTGCACTACTCCACCCAGTTTTTTTTATCACATGGGTACTGTTGATTGAGATCCTTATATTTAACACAGATGTGACAAGCACTTTAGAGACTGAGCTATCTTCCTTATCTGTCTAAATTATAACCAATTTATTGTTGCCCTGTGGAATAATAGGATGGAGGGTCTTCGATGAGGTAGAGACAGTATTTTGACTCTTACATATGGCTTTCTCCATGTAGTTCTTGAAGTAGTGACATGCAAGTGTTAGTTATAGTTTGAGGGAACTTAATAAGAGATGCATGAGGAAAGCAGCTGAGGAGAAAACTGTCCACAAAAGACAGCCCTGAAAAAGAAGACAATCTGTCTATCTGTAGAGGGAGGAACTTGTTGGGCTGAACATGGGAATTATTTATTTATTTATTTGTTTGTTCGTTTGTTTGTTTTTTCGAGACAGGGTTTCTCTGTGGAGCCCTGGCTGTCCTGGAACTCACTCTGTAGACCAGGCTGGCCTCGAACTTAGAAATCCGCCTGCCTTTGCCTCCCAAGTGCTGGGATTAAAGGCGTGTGCCACCACTGCCTGGCTGAACATGGGAATTATTGTTTCCATGGAGACTAATCCTATAAAGCATAGCATGTTGGTGGGAACAGGCCAAATTGTTCAGTGTAAGGCAAATATTTATTCCACATGTAGAAGTGGAAGGGGAGAGATCTGGAGAGCAAGGTCATGGTTGAAGGAAAGAAGGTTAAAACAATCCAACTGAATATAGAAGATTCCACTCACTGTCCTAGGAAAGGGTGGTCTCTGGAGGGTTAGATAGAGTCGATGTGGAAGCCTAGCCTTGGGATCTAGATCCATATTAAATGAGAGAATTTTGTGTCCAGCTCGGAGTTCCCTGACACAAGAGTGTATCTCATGTATGATGAAAGGAAGAAGCAAGGCTTCAAGCCTCACTTGCTAGATCGTAACATTTAGAATAGGATTTTAATCTAGTGGATTTTTTCTGATTTAATAGCATAAGATAAATCCTTAAAGGGAACTTAGAAAACATGAGACAGAACAATGAGCAAACAGAGCCAGCCATAACCTTACACCCCAGAAGAGCTGCTTTTACTAGTGTATACCATCTAGCTACTCGTTTTCCCATTTATCCACTCACTTAATGTAAAGGATTGTGATTGGACAGAATCTCACTACCTTAATAATTATTATTTTTATAAAAATTATTTTATTAAAAAAACAACTCTTCCAATCGAAAAAAAAATCACTCAGTTAGATTAATGTAGTTATTCAAATAAGTGCTTGTGTAGGCCAAAGTCTATACATTCAATGAACTTCTACACAGTGAAAAGAGCCACTCTGAAGCTGTGGGCATGAAGGTCTTTCTACCATATGGCAGATTCTTTGAGTTCATGGTCATGAAGTCTTCTTTCAAGGTCATGATGTCTTCATTCCAGAACTCTTTTTCTTCCTTGGTAATGAGAATTTCTAGGTTACTTTACTTGGATTATTTTGAGTGGGATATTTTTCCTAATGGATTTCTCTGCAAGATACCATTTTTATAATGATTTTGTAACCTGCAACTTCACTGTATCTATTAGACCAATTCAGGAATGCACTAAAAAGAATATTCACCGCAACCAGGTAGGCTTCATCATACATAAATAAGTGAATACAATACGTAATATAAACAAACTTAAGGACAAAAACCACTCAATTGACTCTGAAAAGGCTTTTGACAAAGCACAACATGCCTCCATGATAAAAAACCTGAGGGATAGATGGTGGGTACCTTAGAATAGTAAAGGTAATAAACAGCAAACATGTAGGCAACATCACATCAAATGGAAACAAACTGAGAGTCTAAACCAGGAACAAGACAAAGATGCCCTCTCTCCTATCTCTCATTTGATGGAGTGCTCAGTATTAGCTACAATAATCAGTCAAGAGAAAGAAATAAAAAGAATTTAACAAAGGAAAGGAACAAGTTAGACTCTCCGTATTTGTAGATGTATGATTCTTTATTTAAAACACAGTATTGATCTGCTAGAAAGGTCTTGGACCTAATAAATACCACATAAGTATTTTAATGTGATAATTTCTTAGTGTCATTATACATTCTTGAAGAGCAGAACAGTGCCCAGCACAGAGTAGGCATTCAACAAGCATTATCTGTAGCGAGAGTTCCAAACCATGATCAGGGCATGTCTGATTAGGTTTCCATCATTTCTGTTACTGGCAGTTGGTTATTTTCACCACAAAACCATTCTTTTTTATTATGAAAGTACCTAAGTATTTTTGTCTTCTTTTAAATCATTGTAAATGACCATTACATTTTAAATCTCAACCTTACTTTCCAAATTAATATAGAAATATGGTTGATTTGTGTATTGGTTTTCTATCCTATGATTTTATCAAACTCATTTATTTAAAGATTTTTTTCTTGATTCCTTAGTATATCATATGTAGGCAATCATGCCATCTACAAATAGAAAATTTTAGTGTTCCCTCTCCAAGCTCTATGGTTTCTGTAATATGTTCGGACTCTAGACTAATTTATCATTTTGTCCCTAACAATAATTTTAAAGATATCAATACAATTGTCTTATAAAATATACCAGAATCTTTTTATTTTGTTATTTCTTTGTGCCATTTAACTTATTTATCTATTTGTGCATTTCTTATAAATTGGATGTTAGGTTTAGATGCTTGAGTGGACTTGTTAAGTACTTGGGCTAGAGATGTCGGGTTGTCCCATTATCTCTGACTCTAGGTTTGCTCCCTTGGATAAAGGTGGACTGCTGAATCACTCCCTTCTAAGGGTGCAGTACAGTTTTTAGTTTGAAGTTTGTGCCACAGTCCTGTGGGAGTTTGAGGAAAACCTGTTCTCCTAATGCTTTTTGATAAGTGTTTGGAATGCATTGGTATTTTTTATTTCATAAACCATTTTGCTAATTTATATGATTTTAAATTATTTTGTTCCTTGTTCACATGATATCTGACATTCTTCTGAGGTAGTTTACTTGCAATCAGAATTAGTTCTTTTTCCTGAAACATCAGGGTAAATGCTTAGTTACTTCCTTTTTATTATGAATTTTTCAGGCGTATAATAGAATAATCATTCCTCCTCCTTCTTCTTCCTCTCCCTCCATCCTCCACTTTTGTTTACTGATGTCACATGAGAGCACATGTTTTTCAATTTTTGTCATTTTTCCTTCTGATAGGTGGATCTCTCCAATATGGCCAGTGAGTGAGTGCCACTTTAAATTAGACCCACTGTTCTTTTAACGTAAATTATTGTCCTTTAGAACTTGGTTGCTTTGTGGTACAAGATGTTTCAGGTTCAACATTGCTTTGTCTCTGGCCCAAGTATAAAAATCAATTAATTAATGCTTGGTTCCTTTTTACTCTTCTTGACTTTGATTTGAATGTCACAGAGAGAAAACAATTTCCCTCCATACTATGAAGTAATTCCAAGGACCTTATTGTCATCCATATTTTCTATATTAGCAGGCATCATTAATGCCAAGGTCACTGTTTCTAATCTTTTGTTAAACGTGAGCGCTAAGCCGTGCATCCTCCAGAAATTAAGATGTATTAAAAAATGTCCACAGCTTTGACAGAACAGAGTTGATGAGATTCCACTTGTATAAAGAATTTAGGAACACGATGGGAATAAAATATGACCTGCAAAGTTAGATGGACTGAGGGTATTGATTCTTCCATGGTGGGAAAGAAAATCCCAAGGCTATGTGACAATTTAATTCTTAGCTTACATGGATGAGATAATGAATGTATATGTGTATAAGCTTAGTGTGGCTAAGGCACTGGGGAAGTAAGGAAAGATAGCATAGTTTTGTTTTATTTCCTAAAACCTTTTCTGAGCCAATGAATAATTGTTGAGGAATATATATATTTCATGGTAATCTCTTGGTACCCCCAGATGTGATAGGTACTGAAGATACTGAAAGAGCATATCTGGTCCAGACTATGTATGTAGAGAGAGCTAAATGTAGTGAATATATGTAAATACATACATACATAAAAAGTATATACATACATACACATATACAAATATATGTGTGTGTTTATGCTCACCTTTGTGTGTGTGTGTGTGTGTGTGTATGTGTGTGTGTGTGTTCAGAGATTCCTAGAGGAAATGAACCCCATCCACTGAGGTCTCAAAGGATTTCAGAACATGAGGCAGAGATTCTTTGATTTATGATACAAGTATTTAGGCCGTGTTCACCAACTGGTTCTTTCCATGTCCTAAGACTTGTATGAAATGTCTCTTCTTTCTTGAGTTTTTTTTTTCCTCTGCAGGTTCTCATATTTCATGCTTTCTTCTGTACAATAAGGGTAGATACATGAGCAGGGATCCTCCCATGTGGTTTATGATCCTGTAGTCAACATTACCCCTGTGCTGCAATAGGCTGCAGTGACTAGTTGCCGGAGTCTATGCTTTTCATATTGGGTAAGTTACATTGTATTTCTTACTCCTTCACATTTTCCTCATTTCATTACTTTTCAAGTCAACATTTGCAGGCTGGTGATAAATCTCCTTGTCACCTAGTGTCACATTTCCTGGTAAATGGTTATTTCTGAAATCTCATTAAGACTCGCTGAAATCTCATCAGCGAGTGAGTGGTTGGGATGTCCTTTCTGCATTGTCTCCTCTAATGCACAGAGGCAGCACCACATGTAGCCTCTGGTAATGTTGTACATGCAGTGATTCTCCAAAGGAGTTGGGGAGGACATCTGGACTGTGAGGGGAAGCCTGCTGAGCTCAGAAGTGGTTTGCTGAGATCCCAGCAAGCTTCCTGCCTCCCTACCCTGGCTGATACACGCACATTGGGAATCTACTAAATCTCTCAATTCCCATCACACAGAAGCAGTTCTACTTGGAGTGGTGAAAACAACTCTCTTTTTTTCCCATTAGATTTGGCTACCATTTCTCCAGTGTTTGCAAAAGGTACTTCCAAGTGAGAAGAGCTACAAGGGGTTAAAGATCTAGAGCTAGAAGGAGAACAGGCTGTCACTGTAGTCCTTGAAGGTCTCAGGGGCCTGCTGGGTCTAAGTGATCAGGTAAGATTTTGTAACATGAAAGACAAAGATGCATGTCAGAAGGTGTTCCTTGGAAGATGCTTGTAGATTGGGAACCTGATAGTCACTGACAGCTCTAGGGGAGGCTAAATGCTGACTTGGTCAGGATTCTTTGGTCTTTAGTCCGTGTTTTGAAACATCTGAGAACTTCCTACTTGCTTTCATTTTCCTGATGCCCCCAGGGAATGAATGGCTTGACCTGGTAATGGCACCATGTCCCAACTTTAGTTTGTGTCCGCCTAGACACTTCCTGGACTTCCACTCCTGCGACAGCCACATCAGCCCTGGGAAAGCTTTTGGGATAGTTCATGACCCTAAACATGGTCCAGACATATTAGACAAAATAACTGGTGTTTATGCAAGCTTAAACATAACACTGAAATAGCTAAAAAGGAGTATAAATAAAAAATAATTGTCATGTACTGTCTGGAAAACCATGCAGAGATTTGCAAGAAATAAGTTGTTACTAGGCCACTCTAAATCCCTTACCTACATTCAGGTCTCCCTCCCCTATCTTGAGCACTGATGCAATTGTGGTTTTGTCTTTTAAAATTGCTGCACTTCTGAGTTTGGGCACCAAGAAACTTTTCAGAGGCAGGAGTCTGTTTTTGGTCTGGGAGTTAATAAAAGGACTCAAAGCTTTTAACTGGCCTTATCAGTGAGGTTGTCAATAACTATTCCACATGGATTATTTTATAAAATGGTGCTGTGACTGTATTGTATAGCAAAAGTAAAGCTGCACAGGAAGCCATCTCTGACCTCTGTTGGCAGCAGGGAGAGCCTAGCAACTAAGGGATAAGTGCTGAGCTCCGTAGTAGTAGCCCAAGAAAAATGGCCACCTGGCACCATATTATTCTTCAGGAGAGGAGACAAATCTGCTTGTCATGTCTGCTGTTATGAATCTGTGTAAAAGTCTTGGAAGGGAGACATGGTGTCATCAACCCTCAATGCAATTACTTTAAGTATTGGCTAGAGTTTTACCATAAATTACACCTCCCTTGGATTTATAGGCTTTAAGGAACTGATGTCACAGATATTGAACATTGGAAAAGATGCTGATGCAGGATTTTTTTTTTTCTCTGATGCTCAAAGAATGCTTCTCTTCCTTTGAATCATAGATGTGTTTATAATTTATTTGTACTGTCTTTCCTTTCTCTGTTTCTCCGATACTTGTGTAGTCCTGGGGAGGGCTATACATGAGATACAATCCACAGCCCTGGCTTTTTTTGGGTGATTTGTAGCTACCTGGCAAGCTTGGGTGGAGCCTACGAAAAGCTAGAGAAGAGAGAGATCCTCCTTTTACTGAGTCTGGGGAAACGAATGCTCCAGAAAGGGAAGACAATGGTGTAGTTAAAGCTACATGATTCCAAGAGGACATGCTAATGCGTGGCATGCAGATAACTGTGGGCAAGTCCTGTGAAGTCCTTTTCCCTCACAGCAGACAAGACTTGTCTCTTTGATGCCCATTTCCAATTTAAAGCGGTTATTCTAAAAGCAGGTTTCAGGCAGGAGATGTGTTTTAAAGTGATCAAATGTTCAAGTCCCTACCTTATTTTATTGAAAACAATGATATACATGGATATATATGCACATATTTGATACAGGGTCTTATGTAGCCAAGACTTGCCTCAAATTCAGTATGTATCTGAGGATGACATTGGATTTTTGATGCTCCTGCCTGAATTTCTAGGAGCTGTGATTACAGGCATATACTCCTGTGCCTATTTCATGTGGTAGTAAGGCTCCAACCAGGGCTTTCTGAATGCCAGGCAAGCACTTTTCCAACAGCTAAATCTTTGGTCTGAAATAATGATATTTTAGTAGATTAATAGGTTAAATCTGTACTATAAACAAGTGTTTAGGCATAAGTAAGAGTCTTTTAACGTTAACTTATTTTTGGAGTTAATGTGGAGATTGGCTACTTTTATACTCCCCCTTGGTGAGATGACTTTGTCAGATTGCAAATGCATAGATTTAGGTCAAATTATTTGAAAGAATCAGGGTACAATTAACAAGTTAATAAGTGGAATTGACAAGCTTAAATAAAGGCTTCCTCTTCTGCCCCCAAATAAATAGATAGATAAATATCATAAACAGAAAGAAAAACATAACCTTAGCTAATCATTTAATTCTTGGAAGCAACTGTATTTCACAGAATCAATAAAGATTTATTATTCAACAAATGTGTTCTAATGAAATTGAAGCACCCGAACATTCTTGTACAGTCACCTACAGTCAAGGCCAGTTAACTTACCCACTATCAAGCCTGCTTGACAGGCATTACTATTTATGAGATAATTTAGAAGTAAGAGAGCATCAGGGGCTTGTTGGGGGGAGGAACATCACCATACTAGGAAGGCCAAGTATGTGAGGAAAGAAGTAGAAAACAGACTAGGGAATGAAGTGGATAACCCTTAGCAGGTTCCTGGGCCTCTGTGGTCTGCTGCTATTTCAGAATCCAACACCAGAGCAGGGAGAAGTGCCTTGGAGATACAGGGAGAAATTTCTGAGGGTTTGTTCATACTTAGCTAGTCCACAGGACACTAATGTGTACCTGTGAACTAGTTTGATGATTTGAAAACTCTAAGGAAATTTTGCATTCATTCAAAATAATGTCACATAGACTAGAATTCCAAGTGTCTTTGCTTTGGGCTGAGGTTACGTAAGTTCATTGTTATAATAAATTTGCCTTGATCTATTCAGAGTTCTGACGGTTGGCAGCTGCATTTGTCAGATTAATGACAAGAGAAAATGAGTTATTTCTTAATGTGCTATCTTTGTAGACAAAAATCTTCCAAATGATGGGTTCTTTAGGAAGGAGTGAAAGAAAGACTATACTGGTGAACTAGTTGTTGATTAGTAGAAAAAAATCCCCTCTCTGTTAGCTCTCTTGTTTGTCTTCTGTACCCTAGGGCTTCAGAAACCCTCCATGACTAAATCATAAATGTAATTTTTATTATTTTTATAAGATAAAACTATCTTGGCCTTTCTGAACAGAGATTTATCTTATCTAAACAAATACAAGAAAGCACAGCCTAAGATAAGTGGTATTTTCTAGCCATCAATAAAATTATATTTACTTATTTTTTTGTAAGATTTAAGAGTTTATATTTTTATCATTGGCCATACAAGATGAGGGAGCAAATAATCTCCCTCAACTTTGAGAAATTCAGGCCTGAGAACAAAGAGTCTCAGGAGCCTCAGGAGCCCTAGTTAGCTCGTGGCTATTTCTTAGGAAAACTAGTTATCTTTTTAAAATTTCCTCTCAGATCCGCTCCACCTCTCTATCTCCCCAATCCATATCCTTTCTTATTTCCTTTTTATTAGAAAACAAATGAGCATCTAATAAATTAGGGAACAATAATAAAATAAGATAAAATAAAACCAAATGAACCTGATAGGACAAAACAAAAACCAAACCAAACAAACAAAAACAAAAACAACAACAAAAGATCTGAGGAAACAGCACAGGAAACACGTATAGACGTAGCTGCACACACGTTGGGACACACAGAAATCCCCTAAAAACACAGACACAAAATCAGAAACCAGCAAAAGACCTGTAGGGCAAGAAAAAAAATGGGGAAAAGAAGCCCAGAATACCACTCGAGTTTATTTTCTGCTGACCATCTACTGCTAGACATAGGGTCTAGTCTTAAATGTGATTTGTACACCCAGGGAGACTCTGTTGGCAAAAACTAATTTTTCATTTGTGAGATAGTTTCTGGGTTAGGGGTAGGGATTTGTATCCACTTTCCTCAGCAATGGGACACCATTAGGCCCAAGCCTTTCCAGGTCCTGTGCAAGTTGCCACAGTGTCTGTAAGTTCACATGTGCTCCAGTCCTGTGTTTGAGACCTTGTTTTGGGGGCTGGAGAGATGGTATAGCTGTTAATGCACTGTCTGCTCTTCCAGAGGTCCTACATTCAATTCCCCAGCACCACATGGTGGCTCACAACCATCTATCTATACTGAGATCTGATGCTCTCTTCTGGCATGTAGGTGTCGATTCAGCACTCATAGACATAAAAAAATAAATAAAATATTTTTTAAAAAACGTGACCTTGTTTTCTTAGCGTCCCTCATCCCTTCTTGCTCTTACAATCTTTCTGTCTCCTCTTTCACAGGGTTTCTTGAGCACCTACTTAGGACCAAGAGTTCCAAGGTCTCTCCCTCTCTGCATATTGTCCACCTGTGGGTCCCTGTATTTATTCACATCTACTGCAGGAGGAAACTTCTCAGAGTATGGTTGAGTAAGATGCTGATCTATGTGTATAGGAAAATGTTAGGAGTCATCGTGTTTCTATGTACTTTTAACAAAGCAGTAGTAGTTAGCTTTCCCCTAAGTCCCTGGCCCTATCTAGTTCAGGTTCTTAAACATGTGTATAATGTTTGGGATGGTTGCATTTCATGTAGAAAGCCTTAAATCCAATTAGACATTGGTTGGTTAGTCCCATAAGCTTTGAGCCACTATTGTATCAGTGTATCATGCATGCAGGTCACCATTGTAGATAGGTTTTATAGCTGAATTGGTGTTTAGCTTTCACTTTGGTTCTGTGCAAAGTACCTTCCAGTACCATGAACACTAGTCAGTAGGAGTGAAGGATTTAGGTAGACAGCAGCCAGATTTCTCCATGTTCATGTGTTGTGTGGATGTTGTTGTCTACAAATTTTCTGTAAGTTTGTGGAGAGCCACCTATGGCCTTGGCAATATCCTGGCTTATTTGGGCTTTCTCATGGGGCCCTTTTGGCCAACAACTTGATTAGATAGAATGTATTTTTGGATCTGGAGGCTTCATTTGGTGCCTAGAGTGTCTAGTTGGGTGGGGCTCTGTCTCCCTGTTATTTGTTGATTCCACTTAGGTCACCTAAATGTGTATATATATACTTATGTATATATTTTGTGTGTATATGTATCTATTTTAGGAAGATTCTACTGTATTGGATTTTTATTACAGCTCCTCAAACAGGATAATTTTTTCAGCTTCATCTGTTTACCTGTGAATTTCATGATTTCATTTTTTATGTAGCTGAGTAATATTCCATATTTATTTTCTTTATTCAGTCTTTCACTGACAGACATCTAGTCTGTTTTCAACTTCTGGCTATTATGAATAGAGTAGCAATGAACATGGCTGAACAATTGTCTCTTTAGTAGAATGTAGAGTTCTTTGGATATGTGCTCAAGAATGGTGTATCTGGGTCTTGAGTTAACTCTATTGCCAGCTTCCCAAGGAACTGCCACATTGATTTCCATAGTTTCTATACAAGTTTATATTCCCATCAGCAGTAAATGAATGTTCTCCTTACACCACATCCTCACTAGCATGGCCTGTTATTTGTTTTATTGATCTTCTGACTTATATAAGATGAAATCTCAAAGTAGTTTTGAATTGCACTTTCCTGATGACCAAGAATATTGAACATTTCTTTAAGTTCTTCTCAAACATTTTCTTCCTCTTTTAAGAATCTTCTCTTTAGATCTGTACTATTTCTTGATGCCCAGAATTTTGAATTCTTTATATATTTAAGATATTAGCCCTCTAGAGGATGTGTAGTTGGTAAAAGAAAATCTTTTCCTATTCCAGAGCCTGCCACTTTGTCCAGATAATGGTGTCCTTTGCCATACAGTAGCTTTTCAGTTTTATGAGGTCACATTTATTAATTTTTATTCTTAGTGCCTCTGCTTTTGATATTCTGTTCAGTAAGTCCTTTCCTATGCTAATGAATTCAATAATTCAAGACTATTTCCTATTTCCTCTTTCACCCGATTCAGTGAATCTGGCCTTATGTTGAAGTCTTTGATTTATTTGGAGTTGAGTTTTGGGCAGGGTGATAAATATGCATCTATTTGGAGTCTTCTACATGCAACCATCTAGTTTGTCTAGCATCATTTGTTGAAGATGCTATCATTTTCCCTAGAGTATATTTATGACTTCTTTATAGAAAATTGGGTGTCCACAGGTATGTGGATTTATGTCTTGGACTTCAATTCAATCTCATTGATCAATTATCGTATCTGTTCTTATGCCAACACGATGCTGTTTTTATTACTATAATGCTGCACTAAAATGTAAGATCAGGGTAGTGATACATCCAGAAATTCTTTTATTATTCACAATTGGTGTTTAGCTATACTATTCATGTGTGTGTGTGTGTGTGTTTCCATATGAAGCTGAAAAGTTTTCCTTCAAGTCCTGTGAAGAATTGTGTTGGAATTTTGATGGGGATTGCACTGTATCTGTATATTGCTTTTGGTAGCATGGCCATTTTTTTCTGTATTAATCTTACTGACCCACAAGCATGGGAGACTTTTATATCTTTTGATATATTCTTCAATTTATTTCTTCATATTTTAAAATTTTTATCATAAAAGCCTCTTACTTTCTTGGGTAGTGTTATCCCAAGATATTTTATGTCTTTTGAGGCTACCGTGAAAGATAGTTTCCCTGATTTCTTTCAATGTCTGTTATTTATATATAGGAAGGCTACTTATTTTTGTGTTGTTTTTACTTTGCATCCACCTACTTTGCCGAAAGTGTTTGTTGGCTATAGGAATTTCCTGATGAAAATGTTTATGGTCACTTATGTACACAATTATACCATTTACAAATAAAAATAAATCGACTTCTTCACTCATATTTGTATTTCCTTGATCTTGTTCAGTTGTTTTATTACTCTAGCTAAGACAAGTTCTATATTGAACAGTTATGGAGAGAGTGGAAAACTTTGTCTTGTTCCTGACTTTAGTGGAAATACAGTTCATTTATCTCCATTTAGGTTGATGTTGGCTATGGACTTGCTATAAACTGCCTACATTATGTTGAGGTATGGCCTTTGTACCCCTTCTCTTTCCATGACTCTTATCAAGAAGGAGTGTTGGATCTTTGTCTAAGGCTTTTTCTGTTACTAATGAGATGATCATGTCATCTTTGACTTTCAGTTTGTTTTATGATGGATTATGTTTATTGATTAATGTATGTATGTTAACCATCCCCGAATCTCTGGAATGAAGCTTACTTGATTATGGTGGATGAAGAACAAGGTATCTTTTAGAGAATTACAACTCTTTTTGTTTGTTTGTTTTAAATCCAAGACAGAATCACTGCTAGAAAATAAAACAAAATTCCAGGATGAGTCTTTTGTTTTCTCAACCCCAAAGGTCTTACTGAATATTTATGTTTGAGGGAGTATTAAACATTTAAATATTTACCCAGAGTTCACCCAGTTCATTTAATCTAGAATAAAACAAGTTTAGCTGTTAAGAATGATGGATGACTAGGGCTGGGAAGATGACTCGGTGGTTAAAAGCAAGTAACTCTCTTCCAGCAGATCTGAGTTCTGGTTTCAGCATCAGATTGAGCAGCTCACAGTTGCCTGTAACTCTACCTCCAGGAGCTCCTTTGCCCTCCACTGGCCTCTGCAGGAACTTGCACTCACGTGAACTCTTCCACATGTAGACACCCAATTAATCAATAATCTTTTAGAAAGTATAGATGAAAAAGTACTTCTGAATCTGGCTCTATGGAAGATAAGCAAGACATAGGGAAGGAAGGACTCAAAATGAGAAGAGCCAAGTAACCTGGGCCACTCTATTTTTCCAGAGAGGGCACTGAGTGCTTCTATCCTTGTTTAAACTCTGATGGTGGCTTGCATAAGGTGTGCTCCACAAGGTTAGGTACAGGGTGGATATAAAGGATTCCTCAAAACTACTTTGAGCTCTTCAGTTTTTCTTAGTGGAAATTCAAACAACAGACGACATTCCTCAAAGTAATATTCTCCTAGAATCACGTTGACCTCCAATCAGAGGAACATTTTTGATGCATCTCAGTGACCTAAGCTCATCCTCTAGACTGTCTTTCTCCTGGGAACTCACAGATCTTGAGAGTATTCTTTGCATGGCAAAGCCATAGTCACTGGTGACAGAGTCTGCTGTCCTGGAGTCTGGCTTCTCTAATAGTTCCCGACACTTCTTTTTCTTTAACGGGGCCAAATTCTTATTTGTTTTAAACCCAGTATAATTTAAATATTGCAGAAGGATTTTTAAAACTAGTTATAAGTTGGTTTCTTTGTTAGGGACACCTCTATCATTCTTACATAAGGGAAATGTGTCACCTCTGAGATAATGCTGACATCTCTTAACTGCATTACTGAGATAGGAAGGTGTGATTTATTGTATCAGAGAAGGAATAGTGGATGCAGTGTCAAACAATTATGAGGGGGAAGCCTCATACATTAGGAAAAAGCATCAGCCAAGGAAACATTTACTTTCTCACTTTTTCTTCTTTTAAAAATGTTCTAAAAAGAACTATATATCCTAGAAGCACAGAAGGGTGAATATAAGAAAACTCCCTTGTTTTGTTTTTAACTCCCAACAGATGAAGATAAAATAAAAGACAAAATAATAGATAAAAGATGAAATAGAAATAGATAAAGAAAAGGCATGTTCTAGATTTTATAAAAATTATATTCTCCTCTTTTTCACCCACTTCCAACAAAAATCAGGCCAGAATTTTCACGAAACGTGACTTAAGCTTGTCTTGAGACACAGCCAAATCTTTTACTGAACTTTTGGGGGACTCAGTTACTAGGTATAGTATATTTCTTTGCTTTCTAATCCCATTGAATGGTGGGATAAAATCCATGTTTAACTGCAGGCTGTTCAACCACACCCTATGGCCCTGGACTTTCCGTTAGTATGGTCATACTAATACTGATCCCCATACTAATTCAGAACTCACTTGTAACTCCCCAACTTTCAGTTCTGGAGGTAGTGACAGTTATTAGCCAGCTGTTAAATATTTTACCTTCAGTTTTTTGATTCTACAATCAGCTCACTATTTATTTGTTGAGGAAGAAGAAAAACATGGAGTTATTACTATTACTAAAACAAGAATTTAATTGTAGTGTCTCTTTAGAACTTGGCAGGCTTTCAGGACTGTTTCAGGGTACCAGGACAGTCATCACTAGCAGCATGTAAATAAGGGAAAAGTTTAGGAAGACATTTTAAACATTTTTCTTCCTTTTTCCCACAGTCTATTTAAAAGCTAATTATTCAAAATCTCAGGGTTTTTTCTCTACATTTAGATGGGGGAAGAGAAAGAATCCAACTAGTTAAATGATGAAGTTGACTTTCTAAGGTAATAAGGTACTCTCATCATTTATGATAAAAGATTGAGCAAAAGAGAAGATTCAAAAACAACCATGGGATAGAGAGATGGGTCCCTGGTTGAGCACATCTTCTGTACAATCCTGGGGACCAGAGTTTGGATCTCAGCATCCTAACAAGTTCAGCACTTACACACATGCCTGTAGTCCCAGCTTCTAGAATAGTAGAGACAGGAAGATTTCTGGGCCATGTTAACTTCTAGCCTCATTGAGAAAACAAGAGGACCAGGTTTATGGAGAAATCCTCCCTCAGATGAGTTTATAGAGTATGAAGTGGGGAGATCTGATCACCTTTTCTGGTTTCTATGCAAGGGGCACACACCCCACCTCCCACATGGGCACACATCCTCAGACAGACTGAGTTACCAACTAACAAAATTGGCAGAAACAAAACCAACCAAATCACAAAAACAAACTTAGTAATGAAAGGGGAGATTAATGAATCAGAAAATCATGCTGGAGCAAATATTGAAAGCAATGGAGATTTGTGCTTTTGGAAGAGATGGTGGAGGATAACTTTCCATGCAGGGAGAGATTTAGTCACAGAAGTCTGAAGAGGTTTATTTCAGCAAAGGTCACATTAGGATGAAAAGGGCTTATCCTGAGGCAGGAGAGAGTGCAATGGGATTGAGGGAAGAGCTTCAGGGCTGATGAGGGATCACTCTCTGAAAGCGGTGTGCAGGGAACTGACTTATTTTGTTTCCCCAATGACCTTAAAGAAGACAAGAGCCGGCTATTTGTTCTGAAATGTTTACCTACATAAGGCAGAGACAAAGACGGATGATTCTGAAAGTCTCCTGAAGCTTAAAAGTTTCTGTTTTCTGATAGTTCATGCGATATGGTTACCCTTTGAGCAATGCTTGGGATAGCAAGTCCCAAATCTTCTAATTAAGTCTCCAAATCCATCTTTTCTTTCTCCTCGTCCTTCTAAGCCTTCTTCAGAACTTGACTGATGCATATAAATGGGAACAACATTTAGTGATGCTTTCTGTGCTAGGCAGTTGTGGTCCTACACAGCCACCTTGGAACCCTTACGAAAGCCATTGATAGTTCTCCATCATCCACACAGAAGTGAAGAGATGGAGACAGAGTCTTGCCTGACTAAATACAGAGGGAATTTTTTTTTTCTAATTCAAACTTCTCTCATTGGACATGCTATGGAGAGAGAAGCTACTAGAACCCACTGTTTTAAAAATATTCATAAACTGTGTAACGTTGGAAAGTTACTTAACCTTTCTGACCACCATGTCTCTATTTCTTTGGGACCTGCTGATTTTCCTTGACTAGGTTTTCTGGGAGCCCACTGTAGAACTCACTTTTTTTTTTTTTTGCATGCATGCATGCGCCATTTATATTTCTGACTGGAGAAGATCTGATTCCCAAGAGGAAGACTTCAAGAACAGTTGACTTTCTTTGTGTCCAGGTTGTGTATAATCATTTCTGATTCATTCATTATGTCCTGATCACGAGCTGTGGCCATGGTAACTGGTCGGTACCACTCTGTACACATGGTATCAATAAAATAAAACATAGATACGGATATAGCTAAAGCTGGCTTTATGGAGAAAGCTGAGGTGACTCCTATTGAATATATATTCAAAAAACCACACCTAAAAATACTGGGAGTCTCTCTGTATGGGGACAGCGAAAGTCTTGTAGAGTTAGACTTTATTTTTTATTTTTTAAAAAGATTTATTTATCTAGTATGTATACAGTGTTCTGCCTGCATGCATGCCTGCATGCCAGAAGAGGGCACTGGTTGTGAGCCACCATGTGGTTGCTAAGAATTGAACTCAGGACCTCTGGAAGAGCAGCCAGTGCTCTTAACCACTGAGACATCTCTCCAGCCCTAGAGTTAGACTTTAACATCTGCAGATTTCACATCCACAGATTCAATCAACAGCAGATAAAAAAGTATTGGAAGATAAAGTAGCATCTATTAGTAATTTGTTCATGTTCTCAGAGAGGTCCGGATCCCTGCCATCTCTGAGCTACCTAAAGCCAGGAGTATAATTTAATCCAAGTGCAAAGGCCTAAGAACCAGAGAGAGTAGTTCTTGGTTTGAGTGATAGGTGTAAGAACCAGAGTGGTGCTCCTGAGGTCTAAAGGCTCAAGAAGTAGGGTCTCTGATGTCTCAGACATAGAGCACATAAAGGCAGAAAATTTGACCTAGGCCCTCCATGGAATAAATAACACCCAGCATATGAGTGGTGAGGAATCTTCCTTACTAAGTATACTGATTCAAGGTCTTATCTCTTCTGATCTGCAACAATCTCAGAGACATGCCCAGAAACAATGTTTTTCCAGGTACCTAAGCATCCATTCCATAGTCCAGTCAAGTTCACACATAAAATTAACCATCACAGTTCAATACTGGCTGTGAGTAACCCAATTGACAGTAACAGAACATAACTTAGTTACTAAAACTTTAAACTAATGGTGATCAGAAACTCCTGTGTAACTACTTGGCTTCCTATGGCCCCTTTTACATTTATTCTAAACTTTTCTATTTCTCTGGTTCTTATTCTCATTGATTTATTTAATTCCTTCCTCCTGGGAAACTGATACCTGGCTACCTGCAAAGTGAATGCTACTTCTGCAAGGCTGCCTTTGTGCTGAAGTGGTGTTCTATTGTCAGGCATTAGAAAATGTCACGTGAAATCCTAGCTCTGCAAACATGATTGCAGGACAGAACAAAACAAGAAGGAAGCCACAGGCCCTTAGCATCTCACCTTTCTCCCCTGTGAAGGTCCTTTCCACATCTCCTTAGACACCTAGATCCCTGATAATAATAGTTCGAAGATATTTCTTAAGGACTCTAATTATATATTGAAAACTCAGGTTTCATTTTGGTTTTTGTGTGCTCAGAGAAAATATACAACCCTTTCTACCTGTCAAAAGTTGGAAAAACAAATTATCTTTGGGCAATTGAAATTCTTTAAAATACCACCCTAATTGTATGTCTTTGCATATGAAAAGAAATGGCAGTTAGCAGTGTGCATCTTATTATGTTTTAGGTACGGCTTGCTATATTCTCAGAGCTTAGTGGGTAAAGAAGTGTTTCGATGCCTAGCTGTCTTGACAGGAGATATGACAATTGGATAATGAATTCTCATCAGGACATTGTCATCTTCCTGGGAAAAACTCACTTTCATGTTGGTCAGAATTGCTGTGGAAATACAGTGAACTGGAGGGTTTGTGTTAGACCCCAGATCCACAGTGCTTTAGAAATATAACCCAAAACTGCTTCATAGCCTCTTGACTCCTACTACTTCTCTTTAAGACTTACTGCTTCTCTTTATGCTTTTACCTCTTCTGATTTGGCCATCTGCTGATTGGGTCAAGTGCCTTACAAATACCTACAGTAAGAAATACACTCAGGGTTGGGGGCTGGCGCTCGGTGGTAGGGAGTTTGGCTAGCTTTCATTTTAGCCTCCAGCATCAAAGTTAATTATTTTAGGCCTTCTTTCAAAGTGCTTTATTACTAATATATTTATCTATTATTCATTAGATTCTGTCTTGCTATGCAGCTGCTGCTTTCCTCAAGCTCTCATCCTCCTGCCTCATCCTCCCATGGGCTGGGTTTGCAGGCATATGCAACCACTTCTGGCTTCCAGATGGCTCAAGGCACCGGCTTCTGATTCATTTTGTTAGAGGTTTAGCCTATGAAACAAACTGGATGCAGAGTAGGAAAATGTACTTGCGGAATATATCCATGTTAGGCTGTCAAAAGACAGTGAATGCTTAAGAAATATTGGATTTGATTTCCGTCAAAATGAGAGTCCCTGTGCTGTAGTTCCTCTAACACCAGCAACAGGAAAAATTCCATGAAGCTTCTTTTGTCTTTTGTACATTGAAGTTTCATACTTAGGATGCAGTATTTAGAGCTCTTGAAACCATCCATACACTTAGTTTTCATCCTGCCACCTTATTTATATGCTTGACGCTAAGACTCAGTATTTTGGCTTATGGTCTAAGGGTAACATTTCAGTACATTTGGTCAGAGGTTGGGCAGAATTTGTGTCTTCTTTGCAAAAGATATAGATATACTTTTTAATGTAGCAAGGAGCCTTGTAATAGAAGCAGTTCCAGGAAAATGTATTTTCCAAATAAGCCCCTCCCCTTTTAAACTGACAGTTCTATTAAGCTGCCATCCCCAGCTGGCTTCTCAGCCCTCTACTGGTGAGATTTCGCTCATTTCTTGGCAATTGTGCCATCCAGATCTTCCTGGTTTGCCTGAAATGGTTAAACCAGGTTTCTTATGGTCTAGATCTTTGGTTTTGTCTTGATCTCTGCTTTCTAATCACCAGGGTCATCCTTTGTTCTTTAAATAGAGATGAGTATACACTGTGTTGCATTGAGTCTTCTTTTTCCATTGGTACACTGAAAAGCAGGGCTGATCTTCTCACAGAAGCACAAGGGAGTGGTAAATGTAAGGAACTGATCAGTCCCAGGCAGTGTTTAGGAATACTACACATCTTTCATCTGTGTTTTCCTTTCCTCTATTACAGCTCATGTGCCAGGAATGTCAGACCCTTGTCATAGAGTGAGGTAAGGGGACATATGACAGTTTGTCAAGATGCGAAAGCTTTGTCACATGATGGATGGTCAAGAGTCTGTGCTCATTGGGCTTTACGAGTTCTTTTGGTATAGTGACTGTGGCAGGAACAAATAGTTGCAAGTCCCATGAGACCAATCAGATCAGAGAGGGAACACTAGATGAGACCCCTTGGCATTTTCATGTTGAAACAGGGATGAGCAAACAGAGTAATTTCCTTCCTTCAAGCCCCCTAGACTTAGAGGAAAATAGGGTGTAGCTTTGGCATGACGTCTAAGAGCCCACAGCTAGGTATGCTGACCTACTTAGGATCTTATTATTATTGCTATTTTAAGAGAGCTATTCTCAAAAATTCATAAGACCGGCAAGAATTTGCTTTTTGTAACAGTACAAAGTCTGTGAAAATGCAGCACAATTAGATACAGATTTAAAACCTATTGCTTATCACTGATAACGAAGTGGGCCACTGGAAAAACTGGAGTCACTGAAAGGAAAACTGTAAACATGCAATTGATCATTCAAACAACAGTAAAGAAATTCTTTGACTTAGCGTGTTCATATGCTCCAGTTGGTGTGTGTTCCACACCAGCTGAGCTTATGCAGAGGAAAACTGTGACCCATGCACTTAAATGAAGAAGGTTATAAAAGAGGAATCTCAAAGTATGCATGCATATATTAGCAATAAGTTACCATTAAAATAGGAATAAAAAATTCCATGCACTTAAAACTTTTATCCTTGCTCACGTGAGAGGATGTGTCACAGTCTGTAGAATTTATGTTATAGCAGAACTTTTAAAGACAGCATTCCTTACCTCACAGAACTGTTCAAGAGAGAGATTTCTTTGAAAGTACATCTTTGGGGACTGGGGAGATGGCTTGGTTGGTGAAATGCTCGCAATGAGTTTGATCCCCAAGGACCTATGCAAAAATCTGGCATAGAGGCATGTGCCTATAATCCTAGCCCTGGAATTGCAGAGATAGAAAATCTCTAGGGATGGCGGGCCACCTAGTCTAGTTGAATCCTCCCATACAACACGGACTAGTATACACACAAATATATATTTGTAAATTTATTTATTGTATGGTAGAGTAGTTTTCATTTTCTTTGAGCTACAATCAATTTTACAGGGCTCTTGGGACTATCCCTACATGGATGCTGTCATTTCCGTCATGTTGGCAATGGAGAGGAGACTTTATTCCTGTTACTGGAGAACAGGGTGTCAATGTGGTGGCTCCTGCCTGGAATCTCTGCACTTGTAGGAGGAGGCATGAAGTTCTCTATGAGTTTAAAGCCAGCCTGGGCTACTGAATGAGTTCTAGTCTAGCCTGGACTGCAGAGTATGACTCTGTCACATACAGATAAGCAGCCAAACAAAAACTGAAACAGGATTCCCAGAAATGGAAGAAATGGGGTTTTATGTTTAGATTATGAGTACTAATCCTTAATATCAAGTCTAAAATAAAACTTGACTGGCAAACTTGCCCTGTCTGACAGTTTTGATTTTTAAATGAGAAAAGCCAAGCACATGGAGATCCTGTGACCTCATGTGCCCTGAAAGCGACTACTTCCTGTTTTAGCTTTGACTAGAGGAAGGCAGTAGGAATGAGACTTGGTTGTATGGTGAATTCCAGTGGATGGCCATGTGCCCTCCATTCAAGCCACTTACTAGTTACACATGGCACTGAAGAAAATGGCCACACTTCTACATGATGCACATGGAGCTACTAACACACACACACACACACACACACACACACACACACATTCAATATCTCAGAATTTTAATGTTAGAGTTTTGGAGAGAGGGGAGGCAGCGCTCTATGCTATTGTCAGAAAATGGAAACTTAGCTCAAGAACTTTCCTTTATTTATGTGAAGAAAATTCTGATGCCCAGGAAATGTTTGCAAGATTTTGTGTGTATGTGTCATGTACATTTTTAATTTTATCAAACAAAGTTTACTATTTATTGGCTTTTCATTGAGATCTTAAAAAAGTTAATTTTCAGGTTTTTTTTTTTTGTGGTTTTTGAACAAGGACACGTAAGGTGATATCATCTTAGGTTTTATACAAGGATCACTTGAAAACTGTATGGAAAGATTTGTACATAATTAGAAGCAGATCAAGGTCTTTACTATGCATTAGGAAGATCCTTAAGAAAAAAGTAAGTGGCTCATATTACTATGATAAAATCAAACATTAATCTGTAAATGACTTCTTTTGGTTATTAAAATAAATCCTTTTTATTCAGAAAAAGCAAAATTCTTCAGAAACAGGCATTACTATGGAAGTCTTCCTGTCCTCTATATCCTCTCAAGTGGGAGACAAGGATAGACAGCTGCTGCACCCTGAATCTTGTCCGTCCAGGGAAGGGAGTCTGATAATCTTTCTGGTGAAAACATTACTAATTGAGGAATTAGAGATCAATTCGTAATCATGGCACAAATGCTTCCTTCGCCTCTTTAAAACTCAAAACCTGGTAATTGGAAGGCACATGTAGTGTGACACATGGCACATGATAATAAACATTGGTTCCTACTAAAGGTTATATTGGCCTCCTGCAGACAAAGCTATCTGTTCATAAAATATAATTGAATCAGATGTAAAACTGATACTTTTAAAAGTATTCCCCCCACCCCCAATCTGGGAAGAATAGGCTCAAAATAGAAGAATTTAAAGCCATGGGAACTGGAGGAATTGAGACCTACCTCCTTGCAGACACCTAGTATTGGGAAGATGTCTGATTTTGGATCTGAGTTTGAAAAGGGATTGTCACCTGTTTTCTCTAAGGTTCCTTGTGGCATGGCTTAACTCTTGGTACAGAGTCAGCAGCATTTGGCTCAAAGAGGAATTTATCT
Source organism: Rhynchomys soricoides (assembly GCA_019843965.1). Taxonomy (NCBI): domain Eukaryota; kingdom Metazoa; phylum Chordata; class Mammalia; order Rodentia; family Muridae; genus Rhynchomys; species Rhynchomys soricoides. The sequence continues at coordinate 10,915,348 of JADRCH010000064.1, read as the reverse complement.
CCTACCTCAGTTTAATTCTGTATACCGCAATCTTGGTGAGCCTAGTAAGAGGAGCCAGGGGCTGTTGTAGCCCTTTGGATGCTCAGCTGTTTAATAACCACTGATATTTGGCAGACTTTCCATGTAGATTCTCAAGGTAAAAGCCTGGGTTCCAGCAGCCCTAGCTGGGCTGTGATCCTAAAACACCAATTAAAGAGATGAACTGATGGTGAAAAGCAGAGAAAGACTTGTCCAATGTGGCCACACTGGGAAGGACAGATGAAGGGGACTGGTGACCCTCATGACCATCATTGGGGTACTTACAGAAGCTTTTGATTTAAATAAGGAATTGGGATAAGGATTAAGACATTTACACATTTAAGTAGTCCTGTCCAATGTGTCGTCCGGTTGGTTATTGTCCTACTTCCGGTTCTGCTGGATGGTCATCAGAGTGCCACTCTGGTTCTTGCAAATTGATTGTTTCTGCCTCTGGAGACCCAGAGGACCTCAGGCTTAGGAGATGATTTCTCTTTTTGTCTTCAATCTTGAAGCGGGATGAGAAAGGTTAGGCAGATGCAAACTCCTTGGTGATTATCATGTCCACACAGACCCAAGCAAGAGTGAGACCCAAAGCAAAGGAGATAGGCATAAAATAAAAGCAGACATGCCAGGCTTTCATCCTGACTTTAATTACCTGTGGGCCTGGTGAAGAGCAAACGGTTGTGAGTGAAAGCAATTTCCAGGAGCATGCTGTAACTCCCGAGACTTTAAGGATCATGTGACCTTGATTAGGCTACTTATCTTCTGAACCTCCGCCTCCCGCTCACTCAGTGGAGGCTATCTCTCCCTTATGGATACTAGGATCCAATCTACAGTCTTTTGATGCCAGACAAGCACCTTACTCAAGAGCTACAGAGCCAGCCTCCCTTCCACATTTTTTTTTTTGTTTGTTTGTTTATTTTGAAACAGGGCCTTGCTAATTTCCCAGGTTAGCTTCAAGTTCACTCTGTAGCCCAGGCTGGCCATGAACAAGTGGCCCCTTTGCCTCAGTCTTCCAAGTAACTATGATTGCTATTCCTTCTTAATATACCTTTTAATTCAGCCTCTGCTTTCAGAATGCAAGACTCAGTGAAGCACACAAAATTGAAGTAAGTTTCAAAAAGCACAGAATTGAGGCTGGAGAGATGGCTTAATGGTTAAGAGCCCTGGCTGCTGTGCCAGAGGACTCAGGTTTGATTCGCAGTACCCACATGGCAGCTCACAATGATCTGAAACTCACCCAAAGTTAAGTTATTGTCAATAGCAATACTGTATCTATTCCCAGACCATCAAAGTAGCATTCGATAGTGAACTGTCCTGTGAAAATGTATCTGAGGCTGCTCCATAGAGATGGTGGGAGAAGCTAACCATTGTCATCAGCTCTGTGTTTTAAACTAATGATTGGCCAATTGAGAATTAAGAACTATAGAACGTAGTCTTTATCATTGTTCCTTGAGTCTGAGCATATCTCTTCTGTAGGCAGCATCCATACAAGATCAAGAACAGCAGTTCTCTGTGACTTAAGTGAGTTAACACATAGGAGTTGTCTCATATATCCCCTTCTCTCTGACTGGGGAGCCTAGAGATCTGTGATTTGGGGGTCCTCATTCTGCCGGGGCATGCACTCTCCCCTGTTGCATGGCTGTTTGGGTTCAACTAACAGTGCTGGGATAGTAATGGGCAGGATAATAATGGCTGATGGAGATTTGTATCCCAAATGAGCTTTGTAAATTGTGAAAGGAGTCTGACAAAACAGTAAGACTGATGGGAAAATAACATGGATTGCCCTTTGTAGTCTGTTTTCAGAGGATGAAAGCCATGTTTGTTTTGAAATGCAACGTATTTGAGCGATTTCTCTTTTATAGGCCATTTCTTCCATCCCTTGGTGGCCTCAGCAGGCTCCTGCCTTTAAGGCAAAGAATGGAAGGAAATTCCTGGAGCTTCCTTTTCCAAGGGGGCAGAGCTTCTGATCCTGTTGAAATTTGTGCCCACCTCCTGCCCTTAGCCTTGACTTGACCAACTGCATGGCCAGAAGTATCTTTCTGTCTCTAAAGAGGATGAGCTCAGAGTCTTTGTACACCTGATAACAAATACATTCTGCATGTGTCTAGTGTATGTCTCCTCAGTCATGTTTTATCTTGGACTAGGTTTGTTCTAATTTTTTCTGGGCTGCGTGTTTTAGCATTTATTCATTCAGATAGGAGGGCAATGTGTGTACGTATGTATGTGCATGCGTGTGTGTGTGTGTGTGTATGTGTGCATGTACCTGTGTGTGTATGTGCTTGGGTATGCATATGCTGTGTCTGTATATGCATGTGTATGCATGTGCCTGTGTGTGTGTGAGTATGCATGTGTATTCATGTACTTGTGTGTGTGTTGTGTTCATCTTTGTATCATTTTTGTGGCTGATTAAAAGCTAGAGATAAACAGGCAATTCAACACTAAGTTAGGCTAATCAAAGATAACATGGGGAGACCTTAAAAGGTTTAATTCTGCCTTTTGTCTGAAAGGCAGTGAGCCTGAAAGAGCTGTGGTATCTCAGCATGAATGGAGAGATGTAGTTGGATTTGGGATTAGTCCCCTCTCTGCAGGAGAATTGTCAGCCTACAGTGGTACAGTGTGTGCTATTTACGGGTGGGCCTTTAAAAATCCTTTCCCCTTCTCATGGTCTATTTGAGGCCACAGTCCTCCTTATCGCCCACTCTAATGAGTGCTTAAACTTGCCCAGTTGTGCCAGAAGATACTTTACTGGCCTGCGATCAAGAACTTGGCTACCTGAGTCCTGAAAGCTCTTTTAGTTCCTCAAATAAACACTTGCACTCTGGGGACATCCAAGTGGCAGAAGCTGACTGTATGCCACCACATCCAGATGCTTATTAGCTCTGCACCTGCTTCAGAAGCCAGCTTTCCCAGTGTCATCGCCTCATGACTTATATGCACTAATGATGGCTGAGGAGAGGGGGGATGAAAAGTGGGTCTGAATGAGGTGTGTGTGTGTGTGTGTGTGTGTGTATCCATGCTGTGTGTATGTGTGTGTATATCCATGCCGTGTGTGTGTGTGTGTGTGTATGTGTATCCATGCCATGTGTGTGTATATGTGTGTGTTTGTGTATGTGTGTATGTATCCATGCCGTATATGTGTGTATCCATGCCGTGTGTGTGTGTGTGTGTGTGTGTGTGTGTGTGTGTGTATCCATGCCATAGAACATATGTAAATGTCAAAGAGAACCTGCTGGAGTTGGTTCTCTCTTTCTATTATGTGTGTCCTGGGAATCCAAACTCAGGTTGCCAAGCTTTGGCTAGTGTTTCTATTTGGCGAGCTACCTCTGTGGTTCCTTAAAACCTGTGATGATGTCAAGTTATGAGCGGAGGTAATTATCTAAATAATACAATTGAAAGAACAGTTTTAAAGAAAAAGTGAAACAGTTTAGTAATTGTCCATAATTGGCTTTTCAGTTTATAGTAGTTCACAGTTGTGGCCTGTTGCCACTTTGTTGCTCATGGTTGGCCGACTGATGACTCCTAAAGGTTCCAAGATCTGCCTTCCTGGAACCCATATCATCGTATACAGGAATTACTATGGAATACGCGCATGTGCACTGAATCACAAAAGGGGGGGGGGGGAGAGAGAATAGACAGAAGAGAGATGGCTTGAAAAGATGGTGCAGCTGTATAGAGAGAATCTCTTATACTGAATGGAAACATCACCTGTCAATATAAAGCCTGTGGCCAATAAGATGAGGCAGAGGTAGAAGGTGGGACATTCAGCAGAGAGGGAGAGGAATTCTGGGAAATAGTGAGGCATGGGCGATTCACTCTGAATGCTGAGGGAGACAGACATATGAACTAACAATGTAGCATGACTTAGAATAGAGACAATTGGTAATTAAGTTATGAGTTAGTTGGGAACAAGTCAAAGCTATTGGCCTAAGCATTTATTCATATATATTATGTCTCAGACTTGCTATATTTGGGAACGACGTGGCTGAGTAGAAAAGCCTGTGGCTACCCAACTGTACTCCGTTTTTGAAAATGGAGAAAAGGACGAAGAGCCAAGGGATGTTAGAACCGAGGGAAGGAAGCAGTTCTCCAATACCTCCTTTAGAGGACGCATGGACTCAGCGATTCATTTTTGGCTGTACCACTTGGGACTTCTGAGCCCCAGAATGAAGAATATTAAGCCACCCATTTGGGGGTCTGCAGTGCAATGATCCCAGGATGCCAACTCAACATGTTCCCTTCCCCTCACTCCAGATGAATGTTCCTAAAAATACTTTTTAAAAATTGTATTTATTTATATTATTATTGAGCGCTTTGGGGGTGGGTGGAGGCTGAGTGTGTGCTGTGTAGAGATCAGAGGACCATTCATGGAGGTTGGTTCATTCCTTCCACCATGTGTGTTTCAGGAGTTAAACTCAGGTTGTCAGGCTTGGTGGCAGGGACCTTTACCTGCTGGGCCATCCTTTGGCTTAACACACATTTATTATCAAAGTGTTAACTGTCTAACTATGCTAACATTGGAATCCCCTAAATGACAAACTTTGTGCTGGTTCCACAGATGAGACAGTTGTTGTCCACTTCTGCATCATATTCTATTGGAGAACCTAGAGGAGCTAGCAAAATTCAGAGTACATGACAGGGAGGAGCATTTTTTTTTTTTGATACTTTATTTACATTTCAAATGTTTTCCCCTTTCCAGGCCTCCCCTTTGGAAACCTCCCATCCCATTCCCCCACCCCTACCTCTATGAGGGTATTCCCCTACCCACCCATCCACTCCTGTCTTCCCTCCCAGGCATTCCCCTATACTGGGACATCTAACACTCTCAGACCCAAAGGCCTCTCCTCCCACTGATGGCCAACAAGGCCCTCCTCTGCCACATATGTGGCCAGCACCATGGGTCCCTCCATGTGTATTCTTTGGTTGGTGGTCCAGTCTCGGAGCATGAGGGGGCCTGACCAGTTGACACTGTTGCTCCCTCCCCATGGGGCTGCAAACTCCCTCAGCTCCTTCAGTCCCTTCTTCATCGCTTCCACCTGGGACCCCATGCTCAGTCCAACAGTTGCTGTGAATTAAATCATGGGTGTTCCAAATTTTTGGGCTAATATCCTCTTATCAGTGAGTACATACTGTGTTTATTCTTTTGTGACTGAGTTACCTCACTCAGGATGACACTTTCAAGTCCCATCCATTTGCCTGTGAATTTCATGAAGTCATTGTTTTTAATAGCTGAGTATTCCATTGTGTAAATGTACCACATTTTCTGTATCCATTCCTCTGTGGAGGGACATCTGGGTTGTTCTAGCTTCTGGCTATTATAAATATGGCTGCTATGAACATAGTGGAGCATGTGTCTTTATTACATGTAGGAGCATCTTCTGGGTATACGCCCAGGAGTGGTATAGCTGGGTCCTCAGGTAGTATTATGCTCATTTTTCTGAGGGCCCACCAAACTGATTTCCAGAGAGGTTGTATCAGCCTGCATTCCCACCAGCAATGGAGGAGTGTCAGGGAGGAGCATTTTAAAAGAATTCACAATATCCTTGCTAGACTCAGAAGAAGGCAATTTGTTTGGTACATGGATGCAAAGACCAGGGTCTGCCTGTTTGGCTGGTGTCAGGAGATTGTGGAAGAAGAGCATCCATATTCTTCCGTTTGTGTCTGTAAGAAAACAGACACAAAATAGGACTTTACTCTTTCAAAGTAGAAATTAGCTTTTAATGAAGAAAATACCAATCTGACTGAGAACGTCCAGCTTTTGACGTGTAGGAAGAAGATAAGGATCCTCTTGGCACTAATGCACTTTTAACTGTATTTTCCTCTTACTTACATTAGGATGCTTTGTAAGAGTCCTTGGTTCTAATTGTGTGTGAAATGTTGTCCGCATAAATTACCTAAGTCACTTAACAGTAGTTATTATGAAAATCAGCGAAGCCCCAAACTTCACACCGGAGGTTGGAAATAATAACCTTCCCAAGTGTCTTGTAACAGGTCATTGTACCAGATTTTAAAAACCTGTTTGTGTCTTTCTTATTAATGGCAGTTTTTTTCTGCTCTTTATTTCCCCTGTTCATGATATTATTTAAAATGTAATGACTTCTTCTTGGAACTTAAGTGTAAACTAATTTTCTTGGTGATATTTCTTCTTTCTCTTCCAAGAAAAGTCAGACTATGAAGGGTTGGGTGCTGCAGTACAGTGCTTAAAATGGATCCCTTTGATGGAAGCCTACGGAAGAAAAAATTTGAAGAAATTATAGTTAATCCTGGTAAAATGCATGTAACATAAAATTTTCTATTTTAAGTTTTTTAAGTATCTAATTTAGTAGTGTGAGGTACATTTACATTTGGTGCAAACATGCACTTTCCATTTTGCAAAACTAACACCTGTAAAGCAGAAACTATTTCTCCTCTTCCTTTTTTGGCATCCGGGGTTCTAATTTGTATTTTTGTGAGTTTGCCTGTTCCCAGTGCATTAGCAAGGACATTTACAAAATACTTGCTTTTGTGATTGACTTATGGGTTTTATCACAATGTCTTTAACATGATTATATGTTATAGCCTGTGCTATATGGTGCATTCTGTCCTCCCTGGGTACCTACACACACACATGCCATGTGCACACATACGTATGCATAAGTAAAGATAAAAATAAATATTAAAAACATCTGTGACACACTCTGTTTATGCCTCTTTCTGTAGTTGTGTACTGCTTTATTTCCACAGTTTGAGCTGTGAGACTCTCTCAAGGAACATGGTTTGCAAATATTTCTTCATAATCTGTCATCAATTCTTTTGTTTATATTTCTAGGCAGAATTTCTGTTTCACACATCCTACTTTTAGTTTATGAAGACCTTCGATACTGTTAGCCATGGAGATGACTATCATTTTACATTCCTATCAATGATGTGCACATCCCTCTTAACAATTGTTGTTTTCTTCTTTTGTAGAGAAATTTTAATCCAGCATTATGGCTGCTCTGATGAGGGATTACACACACAGATCTTTTAGATCTATGTGATCTAGCTGGAATACAGAAACACCCTGGATTACAGTATGATCTGGCTGGAATACATACATGCCCTCAGTATACACCTTTAATCCAAAATAATACAAGTAAGTTTAGTTTATAGAAGGAAACAGCCATGTTTGAAAGTAATGTCTAATTGAGGGGCAGACAAAGTAACAAATCAGAGAAAGATTTGACAGAATGAGTCAGAGATAAGATACGCCCAACTCTTATGAGAACAGACAGGAAAGAGAGGCTACTTAATAGCAGCACAGAGTGAGTCAGGAGTGAAGGGAAGTTGAGTGAGAGCAGTGGAGTTCAGTTGAGTTCAGGCAGGACAGTGGAGTTCAGTTGAGTTCAGTTCAGTGCAGTTAATGCAGTTCAGTTCATGGAATACAGAGGCAGTCTTTCCAAGCAGGGCCATTAATGAGAAACTGAGAGAAGCCAGTTTGAATCAGTCATCTTGGAGAGAAGTTTTGAGCTAGAACAGCTGAGTTGATCTGGCCAGCCAGAGTTCAGAAAGGACTAAAAGCGGGCGAGCTTATTTAGCAGTAAGCCTCCGAGATGACAATTTCATCCAGTGAATAAAAGTTACTTTTACACTTAGTAGCTTTTGTTTTCTTCTTTAATAGCAGTCATGAGTGGAAGGAGATATCTGATCTCATTTTGATTTTCAATTCTCCCATGATTAGAGAAACTGAACATTTTTATATGCTTATTGTCCATTTGCTCATCTTCTTTGGAGAACTAAGAAAGAGAATTCAGACAAGAACATGGTATAGTCAAGTTTGAGTTTCGGAAGAACATGATGACGGCTAAGCAGAAGGCACTTTAGAAGAGAGGCCCATCAAATGGTGAGGGCAACCTGATGATAAACTATGCTTATTCTGTCAATTTGGGATTGAAGTGTTAATTTTTAAAATTTTTTCCTTTTAAAGTTCTTATATTGGCACCAAATTTCATCTACTCATTGTTCCCAATATTTTCTTTTTCAGACTTTACTATTACTATGTCTGGTGGTGAATTCTGTGTTTTCTTCAAACTTGTCATAATTTATTAATATTCCTATTTTACATCCTTGCAAATTTTTTGTGTGTCTGTAACATAGTTTCTATCTCTCCTTTTTATACCTGAATTAGATGATTATCATTCCTTTAAGATGCAATCAATTTTCTTCCTTCCTTCCTTCTTTCCTTTCTTTCTTTCTTTTAATTTTTTTCAGGAAATTGTTTTGATTGCTACAGTCTGGTTCTCTCCCTCTCTACCACTCTCACCATTTAGCACTTATTCTGTATTCTCCTATAGCACCCTGAGTTACATGTGTGCATGGAAATTATAAAACCTTTGAGGACATAGAGATTCATTTGTGTTGTTAACAAATATGGGGCTTGTGTTTTGTGTTGATGTTTGTTGCTGACAATAAGAAATGAGTTTGAAAATACTTGGAATTAGATCTCATTTATCCAACTGAAATGATCTACATAATTTGGCTTTTATGCATATAAAATTATGGTTCATTAATTCAGTTTTCAGATACAATTACTTTTCTTCAAAACATCCAGATTTTGGAGGCAGCAGAGTATCAAACAGTTTTGTGAGGGAAGACACATTATTTGTGTATCTTATGGACAGACACTATTCTAGGCGCCACACTCATACCCCCTTAACCTCTGTCTGCAGCAATCATTTATAGCTGGAGTTAATAGCTTTTTCTAAAACTGAAGTTTATGGAAATTGGAAGAGAATACAGTGGATAAATCCTGAAGCAAGAGATTGAGCATGAGCAGTAACAGGTATGGCTCTGTACAGAACAGCCATGTGAAACGGAGGGGAACAGATGTATATCATGTTGGGAGACAGGATTACTGAATATCTAAAATCTGGTACCCAGAAAGGACAGAAAGAACAGTATTTGGGGGTCACATAACAGGTTCTTACGGGATACATGAATGAAGATGCCAATAGGAAAATAAGTCCAGAGTTTAGGAGAGAAATACAAACACTGGGGAGGCAGAGAGATTCTTAGGGCAAGATGGCTAGTTAGCTCCAGGTTCAGCGAGAGGTTCTGTCTCAATTAACACATTGGGCAGTGCTCAAAGAAGGCACACAGCATCAACTTTGGGGCTTTTCACACATTGTTAACGTGTGCACATGCACCTGTGCACACACGTGCCCACATATGCAAACACACACATACAGATGTTCATAAAACCTCCCTCCCCAGAAAAAAACAGGATTACAATTTTGTAGAGGAGGGGAGTGCTTAAAAGTAGTTTGTTCTTAATGTCAACTGTGCCAGGTAAGTCACTGCATGCTACATACTTCTAGTGTCTGAGGATTTGTGTAGGGCTCTCAGGTGACAGAGTGAGATCATGTTTGGATAGATGAGGTGGTTTGTGGAGAACAAGGATAATTTAGCTCAGAGCTCTGAAAACTTTAACTTTCAAGGATGACTTTCAGGAAGACCTCCAAAGGTGAGCAAGGGACAGGGAGAACATCAGGAGAAGAGGTGGGGGAGCAGAGAAAGATGGACATGGAGAATGGAAGAGGGTTGGGGGAACAGAGAAAGGGACAGGAAGAATGGCGGGGGGGGGGGGGAAGAGGGAGGGACAGTAGAGCAAAAACTATTCAGGGAGACTAGATTGCCAACTGCCCTAAGTGTGAGACAGCAAAGCTGAACATGGCTGGAAGAGTCTGTTAGGTTGGCCAGCAGAGATTCCAGTGGGAAGAGAGGTCTGGAAGGACCACAGCATAAGGATCTTTAAGTCTTTGCTCTTCCTGGGAAAGGTAAGGGCATATGTAGGCAGCAAGTACTACAGAATGGAGGGGCATTGCTGTTCTGTCTGATGCTAAACAAAGCATGTTCATTGTTGAAAATGTGGATAGAGGTGAAGTTGCAGAGACTACAGATACTCATGCTTCAGTGCATTGCTGTTGACTATGACATAGCTGTGTCCTCATCACAAAGCCCAAGAGCCTCCTAGAGTGACAGCAAAGCCTTGGCATAGTTCCAATCACCCCATTTGTTCTTGTCATGAAGTTTCCACATACAGTCTTAATCTGACTTTCCCTGCCTCAGGTCCCAGCTGTCCACACTTGTTGACAACAAGGCTACTTGCAAGAGAGTCGTTGCTGTCCTCATTTATGAGAATACCAAGGTGTTTGCTTTAGAGGAGTTAAGAACTCCTCTAAAGACTGGGCTTACTGTTACTCTTGGATACGTATATGTCTACATATACATACACATACGCATACATATATGCATACACATATATATAATCTCCAGATCAAGCATCTTGCAATTGCTTTCTGTGCTGATGAATATTTGTTACTATCTGGATACTGCTCTACCTCAACTGTCCCCTTTTCTTAGAGTGCAGTACAACTCAAGTCACTAACAGACAGTCTTCATTATTCTCCTTTTTTCCCCATGAATTTCAACTATTTTATCTCAAACCCATCTTTCTTCCACCAATTTGCTGCCCCAAATCTTTCCCATTTTGTTTTTTCTCAGACTCTGTGCCTAAGACTGTCCAACCTCTCCACTTTAGCCATCTTTTTTTCTCCGTGCATAATTTAAAAGTCTCAGTATAGCTTTTGTTTTTGTTCTAAAAGAACCTGTCTGCCTTCAAAGGTGAATTCAAATATGAACCCAAATTTAAATTTCTATCCCTTGTTAAACAGAAAGTACTTGAAACTGAAATTACATTTTTCCCTTGACTTCTATTCTTCCACTATATCTAGAACAAATTTTTATTCGTGATTTAATCATAAAGTAGCTTGCTAGGTTCTCCAGCATATTCTGTAAAACACAGAAAAGAATAGACACAGGACATAAGTCTGCCTTTAATGTTACTTAGAGACCTGACAGATTATTTTTTGGTAAGGTCCAGCACACGCTTGATGCTAAATAAATGGATGTTGGCTGAATATAGAAATATGTACAGAAATTTTAATCATACTGCATGCACAGGTGTTTATGACTCATTTCCCCATACATCAGGAGGAAAATTTCTAGGCTTTAAATATTCCTTAAATTTTGCTTATAATGTTTGGCTTAGACCTTAAGTATAAAATATATTTTTTCTTCCCAATCATTGACTTTTCAGAGTATTTTATTTTGTGATTGATGGATTCTCTGTCCATAAACACCTGCCTAAATTTCTACTAACTTTATTGGGAACCATTTGCCAGAGTGGAATTCATGGCTCAAGTCTTGCTTTCCTTTTCTTTTCCTTTGCTATTTTCTTGCAACTACTTTTCAGTCATTTTTATTTTAATTTTTCTAATTACACTTCACTTAATTTTTGCAATGTGCATGATCTTCATGGAATAACTATTTGTTCTTAATTGCAGTGGTCCATTTTTAAATAGAAAATGGGATATACAGCATTTCATTTAGTGTTATAGAAAGATATATTTATGAAATATATTTTTTAAAGATTTCTTTTTATTTAAATGATATGTATGTGTGTGTCTGTGTGTGGGGATGCTCATGTGCATATAGTGCCTGCAGAGGTCAGAAGTGTTGGATGATCCCACTCTACATAGAGGCACAGGTGGTGTGAGCTGTTTGGCATGGGTGCAGGGAGTTGAACTCATGGCTTGTGGAAGAGCAGCATGTGCTCTTAACTACTGAGCCTTTTCTTCAGCCATTTATGAATCATCTCTTTGTGAATGCTCTTTATAATTTTGTATACAGGCTCAGCAATTAAAATGGGATTAACAAGAAGGAAAAAATATGACCACAACTTTTGTTATTTTATTTTTGCCTTTAAATTATGTATTGTGAACTTAGAAATATATATATAGAAATATATATAATATATATAGAAATATATATATATTTATACTCTTTTAAGAACAATGACTCTCAAATTGTAGACCAATAAAAATGCCTTATGTGTTTTTAAATTTTCTTCTTATTTAACGTTTATTTTGTTCACAATTTCTACTATGATAAAGGCTGTGATAAGCCAAATTGGAGTAAAATTCTTATTTCTTTGAGAAAATTTATGTTAAAGGGATTGCCTCATCAAAGGCTGTGTACGTATGTCTGTATGGTGTGGCTACAAACTCACTTGATTGTGGAAGACAGTGAGTTCAACAGACTGAAGAGCCAGGAAGAAGTCTGCTGGTAGAAACCCTCTTCAGAGGATGTTGTCTTATTTTTCTTAAGGATCTGGATCAACAAGAGTGGCCATGTCGCACATGGAGGCCTAGCTGTTGTTTTCAACATCTCCTGACTTAACGATCATGTTAATTAAAAAAGAACCTTCACAAGACTGTCCAGATGGGTTTGACTATCTGTGACCTGGCAACTAGGGCCATAAAGCCCAACTCACAACAATATATTTTGACTTTGTGGATTCCGTTTTCTGGGGAGGAGGAGAGGGAAGAAGGTTGCACATGGTCCCACAGACTGGGAAGGACTGTTGAAATCAAGTAGGGGAACTATTTGTAACCCATGCTAAAGTCTCACTGAGGCTGGAAATTCTTAATGGTAGTAACCTAAACTTCCTTGACAGTGTTATTATATTCTGAAATATCGGGAAATGTGAAGTAGTAAAACTCAATGATTAAAATAACATATTTGTGGAAAACATTCTGGGCTGCTGTAAGGGAGCAGGAAATGAGAGTGGCTGTACATAAAGACAAGTTTTATCCTGACAAAGTCTAAATTTCATTTCTCCTTCCTGGACACTAAGGACGTCTACATTTCCCAGCATTCCACGGGACTAGGTAATGGTCATGTGACCTTTCCCTAGCTGTGACTAGAAGTGATCTACTTGTGGTCTGGCTCTGGAAATACCTTCATTTTAAGTTTTGTCCTCTCATTTCTGCCTTTTACAAAATGTCAGAAGCCCTATAGTCAGTGTGGATTGTAGACAGTTGTTGCCAAGGATAGCTGCCCAGCTAATAGATGACTCTCAGTAAGCAAGCAGAAACCTTAATTGTGTCAAGCTACCGAGACTTTGGGAGTATCTGGCATAGTAACTGGCAGGAACACATAGACCACAGAGTGTGGGGATGGATGTAAAATGAAACCACGAATGTCTGGGAAGAAAGGATGAACCTACAGCACTGGGAGTGGAATGTGGTGGGATGGGTGGTGGGTGGGTCTCAATGAGGTAGAAGAATGGGATTTAAGGAAATAAAAGGCCGAAGAGTTCCTACATTATCTCAGCTTAACTCTTCCTGGTACCCCCTTCACACTCAGAGCTGTCCTACTTAGACTATAAACTGTATCATTAATCTGGTCGTAAGCATCCGGAGGCAACAATTTGATATGCCTGAAGTTTATTTAAATTGCTAAGTAATTCCTGAGTGTGGTCACGATGTTAATGAGGCCTGAGCTTTTGATGCTTTGAAATATGCTTCAAGATTTCCATTTGGCATAGCACTTACACGAACTGAGGAAATGAGGGTTTGTTTTTTCTTTCTAAACAACTGTGAGCTTATGGTCTCTCTTTACTAAAGTTACAAAAGATCGAGTAACAATCTTGGAGGAATCCAATGGCTGATTAGAGAGCAACATGACTTACTGTGAGTTTTTTCTGACGTTCAACTCTCTTTGAGATGGGACATAGGCAGACTTTCTATTCTGATAATGGTGCAGAGGATCAAATGCTACAAGGTACCAAGTACTGTTTTCAGAACTCATAGAATGGATATATGTGCATATATATAATAGATGATAAATATATATGTTTATTAAAAGAAAATTTGTTAGAGTAGCTTACAGGCTGTGGTCTAATAAGTGTCCAACAATGGCTTTCTCCTGAGAGAGATGTCAAGAATCTGGTTGCTGTTCAGCCCACTAGTCTGGATGTCTAAACAGTTCCAATCTGGTGCTGGAGACTTTCAGAGGTGCTGGTCTTCAGTTAATGTTGGAATCCCTGAGAATTAGGCTTCAATACCAGTGAAGGGATGTCTCAGCAGTAGGATGAGCTTGACTGTAAGAATGAAGACAAGCAGGCAAAAAGCAAAAGCTTTCTTCTTCAATGTCTTTTACTCAGGCTGCCACTGGAAGGTGTGGCCAAAACTTAGGGTGGGTATTCCCATCTCAGATAATACAACAGAGGAAATCACTCACAGGTGTGCCTAGCTGGCAGGATTTTAGTTGATTCCAGGTGCAGTCAAGGTGACAACCAAGATTAGCCATCAGACTTGGGGTACTAGCCAGTCACTCTACTGTGGAGTTATATTCCCAACCCAGTAATTCATTCTTGAACTTGTTCTCACAGAGAAAATATTTCTATGAATTAAATTTATCAGATTCTCTATCTAATTCATAGAGTTTGTATGCCATAGTCTAAGATCGGAAAATTTGCCCTCTTATTGTGAAGTAATAATTTCTAAGGTTACTTACATATTATTAATGAGTAATTTTCTGACTATAAAAGATACACGTTTATTATAAAAATATTCAGAAAACATATAAAAAAGAAAATGATACAAAATTTACATTGACAAATATTATTTTCTAGATGAAGTGCTTTTAAAGATATATTTTCTCCTTTCTTTCAATAATTTCTTTCATTTTTCAAGATTACAATATAACTACATAATTCCTCTCCTACTTTTCCTCCATCCACTCCCTCACCCACACCCCTTCCTGCTCCTATCCAAATCCATGGCCTCCTCCCTCACCTACCACTGCTTCATGAATACATGTGTACACACACAATGCACACATGCACACACACATACAAACACATGCACACACACACAATATAAGTACAATCTGCTCCTCTTGCATAATACTATCTGCATGTATGCATACTTTCTGGGTTGACTACCTGGCACCAGACAAGCAACTAGTTTGCTCTTCCTTGGTAAAGATAAAATAGTTTTGAGGTTGTATTTCCATTAACATTTGCATATGACATTTTTTCTCATATGATGAACACTCCTGCCAATCTTTAGATATATGCTTTTTAAGCAGGTAAATAATAATATACTATATGACTATACCACTGTTAGCTTAATGGCTTCATAACACTAGACATTTAGTTTTTCTTTTTTTTGTACTATTAAAATTGAATGTTATGATTATTGGTGAAATTGAAGCCTTAAAACAATCTCTGCAGTTTGTTCTATCCAATTTATTTTTATATATTAGGATAATAGCATTTATCTGTATAATAGTTTTGTATGTTTAGAATATACTTTTCAGACAGACTCACTGTGTAGTCCAGAGTCTCAATCTTTCTCTGTAGCCTAGGCTGGCATCCCCTACTGCCCCCTGGGTATTATAGGCATGTACCACCATATTGCCCACAGTGTTAGTATTTATTCCTATTTTTGATTTCATTATGTGATTTTATTTTTGTTCATGATTCTCAGTACACATTTTCAAAATGTATGAATTCAGGTGGAGCATAAAAATACATATTCTTCCTATATTGGCCTACAAATTAAGCATAGTTCTTATTCAAATGCCAGTAGTTTCTTATTGAGATAAAAATATAAGTTTAATATATAATGTAACTAGAATATTTTAGAATAACCAAAATAGTTTTTTAATATTTTTTTGAAAAAATTTCCATTTTTATGCAGATGGATGTTTTGCCTGTATGTACATCTGTGTGCCACCTGAATGTAGTACCCAATGGGGGCCAGAAGAGGGCACTGGATGCCATGGAACTGGAATTAACAGAGAGTTGTGAGTTACCATGTGGGGGCTGGGAGTCAAACCCGGGTCCCCTGGAAGAGCAACCAGTGTTGTTAAGTATGGACCCGTCTCTCTTAGTTATATCATCTAATACATAGTTAACTGGTCAACTGCCACTCCTAGACTATGAACCTTTGACCCATAAGCATGAAAGATGAGCAGACAGATGGCTGCCATGTACACCACACTGGAGCACAGGTGCATTGTGGGGCAAACAGTCTTAATGAGAGGAACGGCTAGGAGAAATCACTTTACCTTATATGAAGACATCCATTAAGCTACAGTTGTCAAGATGATGTGGTGTTGGTGCAGGGATACATGGACCATAGAAACTGAATGGAACAACCAACACAGAACCATATGAATATACTCACTTAGTTTTACATAAAGAAACAACAGCCATTTTATGGGACAGGAAAAGATTTTGCACCACATGGTATTGTCTTACTTACTTTTCCTGTCACTGGGATAGAGTACTCTGACAAAAACAACCTAAGTGAGAAAGGGCTCTTTGTAGCTCACCATTTGAGAAGGCTACCGTCTATCATGGCAGAGAAATCAAGACATCAGGAGCTGAAGGCAGCTGGTCACATTAAGTCTGCAGTCAGAAGGAGAGGGCAATGAATGCATTCTCATGCTTGGCTTGCTTTCTCTACCCTTTCACAGCCCAGAATCCCCTGCCTAGAAATGGTATCAACTACAATGGGCGAGTTTTCCCACCTCAATGGATATAATTAAAATAATCCCCCCAGACATGATCAAAGACCCATTTCTCAGGTGATTCTAGATTGTTGTCAAGTTGACATTTGGCTCTAACCATTATATCTTTTCATTGTTAATTAATCTTATCATTTACTTAGTAGCATTTCTGCAATAGAAATGTTATTAAGTGCTATTACATGTTAGCTAACACAGTAGCTACCATGAGTTGAAATGAATCCTTCTGTTTCATAGTTCCTGATAACACATGGATGATAATATTCTACATTATTTTAATAGGGTGTGGTTTGGCAATATCTTAGAAGATTAAGCATGTATCCTCAAAATGTTAGAATGGCTCATTAAAGTAAATCTATTAGTAATCATATGAAGAGCTCAAAATCATTCACCAATGAAATGTAAATTAATGCTACAATTAGCACACTCCGTTATTGTAAGAGTTAAGTTTTAGAAAGTGAACAGAGGAAACTACTGGAGAGGATGGAGAATGAAGGGAGTTTGCACGCTCCGTTGATGGAAGTATGAGACGGAGATGGCGGAGAGATACATGGCTTTTTATGTAAGATCAAAAATTTCCTATGACTATTTACAATTTGTTACCAAAGACACATGAGACATTAGCAGAAAGACTTCTATGTTAATTCTCATAGCCATTTCATTCATGGTAGACACAAACACCTTCAACAATCGAACAGAGAAAATGTGTGGTGTGCTCTAGTATAGAATACCCCCCAGGAATAAGGAAGGAAAGGGATCGTAGACAATAGCACTGATTAATCATTCTATTGCCTGGATGTCTGTGAACCTCCAAAATGCATATCGAGACCCAATCTCACTGCACTGTACTAGGATGTGATTGGTGCCTTTAGGGAGCCTCTTGCCCTTCCACCACAGCGAATCCACAATAATTTAACATATTTGAAGCAGAAATGTGTTACCAGACATCCATTTTGTTTTTGTCTTGATCTTACACTGCCCAGCCTCTGAGAGAAATGTTTCTATTGTTTACAAACTACCCAGCCTAAGGTGTTTTGCTATGATAGCACAAGCAGACTAAGACAAGTCTCAAACTAACTGCACTTGGTGAGTGAAACCAGAGCCAGTGGAATGTATAGTGTTTGATTTCATTTATATAAATTTCTTGAAAGTGTAAATTGATCTATAGTGAAAAGAGCAGGTCAGTGTTTGGGGCTACTAGCACAGGGAGATGGTCAGCAAAGCAGTGTATAATGTATTTGGTGTGACAGAAATATAATGTTGGTTTTTGCTTCTACAGATATGTGCATCTTTTAAGGTTTACCACATTCTAAACGCTTCATTCAAATAAGTGCCTTTTGTTGTTTATTAATTATTACTCAATAAAGGTGGTTAAAAATAAAATCTCAATGAAGACAAAAATAATGATAGTAGTGTATGTGAACAGATAAAAAATGTGATCAAGTAATAAACTGAAGGAATGCAAAAATCTCAGTACCAGCCTTCGGTTTTAAAAGGAGCATTTAAAATGACAGTATTCATAATTCTCTGCTGCAGGCATTCTCTCTGAAGTTGGAGCCAGAGTGGCAGCATCCCTATATCACCAATCACTGCCATCTACTGAAAACAAATAGTTGAGCAGACCCAAACCAAGAGACAGAAAATAAGTCCATAGCACAGCCCACAGCTTTCAGAATAAGTGCATGCATAGGTTTACTGCAAAAAAAAAAAAAAATCAATTTTAATAGCCAGTTTTAAAAAACAATGGGAGATGGGACTTATTCTCATTGATAATTGTAGCCCAAAGCATAGATGCTGAGGAATGACCTCACCAAGTAAGTGTTGGTACAATGAGAAGAAAATGATTAAATCCGAATGACAGGCATGAAGGGAGGCTCAAAAATCTGCAAATAGCCCGAGATGGTAGATAAGAAAGTCTACATTAGTGATCCTCACCTTTCAATACTGTGACCCTTTAGTACAGTTCCTCATGTTCTGGTACCCCAAGCCATAAAATTATTTTTCATTACTACTTCAAAACTGTAATTTTGTTAGTTATGAATTATAATGTAAATATCTGTCTTCTCATGATATTAAGTGACCGTTGTGAAAGGGTCATTCAACCCCCAAAAGGGTCGTGACCCACATGTTGAGTGGGAACCATTGGTCTAAGTGCTAGAATAAAAAAAACCAAAAACCTCATTAATCTAAAAAATATATTGATTATAGTGTCAAAGAATAAACTGAAAATAAAGTATAACAAAAGATTTTCCATACTGTGTGGGAAACACACACACACACACACACACACACACACACACACGCACGATTACTTTTTTAAAAAACAAGAAACTTGATATATACAAGATGTTCCATTGAAACAAAGAAGGTTAAAGATTGTAACAACCATAGCTGGTGGCTGATGTCCAAGAAACAGTATTTCCAGAAAGAACAATGCAGATGCATATATAAATTTACAGAGATCATGTCCTGCGTCAGCCCAGCCCAGCCCAGACAAAACCCCAGGATGGAGGAGAAGAAGTGGACATGAAGACCCGCCTCTAGCCGTCTTAACTCCTTAGCTATCAGGAGAGAAAAAATCAGTTTTCTTCAGTTCAGTGATACTTGGTACATTGGCCATATTCCAGGGCTTACACCTAGGATTTAGTTGGGCAATGCAAATTGGAATCTACAATTTATTTTGAAGGGACAGAGGTAGGGTGACAGTGGGAAACATTCTTCCCCCTCAGCCAAGGCAATTGATCATGCCTCCTGAGCATAAAAATAACTCTTAGTTATTGATTTTAAATTGAATATGCAATGACTTTAATTTTTTAAATCTTTAGGAATTAGACTAACAAGAAGCTACAAAGAAATGTCCTGGGAGGTTCTGTCTTCACACAACATACCTGTGCTGGTTGATTTTTGTCAGCTTAACGTAAACCTAGTCATAGCTGGGAAGGGGGCGAATCATTTTTACTTTTCATTTTTTTAATACTTTTAAAATTTATTTTTTAATTAGCAAAGAAGGATTTTTAATTAGACAGCTCGTGCTGGATCACCATGAAATGGTGATCCTGAGGGCAGAAATGATCGAATATTTAAGGGCAAAAACCTCAAGCAGATGAGGGCTTGGGAACTGGGGCTTGAGAACTTCGTCAAGACTTGCAATCCATCAAGGCTTGCAGGACAATGATGTTACACAAGGCTGATCAAGGATGTGGTTAGTTCCTGGAACAGTCTGCACCTTCAGTCCAGGAGTTTAAGTTCCCAGGCCCTCAGAGTAGGTCAGGCACAAAATGGAATCTGAAAATCAAGATGGAGTAAGTTATACTGTCTTTTTAAGTCTTTCATTCCCCCCTTTTCTTTTTCCTAGAGTTCATTCTTGAACGACCAGGAAAAGGGCCGATGGTCTCTTCTTCTGTAACTGCTTCCTGCTGAACAGGGGTGGTCTAGAGGGATAGGTCGTCCTCAAATTCTTGATTGCTATATGAAAGGGGGTAACATTGTTGTCTGAGCACTGTCAGTTGGATACTAGACAATCTATCTTTCATGTGTTGTATTAACTTGCTTAAAATGCATGGCCCAAAGGTAAAGAGTAGAAGTAAAATCATTAGTGGCCCAGTAAGTGTGGAAATCAGGGTTGTGAGTTTAACTGAATATTTTATTTTATGCTTTTGAGAAAATGACACCTTAAGATTAGTCTGTAGGCAAGTCTGTAGGACACTTTATTGATTAGTGATGGATGTGCGAGGGCCCAGCTCCCTAGGGGTTGTGGGATATATCACCCCTGTGCAGGTGGTCTAGATGGACAAAAGAAACTAGTCTGAACTGGCCAGAAAGCTATGTTCTTCCATGAAAGCTTTGCTTCAGTTTCTGCCTCCAAGTTCCTGCCTCAAGTTCCTGTCCTGACTTCCTTTTATTTTATTTTATTTTATTTATTTATTTATTTATTTATTTATTTATTTATTTTTTGTTTTTTAAGACAGGGTTTCTTTGTGTAGCCCTGGCTGTCCTGGAACTCACTCTGTAGACCAGGCTGGCCTTGAACTCAGAAATCCGCCTGCCTCTTCTTCCCAAGTGCTGGGATTAAAGGCTTGCGCCACCACTGCCCGGCTGACTTCCTTTTAAATGGATTATGATCACAACACAAAAGTGGAAAAAAATAAATTCTTTCCTCTCCAAGTTGCTTTTGGTCATGTGTTAGATCATAGCGAGAGAAACCTAAGAAACTCCCCCCCCCCCCCCCCCCCCCCCCAAACATAGGTAACATTCTATGTCACCTTGTATACAGACCCGTCAAAACCAGGATATTCACCCTGGTACGAAGCGCAGAACTGTGAATCACTCAGCTCTAACAGTGTGTGTGCGTGCGTGTGTGCGTGCGTGCGTGTGTGTGTAAAATTGTGTAAGCACCTGCCGTTAAGAACCTCAGGCATTCCATCCTCACCGTCTTCCTCACCCGACCCCTACACAGACACATGCCCAGCCTCCCGTTTCCCTCCCCTCTCCTCAAATCTCCAGTAATCACTAATTTTCTCTGTCTTTCATTATGGTATCTTGTGGATATTTTATAAATGGAATGATGAATTTTTTTTTAGAGCAACTCAGCATATTTGCCCTGGTGGCCATCCAAAGTATAGGTATGCCAAAATTATATATTGGGTGTGAATTCTTAGAATTGTACTTTCGGTTAGCAGCAGATGTTTAGGTCTGGAGGACGTAGTCTGTACCTCTAACACAGCATGTCTACATGGTGTCTAGCTTATGGAATAAATGTTCTCATATTAATTCAGTTTTAGTCCATATCTGCCACATCTTTATTTAAACCTACCATGTGTATCTTAGACTGAGTAATAGGTACTCCGTAGCTGTTCTTTCTACTCCCTCTTGGTACTCGTCTGGTGCATTGTTAAAGAGTTTAATGCTTATAAGTACTTACATTTATGCACCAGATCGTGATGTCATATTTTAAATCCATTCAATGATTAGTGTCTTAACAGTGTGACTTTTCACCTACAATAGCAATATTGTCATTTTAAATTCTATCTGTGCCTGAGTACAGTTCTTTTTTCTAATTCTTTTAATTTATTGATTCTATGTAATTTGCAATGTGTCTACTATAAGCAGTCTACAGTTTATTTTGAGCCCAGTTAAAGTGAGCATGTCTCTTATAAAATCCTTTCCATTAATTTTCACAACTAATTTTATGCTCATTTGGATGAAGCTAAAACTTCTTATATGTCATGCTTAAAAGTACATTTTATACCTTCAAAATATCTTTCTGAGATGTAGAAGAATTAATTAAGAAGTGATTTTTGGCTTTTCTTTAGATACACATAAATTAGACAATTTATTCTCTGCTTACTTTTGGCTGGTTTTGTTTTGTTTTAAGCAATTGCAGTTTAAGCAAAGTTAAGCAGTCTTTACCAATTATTTTAACATGTAACTTACTTTTTTCATACTTTCTTTTTAAAAATTTTTTTTTAAATGTGCACATTTGTGTAGTGTCTCTGTGTGGGTATGTACACATGAGTTCCGCTGCCTCTGGAGGTCAGAAGGATCCCTTAGAGCTGGAGTCACAAGTAGTTGTGAGCTATAAGGCATAGTTGCTGGGAACAAAACTAAGTGCAGTAGCAGGATGCACCTAAGCACTGAGCTATCTCTTTACTCCACTGCTGTCTTTTTGACAGTCACGTGTCTACATACATGAATTGCTGTATGATTAGACTCTATATCTAAGTTTAAATTCTTACTCTAATCTCAGTTTTGTCCTTTGTAAACATTTTCTGGGCTGGTTGTTGCTGAGTGATAGAGCTTTCCTCAGTTGTGTGAGGCTCTAGGTTTTATTCCAAGAACTAGAAAAAAAATCTCTGGATTCTTAACACTGTAATGACCTGCTGTATTGATTAATATCTGCCGATTCCTTAATCAGAGGCAAAGAGCCAACCATGACTCATGGTTATTTTCATCAGAATCTAAACATTTTATTACATCCAGCTTTGGCTCTGGAGAACTCCATGTTCAACCTCAAAAATATATTTTTTTTTCTCCCTGATGATAATGATATTTATCCTCTTTGGATGCTTGAATAGGCATTTTCTTCAGTCCTTTCTAAAACCCACTACATTAGGTCTAGATCACATTTGCTTTTGTTTTCATCCATATGGCAGGTTTTAGGTCGGCCTTCATGGTTTAGACTAGAATTAATTTTTTCTGCATCTTTGTAGTGTGTATCTTAGTTTCTTTCCATGTTGCTGTGATAAAACACTTTAGCAAAAGCAGCATGAGGATACAGGGTTTATTCTGGCTCAGAGTTCTAGGATACAGTCCACTTTGACAAGGATGTCAATGCAGCTTGGAGAAGCTGGTTACATCACACCCACGATCAGGAAGGGAGCAGAGAGCCACTGGTGCATGCTGCTGCTCAGCCCCCTTTGCCTTTCTCTATCATGGAGTCCAGGATCCCAGCCAGGAATAGTACCACACATAGTGAGCCTGGGACTATTGTTCGATTTCACAGTAAGATGAGCATCTGAGGTAGGTACAGCATACAATGATGCAAACAAGCAAGTGAGCCTCATACAATATCGTAAATGAAAATCACAAGAGAACCAAAGAGTTCCAAACCACACATCAAAAGAGTTTGAAGGTTTTAATTTAATAGTTCTATTCTAATTACACCTTGTATTTAGAAAATTTAGAACATGATGGGAGTTTACACAATCAGGTAGACACAACCTTTACTGCTCATGTTGCTGTGAGCTTAGTCAACACAATGATGTCATTTTCCCTGTGCTCTTAGAATCTTTATACAGTATACACATGCAACCTTCCTGGCTGATTGGTGGGCAGCAGGAAATACAAAGATACGCTTTATTATGACTTTTTCGCACATTGATCTGTGTATTGGTTAGCTGCTACATTTCTAGGTTATTCAAATTAATTAAGAGGTAGAAAATTGACTTGAATTCAGAGTGTGAGAGAGTCCAAGAAAGTGTGCTAGTAAATTCAAGATATAAATGGAGACTAGAGTGAAGCAGTAGTGAATTGGAAAGTTGCAGATGAGTGTTTTGGAATTACAACTGATGACATCAGTAGGAATTCCCTTAATGTCCCAGGAGGTAGAGTCAGGGTGACCTGAAGCTCACAGTCATTTTTGTCTCTACATAGTGAGTTTGAGGCTGGACTGGGATAGTTGAGACCCAGTTCTACATAACTGAAATTATGTAGCCCATGACGATGTCTATAATACATTCAATGAAGATTTATTGAATACCTAGTGTGTGTAATAATAAACTTGATGTTGGGGTACAGTCTTCCCTGTCTATGTTGGGGTACAGTCTTCCCTGTCTAGGCTATTTTAATACTGGGTTGAATAGATCGATTCCTGAGCAGCATAACTG
>JADRCH010000064.1:10867275-10891144 GCA_019843965.1 Rhynchomys soricoides | reverse complement strand
AAAAGATGTATGCAGTTAGGAAGAAACTGTAAAAGAGCACATAGGTAGAACATTGGATTTATAGAGTTAAGTAGAAAAGTGAAGACATAAAAAGCCGGACAGATGAATATCTACAGAACTGCTCATCTGTGTTTTCCCCCAATTCCTGGTGAGAAAATAAACATTTACCGTGGGCAGCTGGAAAGAGCCTGTTGGAGAATTTATACTCTTGAAGATAAATAGGTTTCAGTAGACTTTATGATTTCTTACTACTAAACAACAACAGCATGTTGAGGAGCAAACATGTTGAGGAGGTAGGTTTTTGAAAGCAAAGTGACATTTTGTGGATTAATGAGATGAAGTCACATTTAAAGGAAGAATGCAGTTATAAAGGTAGGTATTGCTATGTAAGGAGATCAGCTTAGCTCATACCCTACTCCAGCGCAAGAAAACCAAATCAGGAGACAGGGGTGAGGGGCTGAGGTGGCCGCCCATCTGGGCTCGCTCTGTTCATTACCAGAAGTGTTGGGTGCTCTTTTGGGTTTGTGCATGTTGTCTTTTATTGCTTATGCACCAGTTTATTGCAGTGCTTATCCTATTGTGAGTTATTTTATTTCTTCCTCCATTATAAAATGGTACAAAGATCTCTCTCTGATACAAACAAGGCAATTTTTCTATTTTTCCCTGATGTTTTAGTGCCATTTTGCTTTCTTCAATTAGTATTAACTTTTTTTTTTTTCAAGCAAGGAGTGCAATTTTACTAGTATACATTTTTGTAAAATACTAAATAATACAATTTAAAATTATGTTTACATTTTAAAATTATTTGCCCTTTAAACATGAAGTTTGATTCACTGGCCTTGAATGTTAACCAGACTTAGTGACTCATTTCCAATTGAGCACAGCAAAGAAGATGCTGGTATCTAAGGTCAGAGAAAGGCTGTTTTGTGGTTCCTTTGCCCTTGCCCTTGCTCTGTAGATAAGCCAGTCACCGTCCAGTGAGAATACTCAGACAGACATGTGGAGGGAGATGAAAGAAAAAAAAACCTGAGCCCTCTGAATCAGCACCAACATTTCAGGAGAGGTATCCATTTGGGAAGAGGACCGTCAAGCTCCAGACAAGCGTTAGGGGACTGCTTTGCTGCCCAGTATCATAGTCCCTGACAGGCGTCAGCCAGAGATCCTCAGCTCAGCATTCATTAAACCCAGATAGTCAGCACCTGGGGAAGAGAATGAGTGATTACTATGTTAAGCTGCTAAGTTTGAGGTGGTATTAAACAGCAACCTATGGCTATTCTAACACAGATTTTGATAAAGGGATGCTATCACAAGGAGAAGCTAAAAATTGCAGGCTTGGCATTGGATGTGAGACAGATACTGAAAGTGCAGTAAGAAAATGTGATGGGCTTGGGAGATCATTAGTTTTAAGTTAAGCAAAACAGAACAAAACCAATGCAGAGTCACAGGCATCTTAATCAGACACTTAAGTAGATGCATCTATATGGCTATGGGAAATTAATCCTAAGGAATGTCAAAACCAAGGTAAAATAACAGTTCAAGTTAATAAGCTAGTGGTCTCCACTACTTTTTAATTTAATACACGGCACATGTGAATGTGTTGCTGTTTTTATTAAAGGTTGAAAATCATTTATAATGTATGCATTTAAGGAATGCTATTTTAAGACAACCTTTTAAAGGATCCTTTGGGGGGAAAATTCACAGTCCTCTCATGTTTATGGATCATGATTTGAAAATATTCATAAGTCCATTATACCAATGAAAACACTGAGAGAGACAGAGCGTAAGGGGCTGGCTAAATGCTACGTGTGGAGTCTCAGTGGGAATGCCAATCTTAATTCTGGATTTTTGTCCTTTTTATTTATTGCTTAGATTTATTTATTTTTTTACTCTTCTATTATTTTATTTTTTCATATTATTTTATTTACATTTCAAATGTCTGTTTATTAGTATGCATTTGTGTATGTGTCTCTATGTGTTCTATGTCATATGTGTGGAGGTGCCTGCAGAGGACATTGGATCCCTGGAACAGGGGTTGCAGGTGTTTGTGAGCTGACTTGGTGGTTGGGAACTGAACTCAGGTGCTTTGAAACAGCAAGTGCTCTTAACTGCCCAGGCATCTCTCCAGCCCCATGGCTCTTTGCCTATCTCACCACAAAACATACTTATTCAATGATAATCCACAAGCTTTTCTACTTAAATAAGAATGTAAAGTAGGTCACATCTAGAAATAACTTGTCACAGTCGGATACAATGTTAAAGCTTTATTTCACCTTCCAAATCTATAGATACATTGTGAGCACTTTCAGACAGAAAGCTGTGCCTGAGCAAGATGGCTTACTCAGAGCCTGTGTTGACAATACTCTATCACAATCCAGTCAGGTGATATAAAACGTCTGTTTTACAGCTATCAGCATGTAAATTTGGTCATGCTTGAACAAAGACTTGTGTCCAATAATGGGCTAACAGGCGTGTAACCTTTTCTTCTCTAAAACTGGGCAAGGCCATTATTTCTAATTTTATTAGTTTTTACCACTATTAAAAAAATGTGGGATGTAGCTGAGTGGTATTCCATTGTGTACCACATTTTCTGTATCCATTCCTCTGTTGAGGGACATCTGGGTTGTTTCCAGTTTCTAGATATTATAAATATGGCTGCTATGAACATAGTGGAACTTATGTCTTTATTACATATTGGAGCATCTTCTGGGTATATGCCCAGGAGTGGTATAGCTGGGTCCTCAGGTAGTATTATGTTCATGAAATGAACAATGACTTCATGAAATTCGCAGACAAATAGATGGAACTTGAAAACATCATCCTGAGCGAGGTAACGCAGTCACAAAAGAATGAACATGGTATGTACTCCCTGTTAAGTGGTTATTAGCCCAAAAGTTCGAAATACCCTGGAGTCATTTCGCAGCAACAGTAGGGCTGAGTGTGAAGTCCCAGATGGAGGGCTTGGAGAAGGGACTGAAGGAGCTGAGGGAGTTTGCATCCCCAGGGAGGCAGCAACAGTGGCAACTGGCCTGACCCCCCCAATACTCCTGGAGACTGATCCACCAACCAAAGAATACACATGGAGGGACTCATGGTACTGGCCACATATGTGGCAGGAGGGTCTTGTTATCCATCAGGAGGAGGAGAGGCCCTTGGGCCTGAGGGTGTTAGATCCCCCAGTAAAGGAGAATGCCAAGGAACGAAGACGAGAGTGGGTGGATGGGTGGAAGAATACCCCCATAGTGGCAGGGGGAGGGGGCAGGAAATGGGGAGGTTCCAAAGGGGAGATCTGGAAAGGGAAAAACATTTGAAATGTAAATAAAGCATGAAAAAATAATCTAGGAGGAATCCCTACAAAAACACCGAGATACAAAGAATCATCTTTGACATGTTAGTAGTATTTCTGGAATATTTTTTCTTACTCTATTGTAAACCAATTATTCTTTGTGGAAAGACTTTGTTGCTTGTTAAAGGAAAGAATTAAAATACTTTCAAATAAAAAAAAATGTGGGATGTAAACAACTTAAAAGAAGGAAATACTGATTTAACCTAACAGTTTCAGAAATTTCAGTCCACCATGCAGATAAGGGAAATACAATATTGGTATAAACTGGAAGTGCACTTGTGAGAACAAAAAAAGCAGCCCACTTCTAATGGGGGTGTCCACTCTGGTCCATTGATGTAAATGAGGGATGAGGTCTGCAATGGTTTATGGCAGATCATAGTTCACAGGTCAAGTCTGGGAAGCAACATGACTCTTCGTAGCAGCTATGTGTCTTGACAGTTGGAAGGTCAAGTTTCATATCCCAAATTCAGACTCCATTCTGAATGTAGAGTCACTTAGCCATCGTCTCGTGTTGGATTCAGCTTTCCTTAATGTTCACAAATGCATGCCTATTTGCAGGACCTCGTCAACAGTTAGAGCTTGTTTGTAAGTGTCAAAAAGATGGTTGATATACAGTTTTCCCACTAAGATTCTCATTGGGTAGCTCTTGTCGTGGATGCTTCCTTCAGCTTGATTCATCTCACAAGGTAGCCTGATGTGGTTCTGACAATCGAACATCCCAGGCTACTTCCTTACGTGGAAACTGGAATAATAAGGACCACCCTCTACCATATGTCAATTGTCAAACTCCTTACAGACAACAAAATTTCTCTTTCCCACTGCTTCTATTTTCTCCTCCCTCAGGTATAGTCCTTCTAGTCTGTACCCTTTGATCTTGAAACCCAATGAGTCATATTCTGATGTTCTGAGACATGCAAGATTTACCTAATGGTGACAAGGTACCTTTCATAATCTGCCAAAATGTGTTGTTTGGCTCTTGAAATGCCAGGGTGGCCATGTGTTAGGGAAAAAAATCCATGTGTTCGGAAGAGGATGAATTCTCAGAGAAAATGCTATGCTGTCAAAGTCAGCTTCACAGAGGAGGATTCTGCTATTTCTAGGAGCTAATTCGTTCTTTTGTGCTATTCACAATAGAAGTATTTAACTCAATATTCTGCTTACCAAATGTCCTTTTGTTTGTAGTATTTGATGGCATTGCTAACTGAGTCCTTGAGATGTTGACATTGAAGCCATAATCCATTGTCCTTGTGACTTTTCAATTTTTCTCTATAAATTGCCTTTATGAAATTCATTTTCTTTGCTTGACCCTTAATATATTGAGATTTCCTGGAGGTTGCCATTTTTCTTTCTGTACACATTTCTTCCCCATGCGAAGATTCATCAGCTCTGTGCTCATGAAACTCCAGCCTGTTCTGTCTGTGGTTCTCCTGTTTGTTTACCGCTCCTAATAGAGTTTCTTATGCTACAGGATAATAAGTAGGTGAGGAAGACTGGAGACCCACCAACTCTCTTCTGTAACTTCCTTGGTCCAGAAATGAGAAATTGAAAGTTACTTTTAGCGATAGTGAAAATAGAACTTAATGGAAAAAGATGACATTGCCAAGCTGTGTTCCAATCATCAAGCTCTTTACTCATCTTGTGTTTTTTCAGCTCAGCAGCTAGCATGCATAGGATGAGCTACCCACCTACTTCATAGCTACACAGAGAGTAGGATTTTAGTGGAAAGTCTCTTTAAAGGAAAACAAATTTGAACACCCATTCTGTTACATATCCACATATTCACTCTTCTGTTCCCTGTCTTCTTGGACTTACCCAGTGTGGTAGTTTAATAAGAATATTTCCATAGGCTCATATATTTGAATGTTTAGTCATCAGGAAGTGGTGCTACTTGGAAAGGATTAAGAGGTGTGGTCTTGCTGGAGTAGGTGTGACCTTGTTGGAGGAAATGTGTCACTAGGGGGATGGGCTCTGAAATTTCAAAAACCCAAGACAGGCCCAGTGGCTCTCTCTTCCTGCTGCCTGCACATCTGGATGTAGAGCTCTCAGCTCATTCTCCAGCACCATGTCTGCCTGCATGCTACCCTGCTCCCTGCCATGATCATAATGGACTAAATCTCTGAAACTATAAGCCAGCCCCAATTAAATGCTTTCTTTTATAAGAGTTGCTATGGCCATGGTGTCTCTTCACAGCAATAGAACATTGACTAAGACAGATAGTTTAGAATTTCAGTCTCTCTTTTTTTTTAATTCTACTTGGAGTTGGCAAAACACTTGATTTTTTTAGTTTCAGAGGATGAGAGGAATTCCAATTTTTCCTGCTTCCTAGTTAGTCAGCTAGTGTTAGATTTTTTTTCCCACAAAGCATTTCAGAATAAATTACGCTTAGAAACATTTTTCTAAACTACTTTTCATGGGTTAAAAGTTTTATCTTTTTAACATCCCACCTTTGGAAACCATGCTTGTCCCCCTCTAACATTCATTTGTGTGCTGAGTGTGGTCAACGATGTACAAAGTCATAGCAGGCAGCGTCCTCGTCCTCATTTTGACCTTGCTTTTCTAATCTACAGTCGATCAGAGGAAAAATTCCTCCACTTCCTACTTCCTGTTAGTCACTTGTCTCTCCTTCTCAATCGCATCTGCGGAAAGTAGAGATTTATTGTTTCCTATTCTAATTTGAAAGCTGCTCTCCTTTAGCTGTATTCCCCAAGTGCCACCTTCACACTGAAGACTGGAGTTCAGCGGGCTCTCAGTTCACCTCACAGGGTTTCATTCAACACACACATTGGCTCCCCCTTATGTTAGCCACTATGATCAGTGCACAGAATACAAAGTCACACTCTCTGTCCTCGAAAAGGCCTCATCATCCTGGAGGAGAGACAGGTGCAGAGACAGGAAATTATATTACAGAATGATAAGTACCTCTGGAAAGGAAAGCACTGGCAAAAGCTATCCATGGAGGAGAAATTAATTCAGCAGGGAGTAGGGAGGGCCCCTTCCAAAGGACCTCCGTACATGAGCTATTCCCTGAATGATGAGTATATTAAGTAACCTCTTGCCCTGAGTTTTGTTTCAATTAATGTGCAGATATGAAGAGAGTAGCATGTCTTTTCCCCTTGTTCATTGGAGACATTATGGATGATTAGAAGTCAGACCAAGATGTATGTTCTGATAGATCTAGTTCCTCTGTGCAGCTAATCCTTAAAGTCATATTAATTTATAATTCCCAATTTAATATGACTGTAGACTCACACTAGAGCATTTCCATTCTCTCACCCTGCACACAAGGGTTTTGTCTTCTCATGCATCATTTCTTACATGCTTTCTTCTTTCCTTGCTTTCTTCTCTCCCACAGTGGTGTTGCCGTAGCTGGGATCACAGCCCCCCTCCCCACACCAACATGCCCATGCCAGAAGCTCTGTTACTTTTCATAGAAAGGGAGTTATATTAATTTATCTGGCCCTGAGGTAAGATTAGCCTATATTATAGGTGTGGTCCAAAAGTCACTATGGGGGTGCATAAATGTAAAAGTGTAGGGTGGAGGCATGTCAAAATTGTAAGTATAGGAGTGACAGAACCTGTTCCTGTTGACCTTGAAGACAGAGGAAAGGGTTAGGAATCAAAGAAAGATGGTGGCCTCTGGAAGATGAAGAGGTAAGGGTGGTGGGCTCGGCCTAGAGGCCCCAGAGAGAACACAGTGTTGCCAAAGCCTTGGCTCTTGGTCCTCCAGGAGTGTCAAGCAATAACTTAGTGTTAGAAGCAGTCCAGGTTGAGGTTAATTCATTGCAGCAGCAGTAGGGAAGGAATGGAGCTGCTAAGTCTGTCTTCAACTAGATATTTATTTTGCCTGTAATTCATGGTTTTTTTTTTTTTTTAATTGTCTAAGGTCTCAAGGACCCTGTGGTTTTTATGGCTTGACCACATATTGCACCCTTCTGTTTGTTAGTGTGGTTACCATGTCCCTTTGTTATGCACAGAATTTTTGCCCAATTTCTATTTAGTGTAGTGATATTTCAACAATAAAAATTACCCAACATTACCCACCACACGCAAACACACACACACACACACACACTCACACATGCACAGTTTCTTCCAAATTTTGACACTTGACCTAAATCTTCGATTTTGTTTACCTTAGTTGCTGCCCCCTCAAATACCATTTTTGCTAGTTATCCAATTATGTTTTTATTTAAATCTTATTAATTGAAACATGAGGTGGCATATTAGAATCTGTTATAGTTCCAAAGATCAACCCAGAGCCCCAGGAATAGGAGGCAAGCTTTCTAACAGCTGAACTAAATTATCACCCCCTAGAAACAGTTTTTTGAATGGAAGGATGATGAATAAGATGGTTTAAGTTGCTCTTAATCTATTCGAAAAAATTAAAGTGCTTTGTAATGAAACAATAGTCATATGCGATGGAGAGTGGACACAGGGTATCTAAGAGCTGTGTGCTAGTGTACAAACCAACAACGTGGTTTCCTGTCTTGTTGTATGTTTCAGTTACTCTTCTCCTAGCCATCTCCTACCGTTCTCTAATCCCCTACGTTAGGATGTGTCCATATGACTTGGAGACTGGGACATACCTATTAGGATGTGAAATGTTCTTGAGGAACAGCTATGAAAAAGAGGTAAGTAGAATTCAAATGACAGGAAGTTGATGGAAAATAAATTCTGAAATATTAAGAACATAGATTCTAGCATCTATACAGCTTTGATGAAACAACCATAGTCAAATCATTCTAGATGCTGGCTCTACAAAACTCTTCATGATAACATGCCTTCCCAGTGCATTTTCTCCATGTAATCCCATAATATGGAGCATGTTCCTTCATAACATCTGAGCAGAAAATAGCTCCCAAGAATGTTCTGGCTGAAAATAAACAGAATCTGTGTTAGAGTGACCCTCCAAGGTAAAATTCACTGACATGTAAACTTACTGTAGTCCGTGTCAATTTTCTGCCATTGTATCATAGAAAGCATCTAAAATACAAACTTCTCCTTTCTGTCTTATGCTATAGCATCCTCTTAGTTAGTCCAATGTTTGGCTTGCCAGATTGTTTTTCATTCTTGGTTTAGGGAAGTATCTCATGTTCTGAAAAATGATTTCAAGTGTGGGAACTCTCTGGTGTTAATCCTCTGTTAAAATACCAAAGAATAATATAATACCATACATGGTAATTATGGTTTTTAAAGCATCCATTATATGTGACTAAATACAGAAAGGAGACCTTATAATTTTCTACCTGTGGTAGGACTTGAAAGTCTGCAGGTGGGAGAGTTACAGGTATGCTCTAACTGAAGAAATAACCCATTGAGAATCGACCAAAAGCAAGAGGGTGAACTATATAGCCCAGAAACTTCAGAATGATTATACTCCCAGAGACAAAGATAAATGCCATGGGCATTTTAAATAACATGGCAATAATATTAGGAATCTTGTTAATTATATTAACAATTATAAGGGTAATATTACAAAATAACCCCAGCAAATGTAACCAGTGGTAAGGGAGAAAACAACATTGGTGCTGTCTAAAAGGATGAATATTTCATGAGTGACAAATAGACTTGCTCATGTTGGGATGCACACCAATGTTCAACACAATCTTAGGTATTTCCTGATGTCTCAGATAGATTTTATAGATTTCATGATTGAAGCATAACTCATGCCAAAGCTTGTAAGCAGATGTGTTAGTTAGGGTTTTACTGCTGTGAACAGATACCATGACCAAGGCAACTCTTATAAGGACAACATTTAATTGGGGCTGGCTTACAGGTTCAGAGGTTCAGTTCATTATCATCAAGGCAGGAACATGGCAGCATCCAGGCATGCATGGTGCAGGAGGAGCTGAGAATTCTATATCTTCATCTGAAGGCTGCTAGTAGAATACTTATTTCCAGACAGCTAGGATGAAGGTCTTAAAGTCACACCCACAGTGACATACCAACAAGGTCACACTTACTCCAACTGGGCCACACCTTCTAATAGTGTCACTTCCTAGGCTAAGCATGTACAAATCATCACAGTAGGGATTATGAATAAGCTCTGAGCCCAGATACTCCAGCTCCATAGTCACATTACAACCGTCCATGACTAGACTACAGTGCCTTGACTGAAGACCAATGTGCTCTCCAACAAGTGTTGCCTCATTGTAAGAATGGACTGGTACATTGAGATCCCTGCCACTGGGTGAGAACCACAATGGGAGAAACACTGAAGATTAAAGATTCCTTTACTGTAACAAAATAACAATAGTAACAAACAGGAAAACCATGAGTATTTTCAACACAGTTGAGAACAGTAGTTTGCTAGTGTTTCCAAAGGTTTCTAAGAAACACAGTGAGTAGAAGTAGGGATTTGGAGGAGACGAATTCTTGCAGCCAGAGCACCTCAGGACTTGGTGATAGAACATGCATGGAGAGCAGAGGTCTGAAAGGGAGAGCCACACCCAAGCTGTAGAAAGTGGCGACAATTAGTATAAGTAATTATGATCTTTTAAAAGCTTGTTAACAGTGACTATAACCTTGGGTTTCATGTTCTTTCTATGTATCTTCCATTCGAATGGAACTGGGGGCTGCTGCTGAGCTGCAGAGCCTGGGCTTTGAATCTCCCCAGGGTTTTACACAGGGGACTATTCTGGCTTGTGGGCAGTGGTGGGGAGAAGCCTGCAGAGTTTGCATCCACTGCTGTTCAACTTTGTGACTTTGGGAGACAGGTTGGCATGCAGTCCTCCTGCTTTGTGTATCTCAGAATTCTCTTAAGTTGATAAGGACTTTCCAATCAGCCGCTTTCATTATCTCCTGCCTGCTTTAAGTTCAGACATATTCACATTCATCAGTCTTGTCTTATCTGAACAGTGGGCAGGGACCAGGACCAGGCACAATGGAACAGGTAATATGCAGTGTCTTTAATTATATTCCTACTCAAGAAGCCCTAGGAAGAACACTTTGAAAGTTGTAAGCCAACAGGAGCTGCCTCACATCTGTTTCTGACTTATTGATGGGGGGTGGCTCTGTCACTGGGTAGCTTTTGAGTGTCCTTGAAATGTTCCTTTTGTAGCAGCCTAGTCAGGACTTCTTGGAAAAATTTGCTCTCACCTGGAAACTTGGGTCAGAGAAATAAAAGGAACAAGCCCCATTGGGATGACTGAGCACCGTCTGTATGCCACTTCTGTTCAAAGTTTAGAGAGCACAGAAAAGAGAATTCTGTTTTCTGGAGCTCACAGTGAAGAGCTGAGGTGGAGGGCATATAAGCAGATGGATTCAAGTCAGTTTGGGAGAACTGTAGAGCGGACATTTTAGAGGAGCAGAGGGAGATGTGGTTAACCCAACTTCAGGACGCACTGACAAGGTTTCCCACAAGAAGGGCTGCTTGTGTTGCTCTCCTCAGCTTCTAACCCTGTCAGCTATCAGAGGCTCATTTCCTTGGCTGTACTTTAGAATCGTCTGGGAGGCTCTGGAAAAAAAAAACTGCATGCCAGGCTGTGTCCCAGACAAACTAACTCATACTCCTTCAAGGTAGGAGGCAGACGTTCGTATTTTTGAAGTTCTTTGCATAATTTCAATATTTAACCAAATTTGAATATTATGTTCTAGAGAAGCAATTCAGCAAACTGAAAACTAGAAGAAAGGGGAATGTTTCGGAGACCCCTTTGTTATATTCTGACAAGAGACAAGGAGGGGTAGAGTTCAGTAGAAGACATTGGTTCTACTTGATCAGGTCCAAATTGTAGGGGTGTCATGGGACTTTACTAATACAATAGGGGAGAATCATGGGTTGTGAGTTGAGATTTGGCTGAAAGGTGATGACCCTTATATAAGCTTTGTACCTGAAAAATCTTGGGAAATTTCACGTTTGGTCTTTTGTTTTCCAGCTAGCCCAATCTAGCCTCAGATTTGCTATATATAGCAAAGGCTTTCCTCCAATTCCCGATTCCCTTAGCTCAGCCACCAAGGGTCTTGGATGGCTGGTGTGTGTCTCTAAGCTCAGTGAAAGCTTTCATCTTTTAAAGCTGAGAATGTCATCTGAGAGTATGGAGAAAGGAAGCACACACATTTCAGATGTCAGCTTCCTTATATATGGATAGTTTGTGTTAGTACATTATCTTACCCTACAAATATATTTAAGGCTTTTAAATTTTTGTTTTTCCACTTAAAATTGAGTAAAGATGGGACCAGAAGGATGCCTCAGAGGGAAAAAGTGGTAGCTAGGAAAGACAGATGACTGGAGCTTGAGCCTCAAAATCTATGTAAAAATCTTTGTCCCTATCTAAAAGAACTGTAGGGACAAAAGTGAAGAAGAACCTGAGGGAATGGAGGTCCAGTGACTGGCCCAATGTGGGATCCAGCTTAAGGGGAGGCCCCAAGGCCTGACACTATTACTGATGCTTTGGTGTGCTTATAGACAGAAGCCTAGCATGGTTGCCTTTGGAGAGGCCCAACAAGCAGCTGACTGAGACAGAAGCAGATACTTATGCCCAACCATTGGACTGAAGTTGGGGTCTCCTATGGTTGAATTAGGGACAGGCTGGAAGAAGTTGAGAAGGAGGGTGACCCCATAGGAAGACCAGCAGTGTCAACTAACCTGGACCCCTGAGATCTCTCAGATATTGAGCCACCAACCAGCTGATAGGAGACCCCTGACACAGCAGAGGATTATTTCATGTGGCCTCAGTGAGAGAAGAGGCACTTAACCCTTGGAGACTTGAGGCATCAGGGAGTGGGGAAGTTTGGTGGAGTGGGGGTGGGGGTGTGGGGACATCCTTTTGGAGGCAGGAGAGGAGGAGTGGGAAGAGGAACAGTTAGAGGGTGGTCTGGTAGGGGAGTAACAACTAGACTATACAAATTATAATAAAAAAATCTTGATGACATGGCATGCACCTGTAATCCCAGCATTCCTATGAAAAGGTAAGAGACAGAGATATGATAATTACCTGAAGCCTCAAGAGCCATCTGAGGGATCATGTGGAATGGCAGGAACTAGGGACTCCACCTCAACAAAGTGAAGGTGGGTACCAATTCCCAGACCTTGTTCTCTCACCTCCTTGTGGTGTCATGCATGGCATGAATGCCACATCCCCAAATAAAAACAAATTAAAAGTCAAGTGAAAACAAGCCATCTGGACATCACCACATATTTTAATTGAGCATTTTAAATGAAGTGCATAGTAACAGTATTGGCTGTTATATTTTTGCATGCCTACTTTTATCAATATTTAGTATATATTATCCTATTTAACTCTTTCCATTATTCTGATGAGGTCCCAAATCTGACATTCTCACATAGACCAATATGCAGGCAGAACACCAATGTACATTTAAAAAAAAAAAAAAAGATGAGGTGTAGAGAAGCTAAATGCATTCCCTGGAATCACACAAAACATGAGGACTGAAGTAAAAAGCCTGCTCAATTTGTTTCTTAACTGTTTGTTCCCTCTCCTGGGAAAGGCAGTGGCTTAGT
Source organism: Rhynchomys soricoides (assembly GCA_019843965.1). Classification (NCBI taxonomy): domain Eukaryota; kingdom Metazoa; phylum Chordata; class Mammalia; order Rodentia; family Muridae; genus Rhynchomys; species Rhynchomys soricoides. The sequence goes on along the minus strand of JADRCH010000064.1, from coordinate 10,878,341 downwards.
GCAGTTGGAAAATAAATACAGGTCTGGGAGCAAGAATGTAAGAATTCCATGTTGGGACTGAACTGTTCTGTGACCTTAGGTTAGTCACGTACCCTCAGTGACCAGACATGAGATTGTGATGGTGTTTATTCTAGTGATTCTAATGATTTCAATGAAGATACATGTTTAAAATAATTTTAGAGGGCTAGGAAGGTGGCCCAATAAGTAAAGGTACTTGCCAGAGTCTGAAACCTGGAATCCAAGGTGTAGATAACCAGCTCTCAAATGTCCTCTGACTCCACATGCACACCATAGAACATGTGCACCTCCAAATAATAAATAAATAAGAAATAATAAAACATTTCCTTAGAGTCTTACACACATGCCGTTCTTTTGTAAATATGTTGTATGCATATGTATATTAACTATCTATCTATCTATCATTCTAGTATCTATTTATTTATTACTTTATTTAGAAGAATACCCAAGGATTCACTCTGTTTATAGGTAGAAATGTTATAGAAGAATATTTCTTTTTTATTAAGAAAATATGACCTTTCTTGTATTTCTAGTGGTTGTGAGAACTTCTGTGAAAGGCTGGTTCTGCAGGTTCTGTTTACCATGTTTGTGGTAGTTGATGAGGTTTTTTTGTTTTCCTTGGATTTCTTAACACTGCCCTGTGTCTTTCAGAGGATGCCCCACATGGCTAATTCCCTGATCCCTCTTGATCTAGTTGGATCTTCTCAGCCCTTGCTCTGAAGCAGGAAGGTTCTAAAACAAGCAGATTGGTCCCCTTGGGAAATTAATCAGGCAGAGAAGGCAGCTCCAAGTCTAACAGGTACATTAAGGGGAATTCTGAAGCTTGTCTAGCTTGACAGGAAATTGCCTGGGGGAGTCTAAGAAACCCAGACAGGCCTGGCTCCTACAGACACTGAAGTCTGGAGTTGCTTAGCCTGTTTAATATTGTTAGAGCATAGAGAAACTTCAGTGGTAGAAGATGCAATCTGTTTGGAACAGGATTCTGATCATCACACAGAGAACAGATCAGCCGGTCACTGCAAGGTCTCCAGTTTGCCCCTGTTCATCTTGAAGAACCCTTCTTGCTCCTTGATATCAGTGTTTCTGAAAGCTGAATGGGCCTGTGTGGCAGGCATAGGTATAAGGCTGGATAGAAGACAGCATCCATGGCATGTGGTGGGTCTGCCTCCGGGAGGCAGATGGAGAGTGGAGAGTGGGTGCTGTTCCGGAAGTAGGGATGCTGGGTTGCATAGGAGGATGCTTATTGGTGTTCCTTTCCTTCGGGGCAGTTACCTGTTTCCTGGTCTTCATGCTGTAGTCCTTGTGTCCAGTCAGCCTTTCACCATCTTACACTTGGACCCCTGCCACAGACCCTAGACTGTCCAGTATCCTCTCCTGGGTCCTTCTTAGGTCACTCTGGCCACCTCACCATGAAGTGGCTGCCTTCTCAGATTCCAAGCTGATGACCAGAAACCTCCATAGATTTCAGGATACAATCTCAATTTCTAAGTGTGACATCAAAATCTTGGTCTCTGAGTTTCATCTTCTCTACTCCCAAGGAAGGGATGAGTCTTATTAGTCCTTTTAGACTGACCACAGGTGTGGTCCTGCAAGGAGCTAGAAGACAAAGGGAAGGGCTTTGAGCCAGAATGGAGACTCCTTGTGATCTTACCTCTCCAGTATGCAGCTTTCCACTGTCAATGACTCCCAACTTCAAATCTTAAGGCAACCTAAAAATCTAACATCTCCAACTTTTATACTTTCTCACTGCGTAGTCTGCTTATCCCAAACAGGCAAGAGGATTTCCTACAATCTACATCTTCAAAACAAGCAATAAAAGTATCAAGTACAAATTTTCAAATGACTACACATGTGTCCCATAAGGCCAACCAGAAGTAACCTGATTTCCCCTTTCCTTCTGAGTCACCGCAGGTAGAAAAATAATCAATGGGTGTTAAGGTTGCATAACCATAACACAAATATTGGCTAAAGTGCTTCTGTGCAGGGGAATTAAACGAAGATTCTGTATTATTTGCCTCATACAGATGAGGCTTACTTTCTGTTTGCTTTGGTAACCTGAAGGAGATTTACACTAAGGCCAATTGAGTGGGTCCTTTCTGAGTTTCTGAAAAGAGCCCTGGTAACGTGTTACATGGGTCCTCGTGTTTGTGAAGCTGGCACAGTGTGACGTGTTAATTTTCTACTCTGGCTTTCCTTCTATTACTCTACTCTCATTTCAGGCGGGACTGAAGTAGGTATTTGGAGGACTCAGCTAAGGGGAAGTTGACTTGAGGATGCATTTAATGAGTCCATTCAGCTAACTCCATGTAGCATAGTCTGTCCGTATTTTCCCTTCTGTTGCTGTGATAGAACACTCTGGCCCCAACAACTTAAGGAGAAGGGTTTATTTTGGCTCAGAGTTCCTGAGGGATAGAGTGCACCATGACAAAGAAGGCATGGTGACAGGCATATGAGGCCCGCTTGTCACATTGCATCACCCAGGAAGCAGAAAGAGAACAGGAAGTGGAGCTAAGCTATACAACTTCAAGGTCCACTCTCTAGTGACATACTTCCTCCAGCAAGTCTCTGCCTTGCAACGACTCCATAATCTTCCAAATGGTACCATCAGATTAGAATCAAGTGTTCAACACACGTACCTATGAAGAATGTTTTGAATACAAGCCACAATTCTCTGTATGTAATACATGTAGAGTCATGGCAATCTCAGGATGCAAAATTCATTTAGTTTAACTTCAAACATCTTCATAGTTTTTAACAGTTCAAACGCTGTTAAAAAGTCCAAAGTCTAAAAAGTCTTCTGAGACATGAGGCAATTTCTTAACTATGCCCGACCTCCTCCACCCCTCCTACTCGTTTGCCTACAACATTTCTTCTCTCTCTCTCCCCCCCCCCCCCCCCCCACCTTGGGCTGGTTTCACATTCTATATGGCAGGCAGACATAACATGACTCCAGGATCTCTAACACCTTGGGATTACCCCCACACCCTCTAATTTACCCTCATTGCTTCATGCAGTGATTTTTCAGGACACTTTACAGAACTTCGGCCTCTGCTTTACACTGCCTTGTTTCTTCCATGGCTTTCTGAAACAGTGAGGGAAGGGCCCATAGGGCCCAAGGGACTATAGAATATTAAATCTTTCAAGCTTGCCAAACCATTACTAGGTGGATGATGTTGCCAAGCGCTGTTTCCAGTTTAGGATTGAGTCTGGCCTCTTGGACCACATGTGTAGCAGCTTCTGTATGCTGACACTGGTGAAAACCTTCTCTGGGTAGTTACTAGCAATGGGAACCCCATTAGGCTCTCTCCTCCCAGGTTGGGGCATTTGAGGGCTTTGCCCTCAGGGAATCTTTCTTGTTGCTCTAGGGCTGAGGAGAGGCTTCACTCTAATTGGTGCTAATTTCTTTAAGGACTCCAATCTTTTTCAGCACATGCTTTGGCTCTAACCTTAAGCTTTTCAATGATCCCATTCTCTCCAAACTGCACTTAGTTTCTTTAGTTCTTTCTGTCCTACTTACTGACCTTTTTCTTTGAAATTCTGCATAAGAGTAACCAATAATAGCCATTCCACAGATTCTGATTATGGCTTCCCTTTATGCTATGTCCTCCTGATTCTCCCTGCCTTCCCAAATCCATATTCTTTCCTTCTCGCTCTTTTTAGAAAAGAAACAGGTATTAAAAACAAAGAACCAGAGAGAAATCACAAGAGAAACACACACACACACACACACACACACACGCACACACACACACTGGCACATACTGAAATCCCACAAAGACATTAAATTGAAAACCATAATAAATATGCAAAAGACTTTCAGGTAAAAACCACCTAACCAACCAACTAAACAAACAAACAAAAACTAAGTAAAAAACAGGCCCCGACAAAGCATTATAAGACAACAAAATAAAACAAAATGAAGAAAACCCTCCAAAAGTGCGTTTGAGTTTGTTCCGTGTTGGCCATCTGCTGCTGGGCATGGGCCTGCCCTTAAGCGTAGTTTATATACCCAGGGAGACTTGGTTGGAGAAAACTACTCTTTCCTTTGTGAGTGGTTACCAGTTGGAGGTAGCTTCTGGATTGGAGATGCAGGCATGTGTCCACTTCCACTCGCAGTGCTGGGACCACACCTGGTTTAGACCTGTGCAGCTCCTGCTTAAGCTGCCATAGTCTATTCGTTAGTCTTGTGTCTAGAAGGCCTTGTTTCCTTGGTGTCTTCCATCCCCATTGCCACTGAGCATCTTCCTGCCTCCTCTACCTCATAGTTCCCCAAGCACTGAGAGGAGGGGTTTGAAGGAGACATCTCATTTCAGGATAGAGCACCGTGCATATTAACCTGTTGTTGGTCACTATGTTCGTTTCTGTCTACTACAGGAGAAAGTTTCTTTGATGATGGGTGATCTTTTAAATTTAGACTCATGCAAGTTCTTGACATACAGGCAGAGTACAGTCATTCACATATCTGTATATCTATATATCTATATCTATATCTATATCTATCTATATCCAGAACATAGCCTGAATAACCTCTAGCCTGGTTTCTCATATGATGGGCAATGTTTTCATCTAGGCAATGGAAAGGACAGTGTGACATTGAAAATTATTCATGGTAGTTTTAAGTCTTCCCTCCTCTAGTTATGAACACTGATTTATTTATTTGGTTTTTTAAAATAGTGCTAGGGACTGAAACCAAGGCCACAAAGATGCTAGCTGTATACTGTACCAAATGAAATAAATTCCCAAGAAGACCAATAAATGTGTGTGTGTGTGTGTGTGTGTGTGTGTGCGCGTGTGTGTGTGTATTGGGGGAGGGGCATATGAGCCTGTGTGTGCAGGCATGTTTGCCTGTACAAGTGAATATGGGGGCCAGAGGTTAAATTTTGGTGTTTTCCTCTATCTCGCTCAGTCGTGGGGTTATTTTTGACATAGTCTCTTTTCCCAGAAACTGAAACTGGCTGGTTTGACAAGACTGGCTGATGGGTGAGCTTTGGGGATCAACATTTCTCTTCTCCCTAGCTCTAGGATTGCAGGTGTATGCCTGGCTTTTATGTGGGTATTAGGGATCCAAACACAGGTCCCGATGCTTACATGGGAAGCTCTTTATCCACTGAGCCACTTCTCACTCCTTCAATCTTCTTTCTAGCAAATAGTTTCTCTGGGGCACAGAGCAATTTTCTACTCTGTTGTGCCTCACTACTTTCTATGTAAAGGGATTGTTCCCCTTTTAATTCTTAGATATTTGAAGGACACAGAACAAGTTTTACCCTGTTCTATTCTGCTTTACAATGCTTCAACTATTTTAAAAAATAGATACAACATTTTCTTATATCTTAAACCTGCCAAGCATATATAAAGTATTTTAAACTTCTTTTGCATGTATGCAAGCCACTAGGGCTTTGATGTGCTATTAGGACAGAAAAATAGTTAACAATTAATTCTTTCGTATCTTAAAATTACCTGTAGGGTGTGGTAAGATGCTATTGGATACAGCGCTTCAAATGCAAATGAAGTACTTGTTAGGGTCATTGTATGCACTGTGAGATGTATGTTGATTAGAGATTATCATGGGTGATAGATCTAAGAAAGGGACAGCTGCAGCGTATCACGGCACAGAAAAACAGTTGCCTTTGGCCTATATCACTGGCTCTCCTCATTGACAACCTGGAGTTATTTGGGAAGACATTCAGTCAATGAGAGATTATCTACATTATGCTGACACGTGATCAGATCTGTGTTGGAGTGTCTTAAGTTCATTGATGTGGGAAGATCTAATCCACAGTGAGAACAACCGTTCTCTAGGCAATGGGCCTAGAGGACCATTGTCTAAGAGGAGAAAATGGAGCAGAACACAATCAATCAACACTCACTCAATCAATCAGGCAGGTAAGCATGCAAGCATGCAAACCTGCATTCCTTTCTCTCTGTTCTGAACTGTGGGTGTAGTATGGACAGCTGTCCTTGAACTGACTTCCCAACAGTGAGGGACTATAACCTGGAATAGTAAAGGTAAAGGAATATCTTCCTCTCCTAATTTGCTTGTTGTCAGGATATTTTATCATAACAACAGCAATTTAATTGGAACAGCATGGTAGCTAGAGAGGGCTGGTCAAGGGCAGCTTTGTGGTTACCTGCCAGCAACAGATGAGAAGGGGAGACTCTGGGCCAAGTGGCGGGGCCATCATATAATCCTCAGGATGGCCTACATTAACTGGCTATGCCTTCTGTCCCAAAGGTGCCACCAGCAGGGACCAAGAGTTCAAGTCTATGGGAAAGAATTCGTATTCAAACCATAGCAGAGTTGAATAGAAAGAGTCAGAGCACTGTAACAGCATTCTGGAGAGTTTGGGGGGGGGGGCAGGCAATAGTTCAAAGCCAGTACTTACTGGTTATAACTTTAGTTTTGCTGATTGATAAGCAAGACTTGCCGCACAGCAGAGGGTAACATGGAGCAGACCTGAACTGGGTGAACACTAAGACAGAAGAGTAATGTCTAGAATCGGACTTAGAACATGCAAAACACTTAGTTAATCTGTTGTACATTTTCCACTCTTAAATTTCTTTCCTCCCTTCAGCTTCATTTAATAAAAGTCATAGGCTTTTAGATGTTGGGTAAGACAAATGCAGTCAATTTAATTAGTTGGGTGAATTAAAATGAATATTTTTAGAGGCTATTAAAATTTAAACAATTTAGCATATTCTTCTAATGAATTTTTCTTATTATGAATGTTATTAAGTAATTATATCTATGCTAATTGTTAGTTTGGGGGATGATTTATATGTATCTTAGTTAGAGTTTCTATTGCTGTGATAAAACACCAGGATTATGAACAACTTGGTGAAGAAAGGGTTTACTTCACTTCTCTTTCCACATCAAAGTCTAGCATTGAAGGAAGCCAGGGGAGGAACTCAAGCAGGACAGGAACCTGACAGGAGCTGACACAGAGGCTGTGGAGGGGTGCTGCCTGATCCCCATGGCTTGCTCAGTCAGCTTTCTTATAGAACACAGGACTGCCAGCCCAGGGCCAGCACCACATGCAGTAAGCTTGGCCGTCTGGCATCAATCAACCACACTATAGGCTTTCCACAGGCCAATCTAGTGGGGGGCATTTTTCTCAACTGATGTTCGTTCTCGCTTCCAAAATGACTCTAGCCTGTCAAGATGGCATAAAACTATGCAACACAATATAATTAAACTTCTCAATGGTTAATTCTTAGGCATAGCTAAATCTTTTTATTTATTTGCATGTTTTCCTATGTATTTCTATTTTTTGCCTCTTACAATGACATACATCTTAAAATTAAAACTTGAAATAATTTAGTGAAATGTGAAGATGCTCTGTTGTTCTGCTCAGCCTTTGAATCATATTCTTCACATCTCAGTGCTCAGTCCAAGAGCAGAAGTAAACAGTTGCTTTCTGCATTACCATATTCCTCATGTTGATGCGAACACTCAGAGAATATTCATATACACTCACAATTTATCAAGGGTTGTTCTCTACAGAATATAATGACAAAGATGTTTTAATACTTACTTGTGCCTTAGCACAGTGGCTTCCCAGGTAGCTACATCGGAACCATGCGATGTGGTTATTAAAAAGCCCTGGCTGGGGCCCTGGCTAAGGTGGTCTAATTTAGATGTTTTAAAGTGTCCCCCATTTTTTTTGTAAGCTCATCTAGATAATTTTTCTGAACAATTGGATTTGAAAAATCACTGGCCCACAGCATGAAATACTGCCTCACATTGGGGGAGTGTTTGAATACATACAGTTCCTTTTTATTTATTCCCCGGGCGCTCCACCCTTCCTACCCGCCTTGCATCGCAAAGGAGAGCCGCATAAACTGAACCAAATGTGTGTTGTTTTTTTTCCCCCCTCTTCTCTGGGCTTCACCAACCACCTGACAGAATCCAATTCAAATGCATTCTCTTTTGTTTCATGGTGCATAATGACAGCCCAATAACCAGCCAGAACTCTCTATCGCCCTTTCAAAGCTACACGGAAAATCAAACAGTATATATATATATATATATATATATATATATATATATATATATTTTTTTTTTAAATAAAAAAATGCATTAGTATTTCAAGGCACAAAATGACCCTGTGGACTGTTGTCGCGAAGGTTGGATATGGCTGGAAAGACTGATGTGTGGCAACTGTCTGCTTCCCATTGAGCCTATCAAAACAGCATCCTTTATCCCAGTCTGCTACTATTACCAGGTTTTTGCCTTTTTAAATGTATTCTAAATGATGTGTTTGTTCCAGAAGGCCTTCACCTCATTGATTGCTTGGTGCTGTCTGGCATTCTCTACACGTTCCTTCACAGTAGCAGTCCTCCAGGTTATAAGACAGCCGCCATCTATTCTCCGTACGTGGCCAATGAAGGGGAACGGTGACAGAGCACCACAATTGTCAGGCGGATGCTGCAGCATCTCCTTGTTCAGACTCATTCTCATATTTTTCTCCGACTGACTGTTTTGCAGCGTGAAGTCCAATAAACATTGTGACAGAGAGGGGGCTTTTCTGCTAGGCGCGGTTAGCTTTCTAAAGCTGTGTAGAAACATGTTCCCACGCGTCACAGGCCAGGAGTAGGTTCACTGGTGGTCAGGAGTAAAAAAAGAAAAGGGAAAAGACTTGATAGAGGACAGGCAAAAAAAGGTGGGAGATGAGTTTATAATCAAAATACATTGTTTGAAATTTTAAAAGGATTAATAAAACATTTTTAAAACTGGGAGACAAAAGGAGACTAAAGATGTATGATTGGGGGTTATAGAAAAGGAGTAACAGGTCTTGAGCAACCCAGGGAATGTCTCTTCCTAGGTTTGATACCGAGGGGACAATTCTCTAAGAGCATTTATAGTTTGAATTAATATACGCATTAGGTCTAATCTGCCTTTTGCATATTTGGAATGCAGCTCCAGTATATCATCCTCCACCACCTTTTAAAAAAGATGTCACGTGTAAATTACTCACTCCAGTTACAATACCCTTCCCCTCAATTTGATCTAACAAATAGATTTTTGTTGTTATTTTTGTGGTGGTTGTTTGTTTGAAAGATTTTGTTTTTCAGATGGGTCACATGTAGCCCAGGTTGGCCTCAAACTCATGATCCTACCTCAGCCTCCTAAGCATGGAAATTGCACCTTGCTTGGCTGTAAATTTGTATTTTATATGCACTTGTGTCTTGTCTTCAGGAAGAATCTATCAGATGCTTAATTACTAGTCAGAAAACGTCTCCGTGTTCTTGTTAAGAGTTTAGGTTAACTAATACTGGGACCAGCCATAGGGTCCTATCACCACATAAATGGACCTCTGGGTCACCATGAAGTAGCTGGATACAACTGGTCTCCAGGATGCTGCTCCTCTTGCTATGCACTATGACGTCTGTCCTCTTCATCCCCAGAGATACCTACCTTGTCTCATCATTCCAACAGTCTTAAGCCTTGGGATGCCACTTTCTATTTTCTAGCTATTGAAATGGATCCTTGCTTTCTTCTTCTTTCTTCTCAGCTTGGGTAGCTGACACACCTTTTCAGTCTGAATTGCAAGTGAAAGCTGTTGATTGTGCGAAGAGGTTTTCTCCTGTAGGCTGGCAAGCTCATCTATATTTGTATTCTTAGATCTTTACATTATTTTGTTTCCTTTGTTTATTTTGCATATGTGTGCATGTGCCATGGCACATCTACAGTGGTTAGAGGACGACTTTTGTGATCACTTCTTTTTCCATCATGTGGGTTCCCGGCATTGAACTCTGGCTGTCAGGGTTGACAGCAAGTGGCTTTACCTGCTGAATCATATCTGTAGTCCTGGTTTTTCCTTTTCTTTCTTTTAAAAAGTTAGGCTTACTTGTTTACTTGTAACTTCCATCTCTCTTTTTAAAATTAACTTATGTAGAAAAATTAAAGGCCATTGCATTGATTGGTTTGCAAAGTGTTTTATGACCACTTGAAATTAACTGCTTCTGCCAGGGTCAAAAGCAGGACTTTGAGGGCACACCCAGCCCAGGATGACAATGTTATGGTGAAGGCTGCATATTGTTGGTAGTTTCCTACCTGACAACTTATTCTGACATAGACTTCGGGTCTGCTGATAGATTCCTGAGCAGAGTTAGGAGATCTTGCTTAGACTAACTTGCCTGTGACAGAAGCTGGGTTTCCATCAGTCTGGTAGCAACTACTTCTCCTCAAATGTGCTTCCGCTCAGCCCTGAGATTCTAGACTGGAGGCAGGGGCTCAGAGAGTCAGGGATGCAGTGTGATCCTCCTAATAGATCCTGGCAGGCATTGGGTCATGGTTTGAGGAGGAAACTAAAGCTTGCTGTAACCCCAGACATGGTGGACTGAGCTTGATGGGAAAAATTTTTTGTGTGTTCTTATAAGTGGTGTTTATTCCAAAGTCATTGTTCCAATGGTCTATATCATGTATTTATTTACTTATGCTACAAATGAAGGACTTAAAAGAAAAACGAAGAACTCTACAAGTGTTGTAGGATTTTTCTTTAAGTTAAATTATTGTTTTCAGTATACTTTCTGCTTGATATCTTTTGCCATAGTTAGATCCATTTTATTTTATTTTATTTTAAGTTAAAAACACACCCTTTTCATACAATATATTTGGTTTCCCCTTCTTAATCTCCTTTCTACCCTTTCAACTTCATGCCTTCTTTCTCTATCTTTAAGAGAGCAAACAGGCAAATTAAAAAATAAACCAAAGCTAGCAAGCAAAGAACAAACAAAAGTAAGAGACACTTAAACACACAGAAACACACATGATTTTATACCATTCTCTCCTCCCCTCTCCACCTTCTGGGCCCATCTGTAACCTTACTATTACTTTACAAATGGCTTCTTATTCTTTAATTGTAATTGTTACTTATAATCATAACTGTTAATGTATGAATGAATATAATTGAGTAGGCATGGCAGTTGTTCAAGCGAGAGATGCCTTGACAGACATCAAGATAGCAAGATCTAAAAAGTCAAGATGTCCTGAGGAAAAGAGGACTGAGACAGGTCAGCCAGGTCACAGTCTACAGGGATAGGCAACG
>JADRCH010000064.1:10809765-10866905 GCA_019843965.1 Rhynchomys soricoides | reverse complement strand
ACCATCACCGAGCTGGTGGACTGATGGGCAGCTCCTGGCACCATCACCATCACCCGCCATGCTTCCTCTGGACCTGGTAAACTGCTGTGCTCGCTTATTCTAAACATCTTTTAACTTTTCAACTTATTGGCTAATATCATCTAAAGGATCTACCTTTAGCATTTAAAATTTATATAAAAACCAAAACTCTTTGGGATGCTTTTACTGGATGATGTTCTGTGAATCATTTTACTTTATTCAGTCTGTCCTAGGCCAGATATAAATCTGATTTCTGTGCCATTTAGTAGATGGTTGGCACTTTGCTGTCATTATCTCATGAATACAAAGGACAAAAGGGCTTACTGCAAGAAGGGCTTACAGGGCCCTTGTTTTCTCCTCTGGCTTCTTGCTACTTTTGGAGACAGCTGTGCTACCTTCAGATGAGCAAATTTAACTGGAGTAGATTAAATACTAAGAAATTATTTCAGGTTCAAAGTTCATATTTTTTACTGGTGGACCGAGGACCTGTGCTACAGAAGGCAGAGGTGAGGCAGTGTTCCTGTTACTACATGTCCTGGGTCAGGGCTATTCAGGGAGGCCTTCTTTTGCTAGCTTGGCTCATCTTCCCATAAGGGTCAAGGAATAACATTCACTATTGGTTCCTCTCAATGTTGGTTTAAAAGGGGTTTCAAACAGCGGAAACCAGAATTCTGGGATGGGGAAATCTCAGGAGTGCAGATGGAGCTGGTAAATTGCCAATTGTGAGAGTCTCCAGGACAAAAGCCCATATTTACATGCTGGTCTCCTGTACAGAAATATATGGTTTTGTATTAGGATGTTATGACTAGTCAGAAACACAGACAGAAAGATGGCTTCATTCCACAAATGATTCTGGATGAGGTAGGCATTAAAGTCTGGGCTGATAATAGGTAGCCATGACAGCTATCTATTAATGGGAGCTACAAATGAATGGGATAATGGCCCCCGGGAAACGATGAAGTTCTTCTGTTTGAGAAACGATCGGAGGTTTTTGAGACACTGAATAGTCCCTTCCCTGATTTCCCTGTCATCACTGCTTTGTCCTTCCCCAGGCTCTGTGTCATTGACTCTCCTGCCTCTCATTAGACTAAGTCTTTAGTTATTTTCTTTGGCTTTGAAAGGTATGATGAGCTCAGAGATGTCCTGCCCAGAGTGGCTACTGTGCCTGCATGGTTATTTATATTCCCCTCCCCCTCCTCTGTGTGATGGATTAGACTAAGCTGACCAAATCTTTAGTTCTTTACATGGGTGCTAGGGATTAATCCTCATGCTTGTAAGGCAAGCATTTTACCAATTCAGCCATCTTTCTTTGTTTCATTTCCTTTATTGTTCCTCTAACCTGACTCCCTTCATAAGCGTCCTAACCTACTGTTCATGTCCTTGACCAACAGGTTTCTAGAAAAGTCGACTTCTTTTTTTCTCCATTTCTTTGCTCTCTGTGCCCCACAGCTATCCCTATAACTGAATGCAGCCAACCCAAACCCTTTGTAATTTCTCCCTTCAGCGGCTCACAGTACATGTCCCTTTTGTCTTGGCAAGAACTTCATGTTAAGAATTTTGTGCTTAATATTTATTATATCAGAGTTTATTATGTTAATGCTAAAATACTTACTGTCCCCATTTTGTTTCAAGCAGATATATGGCTATTTTATACAGACTACAAAGATAATGTAAATGAATTTAGAATTAGTTAATTACAGCAAGAGAACCTCTTACTTCTCACCCCAGTTGCATCAAGACTAACAAGGTAATTTACTCAGGGCCCCCCAAATATAATAAATAATAACAAAAATATATCAGCTTTTCAAGCCCTCTATGGAGTCATATGTTTACTTAGATGAGAGCCCTGGGGTCTGAAGTTTTAATTTGCCAAGAGATTATATACAATACTATGTAGATATTTATCACTGGCTAGGGAGAAATTCAACATATGGAACAGGTTGGAGAGCAGGAGAAAGTGCAAAGACAGAGTAAGAACAAAAGATTTTGCTGTGATTTTGTTTGGTACAATATCTTTTGAACAAAGACTCCCTCAAAGAAACAGGAACAAAATGGAATCAGCCTGCGAGCTTTGAGGATTGCATTGTGCCATATGGATCAAAAGGAAGCCTGTGTTTGATCCCTTTTCTCAGGTGGACAGTGGGATTTAGGGAAAACTCTGCAGTTCTAAGATACTGAGAAGAAGCTTTGAAGACAATGAAAAGATGTAGGGCAGGATTTGATTAAAAATAGTTATCCAGGGACATGGTGTAATGGTTTGGTGCCCTGGGCTGGTGCTGGGTTCTATGTGCAGCCTGGGATGCTATTGCACCAGCCACGTCACCAGCTCTGAAATAAATCTATTGGAATGGAGTTGGCATATAGGTCATAAGGCAGCTTTGTGCTCTTAGTAAAGCAGGACTGTCACTGTGGCACTGATGGCCGAGACCCCAGGGGTTAAGTCCTTAGCTGTTTTCCTTATAACTGATAAATAAAGATAAAAGCTAATCAGAGTGAACGGTGAAGTGTTCTGGTGTCATATGTTGTCAGATACCACAGCATGAATAATGCCTCTTCTCACTTTTCTTAGGTGGAATCTAAAACTCACAAAACTCAGAAACTCATGTAAACCCAGTGGCAAGCTGCATTTTCAACTACTCTCCATTTCCTCTTTGAGTTTTAGCCATAAGGAACTAACTACCCATTGTTTTCTAGAGTGCTTCATGACCTGAAATGATGGAGGTGACAAGGATTCTCTAAAGACGTACAGTTAAGCCAAGGTTACTGTGTTGGTTAGACTGAGTTGCTGCTCCAAACTATCTGAGAAAAAAAAATGCTTACAGGAAAGAAGAAATTTCCTCAGCTCACAATTTCAAACCTTTCAGTGCATGGTCCTTGACTCCATTAATTCTGGGCCCAAGATGAGGCAGAACACAGTGGCCAGAACATCAACAGCAGCTGCTCATCTCCTGGAGATGTCTGTCTCCATATGACTGGAGCAAAATATACATCCTTCGTGACTTACTTCCTCCAGCTAAGCCTTACTCCCCAAAGGTTGCAAAACCTCCTAAATAGCAGCTTCCAGATGGAACCAAGAATTGAACACAGGAGCCTGTGTGTGGGATTTCATGTTCAAGTTGTAACTAATGCATAGAAACCCTCCAGGCCCAGATGAGGCTTAATGCACCACAATCAGCAAACAGTTTCTTGATTAAAGACATCTCAAGGAGAGCAAGACATTTCCTTGAACATATTTTAGGTAAGATCATCATACTGGTGCTGAATTATGTGAAGGCAGATTTTTTGGGTAGGTTCTACTTATATTCTTCTTGTTTTTGGCATCCAATACTGTTGGGGGCACTGGGCATTTCTTATTGCTTTTTCAGAGAGCTAGTCTGAAAATTCTTGAAAAGACATGCAGACAGAATTTGGTGACCATTGTTCCCTTTCCCAGGGCTACACATATAAGATTTCATTTACTTTCTATTCAATATATGGATTTTATAAAGAAAAAAGTACAGCTTATTTTTCTATTTGATCCTAGTAAGGTGTGAATTATGGTCTGGTGTATTCAATTTTTATCCAGCGGAATGTATATTAGCTGGTATTCCCGACACTATGTCTTCCAGTCTTCAGGAATTTTCAAAATTTCTCTTTGGATAATAGGAGCCTATCTACAGAAAATCTAAGAAACTGGGACTGGCTATAATAATATTCATCACGATCGTATTAATAGCATCCATTATGAGGATCTTTGGACTTGAAAACTGTTAAGTAATGTGGAATGTCTCCTTCAAGGACAAAATAAAGGAAAGATAGATTAGATCTCAAGGATGCTTTGGTCATCATTTCTCCCTGTCTTGCTCAAACAGGAAAATAAGGTTCATGATGGATAGCTGTCAAGCTATGACTGTCTCTTTCTTTATTGGAAGGAGAAGAAGGCCCAGTTGACACTGATTGATATGTGTGGTGGTATGAGTTGACATGCTGTAATAGTGATCACTGATAGAAATGGAGTGTGGCCTTACCCAGTTTTCCCTGGGACAGGGACATTCATTTCTACTGGGGGATACTTTCTTCCTTTTGATACATGTCTTACTATGTAAGTCATTTTAGCTGTATCGACAAGTCCCCTTTCTTTTCTGTAGATGGAGGTGAGAAGGAAATGAATGTCTGTGCTGGATGGTTTGGAGATGTACTTGCCTGAAGGAAAGGTGTTGAAAACAGAAGACATCTCCCAGTCCCAGAGTCCAGGATCTCAGATTAGATTGGCCAGTCTGCTTTGTAGTGTCAAGGGCCATTTTTCTCTGTAAATTTTGAATGACAAGTAGTGGACGGCAGGAGTCTCAGATTCTGTTGCTCATCTGAATGTATTCATCTGTTCCATAGCTATGATGAAACACTTTAGTCTAAGTGATTTATAAAGAGAAGAAGTATATTTGTTTTATGTTTTGGAGGCTGGAATTTAAACATACACCAATAATATTGATTCTACCTCTGGTAAGAGACTTTTGGTAGCATTATAATGGCAATAGAATGTATAGAATTTATCATTTGCTGAGACATGTTCAAGACTGAGCACAGAAAAGAAATAGATGTGTTCTTTTATAGTACCTATCTGGGATCCAATGAGAATTTGATCCCTTCTGGAAGTCAAGGTTCTCAATAGCCCGTCTTCCTCTGGTCTCTACCTGTCAATAATTCTATCATCTCCAGCAGCAACTCACTGGGGACCAGACATCCAATGCATATACCAGTGGCAGACATCCCCAAACCATATCCAAACCACAGCATTGTTCTTTGAAATGGCACCAAAGCCACTTTTCCATTACCATCCCTCTGAGTTTGGGGCTTCTAGCTCACTGCCACTAAGGTTCAAGTCTCGTTGCCTGTGCATAACCAATATGACTTTATCATCAAGTTAGGGACAAGTAGTTGTTGAACTAATAATACACTTGTCACCTGTGGAGTTCATAGCAGTTGGAAACTTTATATTCTATAAATACATTTCGGGTCTTTACTTGGAATATCCTATACTTTTCAGAGGTTCTCTGTGCCCACAGAATGGCACTGTAGCAGCACCATCTGCTCTGTTTATGCTATTGCATTTGCCAGGTTACTTTTTACTGCCATGTATACTAAATTGTGACTGTGAGCAGATCTACTAAAAATAGAATTACAGCATTATTTTAATTACAGCCATTTCAATTGCTCATCAACACAACAATGAAAAATGGAAGGAATACCACAAGGTTGCTGAGCTGTCATTTCTTTTAATATCTCTCTGTGAGTGTAGCTTGTACTGCCGGAGAGTGATTACAGTCACTTCTTGAAGGTGGGATGCATGTCCTTCTTTCTAATGACTGTAAGTACTGAAGGAGGGTGGCAGGTCATAAACATAGGAACCTTTAATCTTAATCTAAGAGTTCCACCCCAGCTACTCTCTTTTCACCCCTGAATTGTTTTAGGATTTTTTCCCCTGCCATTATTTTGTTTCTTCTTATGGTGGAGGAGAGACCAGATATAACAAAGGAAGTGTGCAAACTGTTTTTACTTAAGAGTCAAAGTCAAGTTAAGAAAAAGGTAGAGTCCTTAGGAATGACTTCCCATATCTCCAAATGCTGCACAGAAAGTGGGCTGTGGTTGGCAGTGTGAAGTGTAGTGTAGTGTGTTATTAAAACTTCTCCCAGTTGGCCAAGTTATTCCAAGCATAGAAGGTTCATGATAACTAGAAAGATCTTCAGATCCTTGTATTAACCCATTGATTATATCAGGGCTATGGACTACAAGCAAAGATTTAGGTATCATTTTGGTTATGAACATAATCACGAATATGTACTAGAAGTTTTCCATTGTGAAACTGGCTTTTGTATCTATTGAGCAGTCTTTAGATGTAATTAATTTTATAAAGATAACTTTAAAAATTGGATGCATAATACAAATCATGTTATGGAGTCTTTCCTAATTTATAGTACTTGATAATTCCAAAATAGAGACAAATACTTATTCTTAGTAGCCTTCTTCAAGCTAAGAAGTTGTTTAAATAACTTGATAATGTTTGGCCTTATGAAAGCTAATCCATTTTGATGAAATTCACTCATCCCATACTTGAATCCATTTGTAAATGTTCTTGAATTATCCACTGGTCAACCTGTTTGGATCAGTTCTCTGAAGTCTACAAAATGATAGTTCATGAGCAAATCTAGGTTATGTTGGGCTTGCCATTTTTAAGGGGTCTGGAAATTTCTTTAATAAAGAGAATATTGTACATTATTATGCATAAAATGATTATTTGTTTGAAATGAGAAATCAAAAGTTATGCAATTAATTAAGTAGATATAAAATCATCATAAACCTTAAAAGTTAACAGTTTTTATTAATTAGCTTCTTGATAGAGTTCTATAATTACTGAATTTTAATTACACTCTCTTTGCATATTCAAATAAAAAACATTTCAATTTTTAATTTTATATAATGGTAATATACAACAATCTTTTATCTATCATGGTTGATTCAAAGTTTATTTGATAATTTAGAAACATTTATTTGATTTTATCCACACCTTCATTTGTGATGCCATGCAAATGTTTAGAACTTTTGTCTAAACATAGAAAATATTAAACTATGCTTTATATGTAAATTAGAAATACCTCAAGAAGCTTTTAAAGAATGTTTTAATCATGTTCATTCTCCTTCCCTCGCTCTTCCCAGGTCCACCCTCCTTTCTCTTCCCACTCAACACTGTATCCTATTTACTCCCACTAAGGCCAGTGTATGCTGCCCAAATCTTTTTGAATGTGAGCTCTTCCACTGGAGCATGGTAAACTTATCTGGGACTAACATTTTGGAAGAAACTAAGCCTTTCTCTCCAGCTACGAACTGTTAATAGCTCCTTGGGTAGGGGGAAATTTCATGCTGTACTATTATTTCCATGATCTTGTTTAGGTTTACACAGGTCTTTTGCATGGTGTTACAATTGCTGTGAGTTCATAACCTGCCCTGCAGTATCCAGAAGACACTGATTCCGTGCAGTCTTTCACTGCCTCTGGATCTTAAACTCTGTGTTCTTACTTCTCTGCCATGATCCAGGAGCCTTTGAAGAAGTGAGTGCAGAATATATGTTTTATTTAGGACTGACTATTCTGATATTCTGTAGTTTCTCCTTCTCCTCCTTCTCCTTCTCCTTCTCCTTCTCCTTCTCCTCCTCCTTCTTCTTCATCTTCTCCTCCTCTTCCTCCTCCTTCTCCTCCTCTCCCTCCTCATCTTCATTCACCTTCTCTTCCTCTTTCTCCTCTTATATATTACCTGCTGACTGTAGTGTTCCTCCTCTCCTTCCACTCTCTCACTCTCAACTTCCCTCTTCCTCAGTCCCACTTCTCTTCCACTTCTCTTCAGAAAAGGACAAGCCTCACAGGGATATCAACCAAACATAGCATATCAAGTTGCAATAAGACTAGGCACCTCCCTCATATTAAAGCTGGGTGAGGGCACCCAGTAGGGGGAAAAGGTTATCCAAAGCAGGCAAAGGTGTTAAAGACAGCCCCTGCTCCCACTGTTAGGAATCCCACAAGAACACCATGCTATACAACCATAATACATAATCAGAGGGCCTAGGTCAGATGCAGGGAGGCTCTATGATTGTTGGCGTAGCTTCTGTGGGCCCTGCTTAGTTGATTCTGTGGGCTCTCTTATATTGTTCTTCACCCCGCTGGTTCCTACAATTCTTCCTTCCCCTCTTCTCCAGGATTCTTCAAGCTCTCCCTCATGTTTGGCTGTGGGTCTCTGCATCTGTTTCTATCAGTTGCTGGATGACGCCTCTCTGATGGTGATTATGCTGGGGTCTAGTCTATGAATATAGAAAGTCCCATTAAGAATCATTTCATTGACTTTTTTTCCAGTCATGTTTGGTTCTATCCTAGGTCTCTGGGCTCTTCAGCCTTTGATTTCTAGCCCTCCAGGAAGTGTCAGGGATGAATGAGCTCCCTCTCATGGTGTGGATCTCAAATTGGACAATTGGTTGGCCAATCCCAGAAGTTCTGAGCTACCTATCCCAACATATTTTGCAGGTAGGACAACTTGTAGGTTGAAGATTTTGTGGCTAGATTGGTGTCACAATTCCTCCACTGACAGTCTTGCCTTATTACAGAAGCTGGCTGGTTCAGGCTCTATATCCTCCTTACTAGGAGACTTCACTAGGATCACTCTCATAGGTTCCAGGAAGTTTCCATTGTTCACTCTTGAAATGCAATCCAATTCCAGTTGTTTCTCCCAGTACTTTCTTTGCCAATCCCCTACCCTACCTGATCCCTCCTGTTTCCATCCCCACTTGCCCCCAGTCCACCTGTGAAATCTATTATATTTCCCCTTCCCAGAAATATTGATGCATCCTCACTTTTAGCTATCCTTGTTACTTGGCCTCTCTGAATCTGTGGATTATAGCACAATTATCCTTTACTTTACATCTAACAGCCACTTATAAGTGAGTACACACCATGTTTGTCTTTCTAGATCTGGGTTATCTCCCTCAGAATGATTTTTCCTAATTTTATCCACTTGCCTGAAAATTTCATGAGTTTTTTTTAAAACAACAGAGCAATACTTCTTTGTGTAAATGAACCACATTTCAGCCCATTTTTTGGTTGAGGGGTAGTTTCCAGTTTCTGGCTATTATGATAAAGCTGCCATGAACAAAGTTGAGCCAGTGTCCTTGTGGTAGGATGAAGCATTCTTTGTGTATATGCCTAGAAGTGGTATATCTGGGTCTTAAGGTAAATCAAGTTCTAATTTCCTAAGAAATCACCATATTTATTTTCAAAATATCTGTACAAATTTGCACTCTCACCAGCAATGAAGGAGTGTTTCCCTTGCTTTACATCCTCACCAGCATCTGCTGCCACTTGGGTTTTTGATCTTAGCCATTCTGGCAGGTGTAAGATGGAGTTTGATTTGCATTTGCCCAATGGCTAAGGATGTTGAACATTTCTTTAAGGGTTTATTGGCCATTTGAAATTTCTCTGCCGAGAATCTCTGCTTAGATCTGTACCCAATTTTAAAATGGATTATTTGTTTTGTTGATGTCTAGTTTCTTTAGTTATTTATATACTTTATAAATTGTCCCTTGGCCAGATATTAGGTTGGTAAAGATCTTTTTCTATTCTCTAGGGCGCCATTTTGTCCTGTTGATGGTATCCTTTGCCTCACAGAAACTTTTCCATTTCATAGGTTCCATTTATTAACCTTTGATCTTAGTGCCTGAGCTATGGCTTTCTGTTCAGAAAGTTGTCTCCTGTGACAACACATTCAAGCCTATACCCCACTTGCTCATCTATCAAGTTTAGGGTATGTGGTTTTATGTTGAGGTTAAGATCTATTTTCATTCTTCTACATGGTGACATCCAGGTAGACTAGCACCATTTGTTGAAGATTTTTTCCTTTGTGTATTTCTGGTTTTTTTTTATAAAAAACCAGGTGTCTATAGGTGTTTAGATTTATATCTGGATCCTCTATTCAATTCCATTGATCATCCTGTCTGTTTTTACACCAATACTATATGGTTTTTATTACTATTACTCTGTAGCACAACTTGGAATCAGTGATGGTGATACCTCTGGAAGTAGGATTATTTTAGCCATTCTGCCTTTTTCTCATATGAAGTTAAGCTTTGTTCTTCCAAGGTCTGTAAAGAATTGTGTTGGGATTTTGATGGGGACTGTGTTGAATTTGTAGATTGCTCTTTTAGTCAATCAGTCCATAAGTATGGGGGATCTTTCTTTCTTCTGATATCTTCTTCAATTTCTTTCTTCAGAGACTTGGTGTTCTTGACATACTGTTTTTTTTCACTTGCTTTTTTAGAGTTGCCCCAAGATATTTTATATTATTTGTAGCTATTGTGAAGGGTGTTGTTTCCACAATTCTTTTACAGCCTTTTTTTCCTTTGTATATATAAGAGAGGTACTGACTTATTTATTTATTTATTTATTTATTTATTTATTATTTTATTTTTATTTTTTTTTTAGTTAATCTTGTAACCTTCTGAATATGTTTATCAGCTGTGGGAGTTCCCTGGTAGAATTTTGAGGGTTGCTTATACTATCCTATCATCTGGAAATAATGATTCTTTGACGTTTTCCTTTCCATTTTGTAGTCCCCTGCTCCCCTGTATTTGTCTTATAGCTCTAGCTAGAACTTCAAGTATTATATTAACTAGAATGTCAAGTAGTATATCCTATAGTCTCTTATTCTCTGCCCCTGGTCTAGTAGTGACTATCTGTGTTGATCATAATCATCTACTGCAAACAGATGCTTCTTTGGTGCAGGCGGATAGATTCCTTATCTATTAAATATTCTTGGGTAGCATCTATTCTGAAATAGTACTTTATTTGATAATACCTCTAAAGACTTATGGGATCTAGAAAGACACCTCAGTGGTAGAGTGCTAGTCTAGTAATTTTGAAGTGCTTGGTGAGATGCTCAGTATCTCAAACTAAACCAAACCAAACAAAGAGATAACAACACCAAAAATCTCAGCCAAGCACTCAAACAGCCAAGCATCTAACCAAACACACCAAACTTCCACTTCCGTTGGCTGTTGATATTTTTCCCTGCTGGACTTCTGTACTTTGAATTTTAAATTTATTATTTGGCAGAGTGCTAGTTTAATATCTTTTTTTCAAACTAATGATGCTTATGTTCAAGCTCTACTTCCACTGTAATAATAAGAATTTTGGTGATCTTTTTTTTTTCAGGTCTTCTTTGGCAACATATTGAGATTTTGTGAGTGCTTCTTCCCTGTCATATATAGAAGACACCATCTCAAACCACACATTTTGGGGCTCAAGTTCTTATAATCTTTCTGAGTATCATCCATGGTGTTCCTTGAACCGAAGGTGTGGGGGCTCTGTTGTAGATGTACCTGTTGGATCTGGGCACCCTACCATGAGTTTTTCTGAGCATTTTGACCAGTTGTGGTTTCCTATAATGGTCTTTGTCTGCTGTTAAAAGAAGATTCAATGATGAGATGTGAGGACCACACTTATCTGTGGGTATAAGGATGAATATTCACAATGCAGTTAGGGCTCATACTGGCTTAGGGAAGTAGCTGTGCTAGGTTTTCCTGCTTCTGAGAGAGGAAGATTCCATTTTTCCAGGGAAGAGTCTCTTTATTTATAACCCAATCCCAAATGGTCACTCTTAAATACTTATATGTATGAACATCAATAAATGAACTCAGCATGACACACAGACACACACATACACACACACACACACACCAATAATAATTAAAGAATAAGAGGACACAAAAAGAATTTTAGTGATATGGAAACGCAAACATTCTGTTTCTGTTTTTGTTTTTGAGACATGGTCCTACTATGTACACCCACCTAGCCTTAAACTCACTATGTGGCATATTCTGGCTTCAAATAAACCAAAACCTATCTATTCTGCTTTCCAAGTGCTCAAGTTAAAGATGTACTCCACCATGCCCAGCTTTGCCAATATTATTTTTCTACTTACATTTTGTATTTTTCCTATTACCACGTTTCAGTGTTGAACTAACATTAATTCTACACATTATAAAATGAACCTGAGATTAAAGCATAAACAAGAACAGTACTATGCATTTTAAATTGCAGCCATGTTTTATTCAGCTGAAAGCATTTGTAGTCAAATTAATCTTATACCCAGTTGTATACTTGTTAATGGATATTTACATTCCTCTCTTCATTATATTTTACTGTGCCGGTACAGTATTGTGAACTATTCTATCTACAACCTCTTGGCTTTATTTGGGTAATATCTATCAAGTATTCTAAAATATACTCTAAAATAATATTTCAGGATATAAGAACCATGGGGCAACTATGGCTTGCGATCTGTGATAAATTCCACAAGGATTCTCATGAGGGGTGGTAGAATAGGGATGCATTTGCATAGCACATCTCTGTGATAAGCAAGTTTTAGTTTGACCATGCTTGTATGTACACAGAATCCCACTGAAGAATAGGAGTTAGCTTTAGCTTCCTATGCTTTGTCCTTTGTTTCTGCTTTCTGGCCCACATAATTCTGGTGCCTAAGAATCTTACAACTTCTGGATGTCATGGTATACCTTTTGGCTCTGCAGTTCAGAGGATGACGATGCTTGGGGAACTGGTACAGTGGACTGTGGGAGGATTTCTGGAAATCATTTCTACACTGGAATGGCAGGTCATAACCTAGCAGAAAAGACTGGAAGTTGAATAGACATATCTTATTAAGCCCCATCTCAGTGTACACACAATTCCTTTTGAGTTAAAAACTAAGATGATTCATGATTATACCACTGTTATTCCACATAGGAGCAGATTGTGAAAAAAAGGAAATCAGAGTAAAAAGAAATAGGAAGCAAAGTCATTTCTCTCAGACTTTTACAAAATTATGTAATGACATGAAGTGGGTCTACTGGGCAACTATAGGGTGCAAATCCTGGAAGCTCAGAGTATACCTTTGTTTGGGGAGTTTTCCCCCCGACCCCTCTCCCTCTCTCCTTCCCTCCCTCCCTCCCTCCTTCCCTCCCTCTGTCTCTCTCTCTCCCTCCATGCCCCTCCTCTGTTTCCCCTGCTAAGTTCAAATGTGCAGCACTGAGGGGTGACACAGCTCTGAGGAGTGACGTTATTCTCTAAGTGTGATAAACAGCAGTCTTATTTTGAGAAACAAAGGCCATGTACCAATGGAACAATGTTCTATATATGGCACAGACAAGACCCATTGCTTCATGTATGTTTACGGAGCAGCAACTTCTCATTTGTTAAGTGACTCTCAGTTGTGTTTCTCAGCTCTGCCTGCCATTTTCTGCAGGAAATAAAGCCCATTATTTCCACTGGAGGGAACAGGTTAAACACCACCAGGCAAATGGAGTTTCCAAGTTTATACGCTGCGTCACGACACCAACACATGGCAAATGCTTAAACAGTTTTATTTAACAACAGATTTACCACGGTATGGAAATGCTGATATAAATATCGAGAGACCGTGACATTTCCTAATTTACTACGTTGTTAGAAAAATTGAGCCTAGAAGCTGAACCTAGAAGCTGTCCTGTGTAATAGACCTTGAGGATGAAACTGAGTGCTTGTGTTCCCAGTGGCCAAGACTGGGTGCAGTGTCTACACTGGCATTCTGTCCTGATCAGTAGCCATGATAAAATAAATAAATAAAATAAATGCTTATGTTCACTGCTAACAGAGCTTTTGATCAGAAATTTCCTCCTGGAGAAAATCACTTAGGAATCAGTGACTGTTACTTCTCTAAAGCTCTTAAGAAAGGTGACATTCAGAGCAAGGCTTAAACAAATTCTAGTGATTCAGTACACAAAATGATGGTCCTTTGATTAACCTCAATTATAGAGTAAAAACCTAAGAATATATTTGACAGTCACCTGGAAAGTGTACTTGAACCCATGTGTAAGGTGACCTTTATCTGTTTGATTATTTTGGAGTCTCATCATGTAGTCTAGGCTGGCCTTGAACTTGTGATCTTTCTGCCTCTTCCTTTTAAGCAGTAAGGTCGTCAGAATGAGCCACCATATGTGACTGCAAAGGTAACTTGAAAATGGAAGAAGTGGCTGAGTTGTAGGCACTGAGGGCTATCACCATGAGAGTGGAAAGACATTTACCAAATGAAGACAGACAGAAGGGATCTGCTACTGACCAGGGCCACACTGAAGGGACAGGTTGCTGCAGACAGCTGTGTGGCTGAACTATCTGCTCATCTGTGGGTGTGATCATGACTCCAAGCGTCCATGTTTCAGCTCCAGGGCAGTTCTGCTTCTTATTAAAAGTCTCTTTTTTCTGCCCAGAACCTTAATGTTTGCTTTTCCTCCTGCATATTCTCCTCACTGCTGTAAAAAAAATGGGTTGGGGAGATAATTAAGTTTGTAAAGCCATGATCAATCCTGAGAACCCAGGTTAAAAAGAAAAACGTGGTGCAGCGGCATGTGCTTGAGTTTCGGGCACCAGGGGAGGGGAAGATTGATTCTTGGGACTCATTAGTCAGCCAGCTTAGTTTCATCCCAGCAAGAGACCTGATCTCAAAGGTTGGCACTTGACAAATGACATCTGAGATTCTCTTCTGGTCCCCATATACATCTATTCACAGTATACATGCTCCGCACCTTCCATTCCTGAAAAAAAAACCAAAAAACCAATTCTATTATATGTAATAAAATGAGATGAGAAAGCTGAAGATAAATGATGAACATGTTGAAAGTACTATGCATATACCATGGAGCATTACTCAGCTGTTAAGAAATGACATCATGAAAATTTCAGGCAAATGGATGGAACTACAAAAAAATCATCCTGAGTGAGGTAACCCAGACCCAGAAAGACAAATATGGTATGTACTCATTTATAAGTGAATATTAGTTGTAAAGAATTGACATGTTATAATCCACAGACCCAGAGAGGATAAGAAACAAAAGGGCTCAAGGGAGATGCATGAATCGCCCTGAGAAGGGGAAACAGAACAGACTTCTCAGGTGGACTAGGAGTGGGTGGGAGTGGGAACAGGAGGGATCTGGTATGGGGCAGGGAGAAAGAGAGAGTACTGGGAGAAACAACTGGAATTGGGGAGCATTTGGGGGCAAGGTAGAGACCCAGTGCAATGGAAACTCCCTAGAATCTGTGAGGGTTGCCCTAGTAAAGACTCCTAGTAATGGAGGATACAGAGCCTGAACCAGCCATTTTCTGTAGCCAGGCAAGGCTTCCAGTGGAGGGATTGGGACACCAACCCAGCCACAAAACCATTGACTTACAATTTGTTCTGCCAGAAAGATGTGCTGGGGTCAAGGTGGCACAGAACTTATGGGAGTGGTCAACCAATGACTGGTCCAACTTGAGACCCACACTATGAGATGGAGCACACCCTTGACACTGGAGGGCCAAGAACCAGAGGTTGGATAGCCCAGAGACCTAGGAGAGAAGCAAACATAATTGGCAAAAAGAAAGTCAGTGAAATGATTCCTAATCATACTCTGCAATATCCATAAATCAGAGCCTAACATAGGATTCAGCAGAGAAGCTTCATCCAGCAACTGATAGGAGCAAATGTAGAGGCCTACAGTCAAAAATGAGGTGGAGCTTGGAAAATCTCACTGAAGAAGGGGAGGAAGGATTGTAGGAGCTAGCAGGGTCAAGAATAACACAAGAACAAGGCCTACAGAATCAACTAAGCAGGATTTACAGTGGCTCAACGAGACTGAACCAACACTCAGGGAACCTAAGTTTGACCTGCGGAGGACCTAGGTCCTCTGCATATATGTGATGTTGTATAACTTGGTATTCTTTGGGGTTCCTAACAATGGGAGTTGGGCTATCTCTAGCTCTTTTGTCTGCTTTGGGACTCTTTCCTCATACTGGGTTGCCTTGAACAGCTTTGATATGAGGGTATATGCCATGTTTGGTTGGTATCCCTGGTAAGTCTACTCTTTTCTGAAGAGAAATGATGATGAGGAGTACGTCTGTGGGAGAGGAGGTGGTGATGGGGGGCGGGTAGGAAAGAAGAGAAGGGAAACCTCAGCTGGGATACAATATATGAGAGAGGAATAAAGCAAACAAACACCCCAAACAAAAAACAAAAACAAGCCAACAGAAAATATCATAGTGTATGCCCTGTGAAAAGTTGTAAAGGAGAGTTATTTTCTTTCCTAGCTAGAATTAAGAAAAAGGAGATGAAGAGGTAACATGGAGATTCTAAGCAATAAAGTTCAAAGAAATAATATGGTAAAGAAGTTATGATGTCCAGCCTCATCCTGTCAATTTCTGCCGTGTTAATTTGTATGTCAAACAATGAGACAGTTTACTAATGTTATACCACATTGGATGATATAAGAAACAATATTTGATATTTAATCAAAGCCAACATGTGTGTGGTTTTTTTAACCAGTGGCGATTGATAAAAATTAAGATAAATTTGGAAATGTTAGAGGTTAGAGAAAAGTGAAGATCAATCCTTTACTTTGCCCATGATTGTAATATGGACAGATTAGTTGCTACCACTAATCTGAGCTCCTACAACATCCAGCTCAGCTGCTTTCCAAGCATGAACGCCTTGAAATGTGTAACAGTGATCCTCTTCATTTGGTGTCATTATTATCTGACAGGTAGAACCTGGGTCATAGTACTTAACACCATAGACACCAACCTTGCTGTTTTCTACTGTGTATCTACATATGGGAGGAAAACAACACCACTTAAATTACTGTGCAGTGACAAGAATGATCAAGGTTAAGGTAGAGAGGGACAGCAGGTATTCAGGCAAGCTCTTTGTTATTCATGGGTGTGCTACTTTTGCAGAGTTTGTTTACCTGTATGATAAAGGTTCACTGTGGTCAATTCCAGGCTATGTGAGCACCAGCTTTGCGAGCAGAGCCCCACTTTACACATAACCCCCTGTGCAGACCAACTTGCTCAGCTCTCTCCAGGAAGACTAGGTTAAGAAGAGGGAAGGCAATGGAGAGGAGAGGAAGAGTCCACATTCAAGGAAAAGTGGCATGGGGCTCCAAGCTTAGTGTGAATCCCAGGCTTCAGAAACTTGTGGATAGGCAAGGGAGTATTAGGGAATAGGGTGAAAGACTAGAGCATCCCTCTTGCTTTTCCATTCTGTTCACAAACAGCCTTTGCATGTACATGGCTCTGAGCTAGAATGACGGCACCTGAAACATCCCTACCTTTTGCAGACTTGTCATCTTTGGGACAGTTCAATAGGAATCAGGTTCAGTCTCATGAAGGCAGAGTATTCTGAGTCCCTCACAGAACAATTGTTAGCACGCACATGCTGGATGAAGACACAGAGGGCCCTCAGCCCTCTTTGTCCCTTCAGTGTGGTCACTGGGTTGATGATCAACAAGAGGACAGTCTCCCTGACACCAACATCAAAGTCACACTGAGAACAACGTAATAGGAGTCATCTTTGAAATAGTAAGCCGTTAGCAGAGAGCGCTTCAGATCTCTGCTTTCAGATCAAGACGAACTGAAATACCTGGGGCAGCAATGCTTTCGATGTGAAACTGTTCCAACAACATACAAAACAAGACTATGTAAAAAAAAAAAAATGTGATGCTCTGCTGTGGACATCAGCTTTACGTTTGCATGAGAATGGCTTTTGGTTCATTTCCTGTTGTAAATTCAGGCTCATCCATTGTAATCTACTCTATGAACACCTTGTGGGGAGGAAGATATAATGCTATTGAGTCTAAGAGTTAGGTAAGCAACAGTACCACACTGCCTGCAAGCTCTGGGGATTGGCCTATGGCTGTCTCCTACTTCACACTGGCAACATTTACATAAAAATAAAATATGTCTAAATGTGGGTATATGATGTGAATTTAAGTTGGAAAAATGCTTCTGATACCATCATTTCGTCATGCCTTCCATTCTCAGTGTCTTTTTACTAGGGTCTCTGTCAGGGTCAGCCTGCCGCTGTGGTCTTCATCCATACCTACAGCTGTTTACCCTCAGGTGTCTGCTCTGACTTCTGGTTAACTGAACTCTGTGATGAATAAAGAACAGAACATTCTGTAGGTTCTCCTCTTTCCTTGATGTGTACACACCATGTTTACTCCTAATGTCTCTGGCATCGAAGTACAGCAAACTGTATAAATTGTCAAGTGGAAGAAAGGAAAAGCAGTTGAGGGGAGTGTCAGGTCATTGGATAGTACTGCCGATTTTTCTGTTGACATTGGTTCATAGGTGGTGTCCTAATTTTATATAACATTAAAAATTCTCACCAGTTAAACCATGATCTTAATTTTTATCTTATAATTATCAAGATACCATTTCACACTGGTTTCTCTCCTCCTTTGTTATCTTTGGGTTCCTATAACCAAGGAAATATAAGTGAGACAAATCGGTTGCTTCTACAGAAGGACATGGAAGTGTAGACATACGTCCCTGGCAGAGCATTTTCTCACATCATTACTGTTTGTATTGTGTTGCATAGCATCTATGATATCGTGCATTTACAGCCATACTTTAGTTCTGAGTGGCAGTGCAATCTTTAAGAGGCAGTGATAAAGTCCATTCTTATTGATCCAACTCTGGAAATAAGTAGAGTGACAACCACAGGAAGATCTATGACTTGATTTCTGTACATCCAGATGCTACAGCCTCATCATGCCTGCTACCCATGTCACAGTGTTCTGTGATGCCGTTAGAAAATGCTTCTCAATTTCAGAGACATTTCATGTGTAAAGGGAAAATAAACATTCCGCTTTTGATAAAACTGAAATTACGGAAGTGTACAGTGAAAGGTACCAGTAGTCTTTTCTAAGACCAGAGGAACAATGATCAGAGCACATTAGATCTCAGATTCACAATGAGAAGATCTTTGATTCCCATGGAATTCTGACATGTGGGGAGTGTGAGCTGCTTTAGGAAATGCGTGGATTAGTTCAGCTAACTTTCTCTTAAGGAGACTGGTTCCTATAACATTGCTGTTGGTCTGTAATGATACAACAAGTGAGCTACAACACAGGGGAGATCACCAGTGACCTTATAATCCTGATGATTATTTTTTAATATCCACGCTATTGTTTGTCTACATAGACATTTTTATGGTTGTAACCTCAATGAGGAAACAACATTATTATTCATTTCTACTGAATACAGGAAAAGGGCATATACTTATAATTTTATGGCTCGGTAAAATTCCATTGGATTATTCCAAATAACTTATTTAAACATTCTTTACAATACATTTAGATTGCTTTGGAGTCTTTGCTTCCTTGGACAAAGCCACCAAAAAAAAAATGCCATTGTGAACTTATTTGTTTTCTGTTGAGTTATTTCTCTAGGACACATTCCCAGGAGTAGAATTTCTGGGTTGAAGAAAATGATACATTTTTATGGCCCCTGGTATAAATTGCCATAAAGATGGCCTTTAACAAAATTTCAGTAGCTATTTCTCCTTGAGGATCTTAAAGGACAAGGGACTGTTTAGCTGCCTTTGAAAAATCTGCCTACTCCATTTTTTTGGCCATAGATGTTGTCAGAGGCATGGATAGAGTGAGGAGCAGGGGATGACTAAGGAGATACTGCAGTGACTCAGCATCCACAGAGCACCCCCCACCCCCAGGTTTCCTGCAGCCCAGATTTTGCAACTTGTTTCTGGACTCTGCTCTTCTGGCTTTCCCAGCTCTGTGGGATGGGCCTAGGTTATAGCAGGTAGCCAGTCAAGAGACATCAGATATTACTAGGCAGAACATGGAGTAAGATTCCTTGGAGTCTTTCAGAATTGGATAGACAAATGAGACTTAGCTGAGGGGTGGATTGGTGACAGTGCCCTCTGTCTAGCTGTTCTGTTGGATGTTCCTGGTTCGGATAGTGAGAAAGGTGGTGTTTCTTCTGCTGGTTGAGGATGATGTATACAGTCATAGGCCTCGACAACAGCATCTTCAAAAAACAACAGCTCCATCCTCCAAACACAGAGTGTGACTCAAAAGTCAAGAGCACATACAGATGACATGCAGAGTTTGGGACAGAATGGAGGAGGGAAATCTGCGCCTCAGTGGTATGTATGTCACTGTGGAATTTTTAAAATAAGGATTTTGATCACAACTTCATTTCTAATGTACATTTCGTACTGCAATGAGAAATTCAGCAACTGAAAAGAGAGGCTTGTCTTACTGTGTTGAAGAAAAGAAAATGTAAGAGGCATTAGAATCTGTACAATCTTTAAGCGGGCTGTCCCTGTTACTTGGGAAAGTGGCACTGTTGCCTTGCTCTAAGTAGAGTCTATACTTGGAAATTTTGCTTTCTAATAAATCACTTTCATTCATGCCACGAACCTGCTCTCCATTGCAAAGGCTTTGAGAGAAGGCATTATGGTGAGACATGCCACCTGTGACCATGGCAAAGAAAAATAAACACAGATTTATTTATTTATTTATTTACTTATTTATAAACACCATTTAGAACACAGAAATTACTGTTTGTTAACCTGTGTTACACTGGTCATAATACTGAATCTCAATGGGAGTCTTGAGACACAGTAGTGCTATGAGACCAGAAAGATTTGAGCTCAGGTTTTCAATTGGTTTTGTTCTCACAACTTTTACAATAGAAGCTGGGAAACTTTAAGATTGTCCTTGTAGCCTTGATTATTTAATCACATGCCTAGATCCAAGGAAAAATACATATGAAGCATACATCAGGTGCCAATGGAAGTGTAGCAGAAGTAGATGACGAAGGAGCACGTTGGTTCGTACAGGACGTTCACAAGTGGATGAGGAGGGAAGATGTTGGTTCATACAGGATATTTGAATAGTCTTGTGCCACAGTAGGATCAAGGGGTTTAAAAGAATTGCAGTACCTTTCTATTTTAAGCTATATTTCATTCTTCTGCAAATTGTAGGTATGCTTCTTTTTTGCACAGAGGCCGTGGGCAGTGGAAGTCCAAATTAACTAGTGTTTGTGACTTCCAGAAAAAGATGGATACAAGATTTCAAGATAGCTTTTAGCTGGCCTTGTTGATATCATTTGCTCATGTCTGTTAACAAACAAAAGAACCCCCTTCACAAAACCTGTACTTAGGAGAATCAAGCCCTCTGGCTGTTGAATCAATGTGTCCCCTAGGCAGGTGGGACTGTACTTCAAGATAGGTTGCTCCACAGAGAAAGGTGTGACTTGAATAGTGGGCAACATGGCAAGGTATACCTAACAACAGGATGAATGACTTCTGGACAAACTCCACCATTACAGGTGGTTCTAGATCTAATACTCTGCTATGCTTGGGTTAGAGTTGGGGTTGGGGTTGGGGTTAGGGTTAGGGACTTCTCAGTCTTTGTGTTTTCTTTGGAGTAGGTGTGCCATGATCACCAGATATGTGTTTTGGGGGCCACATGACCAGCCTTCTCTTTATTTTATTTTGTTTTTACTCACTTTATATCCCAGTCACAGTCTCCCTACCTCTTCTCTTCCCAGTTCCACCTGTAGGACTCCCTCCCCTCATTGCCCCTCCCCTTCTCTGCAGAGGAGAACCCAACCTGGGGCATCTTAGTTCCAGCAGATCTAGGCACATCTTCTCCCACTGAGGCACAACCAGGCAGGCCAAGTAAGGGGGAAAGATATCCAATGGCAGGGAAAAGAGTCAGAGACAGTCCCTGCTCCACTTGTTAGGGGACCCAAATAGGTCCAGCTCTCACATGTTCCCTGGTTGCTGAGCAAGGCTCTGGGGATCCTTGTAGTCACAGGTTAGTTGAATCCATGGCTCTTCTTGAGATGTCCTTGACTCCTCTGACTCATTCACTTCTAGCCTCCCCTCTTCCACAAACTTCCTGGGCTCCACCTGATGTTTGGCTGTGGGTCTTTGTATCTGCCTCCATCTGCTGCTAAATGAAGCCTCTCAGGAGACAGTTACAGGAGACATCGGCAAGCATAGGAGAGTATCATTTATAGTGTCAGATGTTGGCTCTCTCACATGGGATGGGTCTCTTACTGTACAGTCATTGGATGGCTGTTTCCTCAGTCTCTGGTCCATCTTTATCCCCACATGTTTTGTAGGCAAGACAAATTTTGGATTGAAGGGTTTGTGGGTAGATTGATGTCCCCCTCTCTCCTCTGGAAGTCCTGCTTGGTTACAGGGGGTGGTCACTTCAGTCTCTATCTCCCCTCTGGTAGGAATCTCAGCTAGGATCATCCCCATATTATCTTCTCTTTTTGTGCATAAATAAATATGAACTGCATGAAAAAGATATAAAACTGGGGCTTTCATGTTTGGATTGTTTTTCCATTTGTCTAATACTCTTGGTTAGTGGTCTTTGGTATGATAGAATATATATCCATGCAAGACTTTGTTCTATAGCTTTGTAGTTGGTTTTCAGTGGTCCAAATACATTTCTTGTGACAATTTCTGCCTTACCTACCAGCACAATTAACAGAGAGACACATCAAGAGCTTCAACGTGAGGTATATATTTTTTCTTGTGAGAGATTTGAATGCTGTGTAATCTTTTCTATGCACCTACTCTTAAGTAAGCATTAAGTGCATTATACCAAGCAGTCCTCTTTCACTTTCCCCTATGGGGTTACTGCCTACTTACCAAGCAGCAAGTTTTCCCATTTGAATGAACTCAGTTCCTTCAGAAGTATGCTTTATCTTTTCTTAAGAAATCTTATAGGACCTAGACATTGTAAACAACCCTGTTTTTGCTCTAGCAACTGGCTGATGGAAAAACAAAGTTACTTCTCTGAACCAACTTACTTCTAAAGACTCAGCTAGCAGAAAATCCCTTCAGAGGAACTCTAGTTTTCTGACTTGGACCAAACATGATTATTCTATGACCCAAAAAAGGATAAAAACATCGATGAGGCTTGGGAAGAATGGCCTGTTCTGTCCATACAAGGGAGTACTCTGCTTTTCAGTTGTCCATGTATCATCTGAAGTTGAAATTGCCCCTCCCTTCCCCTTCTTCCCAATTAAAATGAATTCAAAATGAGACATAAACAAAGTGTGATACCATCACTTTTTAGTCCTATTTTCTAAGAAATATAACTGAAAAAGAACAGGGAATTGTCTCACAATTTATGGTGACTATTATTTACATAAAATTGAAAATAATTTTAGAATGCATATTTAGAGAAAACTCTAAGATAAAGAGCTTGTTCTGGAGCAAAGCAGTTGGCAATTCTTTGCAATTAATAGAAAAATGCTGGAGAAGGGGTGGACTAAAGGCTTCTTTCTCACACAATATACTCCTTTTCAAAACCATGACAATTGGCCAATCGTCAGTTCTATGGGGCTTGAAAGGATGAGATGGGTGTCCACTAATGGCCTTTCCTCCCCTGTGTTGACTGTTCATTTTCTGGGAACAGCTGCTTGCCCCCAGTCAGTGGGTCCAGATGCCCAACGGGACTGGGCACCCATAGAAGGATTTCCTGTCTCTCTCATCCTGTCATTCTTTGGACTGGTTGTGCTGTCTGCTCCTCCCAGTCATTGCTCGTGACTCTGTTGTTTCTCTTCCAGCAGTCACGCAGATGCAGAGACACATGCACCCATATTCACCCAAAGACTCTTTTCTAAGGATCTGTAAGCATCTCTCTCATCTTCTTAACTTCTTAACACCTCATTCTTATCCTATTTACGAGTCAGTGAATGAGAGTTGCCTTAGACAAAGAAGGCATCATTTTTTTGTTTTTTATGTCCATGTTGGGGAAAAGTAAATATTAAGTTCTGAAATGAAATAAGATATGAAAAAGTAACATTTTCTAGATTATGCATTATATTCTAGATTTTTCACTCTCTCCTCTTCTGTATTAAAACTATTCCCTATGAAGAAATAGTTTAGATAAAATTCAAAATTTTTGTATCAATGAATCCTTGTCCACTTTTTCATTTATTTACTTATTTACCGGGGTTCTACACATGGAGGTCAGAAGATACCTCTTGTTGGAGTCTTTTTCTCCTCCCACTGTGTGGGTTCCAGACTTGGAGCTCAGATTTCAGGTTTGGCCACAAGGGCCTTAAGCAACTGTGCCATCTTGCTGGCCCATCTTTGCATTGAGGAAAGTTTTTTAATTTTATATATTTGGTTTGCTAAAACTTTAAAACACCAGTAGAGCAGATCTGCGGGAGGAACTGAGCAAAAGCATTAACTGACAGCTGACTTATAAAAACAGACCCTTTAATTAACAAGTGTGTACAGCAGCGTTTGCCGTGTTTATTTAATAAATTTCTAGTTTCTGCAAATGCATTTGATAATTTCACATGATGTTTTTTTTTTCTTCTGAACAAATTTGGGTGCTAATTTTATTTCTTCTTATTTGAATAAATAGACTAAAAATTAAAGCCTGTCTCACAGAGCCACTTAAAGTAAAATGTCCTGTCTGATGTCTGTGAATAGCACAGACATTAAGACAGAACTTAGGTAAGAAAATGCCACTGGGAGTGTATCTTTCCTTTCACTTTTGCTTTTCTGAGGCAGACAGCAAGGGAAACTCAGCCAGACTAAATGTTCATTCTTCCCTGACGTACCCTGACGTACCCTGACGTACTCTTTCGTTTCTTCTCCCCTGTCTTTATCCCTTTCCCCCTCCTCTTCTTCTTTCTTCTTCTTGTCCTTGTCCCCCTCTCTCTTCATCTCCTCCTCAATCTCTGCTTCATTAAACAGAGCCTCCCTGTATAGGCAAGGGTGGCCTAAAGCTCAATTACAGAAACTTCCTCTTCTCCTACTCTGTCCTCCTGACTGCTGGATGTGGGCTCGTACCCCAGCCCTACCTTTCTTTGCGGGCATAGATTTTAAAAATCAAAGTAATTTAGCAACATCTAGTG
This sequence comes from Rhynchomys soricoides, assembly GCA_019843965.1. Lineage (NCBI taxonomy): Eukaryota > Metazoa > Chordata > Mammalia > Rodentia > Muridae > Rhynchomys > Rhynchomys soricoides. The sequence goes on along the minus strand of JADRCH010000064.1, from coordinate 10,842,606 downwards.
ATAGCATTGAAAAGCACAAAGAAAGTTTCTGAGCTAAGGAGCTACACTTTAGAAAGGGAAGTAATTTCACGTAGTGGTGAGTGTTATCAAAGGTGATGTTATGGGCAGATATTGAAGTCTAGAGGGAACCCACTGGGATTTCCAGATTCTTTTGTCTCTGAACAATGGTTTGGATAGAGATACATAGATAGTAACAGAAGAAAGAGCTATTTAGAGAGAAAGGGGAGAGTCGATATAGACCAGAGATGGAGAAAGGTCAAAGGCTCAATGATGTTCATGCTGGGCAGACTGGGTCATTTGTACTGCATGGGTTTTTATTTCATACCTCAGAGTGGAGGGGTTTCAGCCTTGTTTCTTTTATATGACAGTTTTACCTCACTCTCCTGCTATACATTATCAAGGTCACAGAGCAGACTGTTGAGCAGTTAAAGACTGAAGTTGGATTAAGTATACGCAGGGACAAGTAGACCTTGGCAAAGATTGTGATCACCAAAGTGGGCAAGAGAATCTGAGGACAGTACGGTTTAGTACGGTTGGGGTATGAGATAATGGAGAAACAGCAAGGCCAGTGGCTCGTGTTCCAATCAACTGCACAAACTACAATGGCATCTGAGCTATGTTAAAAAGAATTCAACTTTAAAGTTTACTCAAAAGAAACAGTGAAAAATTTCATCTAGGTCAGGTAATTTTGAGTAAGAACCAGGAACAACCATTAACATTTTTTTTTTTTTTTTTTTTAGTGTGTGTAAAATGGTGTAGAATGGGAGTCCATTTTCAAAGGTGAATGACAACAGCTGATGAGATCTCCAATGAATAGCGTAAGTTATCTGGAAGACAGACCCTTATGAATTAAGTTGATACCACAATTATTCTTTGAGACCATGAACAGAATTAGATTACTCATTGAAAAACCAACCAAAAATAAATTGACATACTGTTATTGAGAACCTCAACTGTCAGGCAGATTTTACATGTAACTTTGCATCTTCCAATAATCTAGATAATTAGATATGCCATACAGCTTCACTTTACCAGTAAAATGCACCACCACAGAGGTAAATTTGCCCTAGAATCCAAAGTCCTGGCACAGTGGGAAGGCATTTCTACTCTGGTCTGGCTATTTCAAGAGGGACTACTATTTTGCGGCCATGCTTAAGAGAATTTATTTAATCTTTATTAAGTGACTTATACTACTTATTTCATGCATCACAAACCAGTGTTCCAGGTCAATAGAAAACTGAGAGGAAACTGTAAGTCATTAAGACATTTGCTTGGAGGAAGTATTACTTGCTGTCCTGGTGGAAGGGCTGCTTGCAGCATAACTAGCTGATCCAAAGACAGAGTTACGGGGTGGCAGACTTCTTGTTGTGCTCAATGAGGGAAGCTGACTCTGGATCAGAGGAGATGTTCATGCTTGTTTTCTTGCTCACCAATTTATCTGAAAATAGACACATCAAAATGAGGGGATTATGGAAAATCTAATCTCCTTCAGGCTTCCTTCAACCGTGATTGATTGTAAGTATAAAATGATGACACATATACATAGTTGTTCCTGGGTATTTTTTCTTCAAAAGAAAGATCAGCATTTGTCAAATTATATTCTGGTGGATATTAGTGTTTTGCTGGATGTTAGAAAGTATTCTGCCAGGCAATGGTCTTATGGTGCAATACATCTCTAAATTCTTCATTATCCATTTTCAAACTTGGTCTTTAGGGTTAGATTTCTTAGTGTCACTGAGACCTCACTCTGGGCTCCTTGGTCCTTATGTCTCCATCCAAAGAATTCAAATGAGACATATGGAGTCTAGTGGAGAAAACAAGAAAGATTTATTATAAAGTAGCATGACCTACCCTCAAAGGTGAGCCTGAAGACTTGCCAAGGGGCCATTACTTCATCTGTATTTTAGACTTGCTGATTCTAAAATCTTTGAATGGACAGATTTCCAGAGAAGCATTTTCTCTCTAGGTAACTGGCATGCCCATCTGAGCAGAGTCTAAGAGGAGGGGTGATATAATGGTTTTGTTCCTTACCAGAAGAGAAAATGCTCTCATAAAGTATAAGGTTTCTGAAGCCATGTTTAGATAATAATGGATGACAGACCTTCTGGTAGTTCAAGATGTCGCATGTTCTCCCAGGGTCTGAAGTCCCATTCCTTTGATGGATAATTAGAGCCCCATAGTTCCAGCCTGTGGTTTAATAAGTTGTTGGATGTGGGGAAGAGGTTTAGTTCCATCACACTCTAATCCTGCTAATATCTGACTAACTACCGAGTATGTGTGTGTGTTCACGAATGTGTGTATGTATCTTTGGAAGCAAGAAGCAGGTATCAGATCCCTTGACGCTAGAGTTATAGGTGGTTGTGTGTCATCCTACATAGGTCCTGGGAACTGAACTCTGGTCCTTTGCAAGAACAAGATGTGTGCTTAACAGCTGAGCTATCTCTCCAGGCATATTATAACCACTGCTTTCCAGGCAACCTTTAAATCCAGTAAGTCAGCAATCCCTTACACAAGTATCAGTGCTTCTCCCAGAGATCCACTTATTGAGGTATGTGAATCTCTGGCATCAGGGGACATTAATTTTGGTCCATATGCTCAGCCTCAAGGTTGGTTGTTTTTATACCTCCAAGTATTTGTTGCAATGAGGAATAAATGATGAGAGATGACAAAGTGTGAAGGCTTTTGTCATTTGTCTTGCATTCAGTTTTTTATTCAATGAAAGTCAATTTGGATCAGATAAACATGCCATGAATCACCTGTGATGGGGAAACAGATGCATCTACAAGAGAGAAGGAAATGACCAGAAAATAAATGGCACCCGGCCCGTGTCTAGAGAGTAATTTCTGTCCATGTTCCCTGGTTTATCTAGAGGCAGCAGCCGGGATCCCTCCATGACCCTTGCACCCTGCTGCCATCTTCCTTGACTGCCCTGAGCATCTAGAGCTGCAGCCAGCCATGCTGCAGGGCTGGCATCTAAAGCTCAGTCTTTCATCTTTTCAGCATGGTACCTTGATTCAGGCAGAGGCTTCAGGGCTTATTAGGTAGGTTCATAGTCTCTTAGTCTGCTCTGCTTGTTGGAAGATTTGAGATGAGTTCATTATAGATTAGAGATGACTGTCCTTTCTTTATTCCTTTCTGGAAACCCAGAGGCTACGGGGCTCAGACAAATGCAGGAGAGAGGTGAGCTTCCTGAGGGGCTGGCTCAGTGCTCCAGCTACATCCTGGGGTCTCTGTCTGGCTATACTCCATCCCCCTCAGTTTCATGGGCAAACATTGCCTCTTTACCTTAATCCCACCCCTGACAGCATTTTCTTGTCTATTTTCTGGCTGTTTACTAGTATGAATGGTCTTCACAACTGATTTCAGAGACTGCCTTTCCTGCCTTTCCTGGCTATACGTATCCCCCCTCCCTTATATCATCTCTTGCTTAAGAACCATTCATGCCCTCTCCGGGGCCAGCTCTGGTGAAGATGTTACAAAGGAACTTACATTTACTTCTCTCTAGCTGAGTTTCAAGCTCCCTGATGTTAGGAGTTCCATTTTACTTTCCCAGCTCAATGACATAGGTATACCAAAAGTTTATTTTTTAAAATGAAACCTCTACTTGTCCTAGAGGATTTACACTGTGTGTGTGCGTGGGCTAGTACTTGCGTGGAGGTCAGAAGATAACCAGCGGGAACTGATATTCTCCGTCCACCATCTAGGTCCAGGGGATTGAACTCAGATTGTCAGGTATGACTAGCACTGTACCTTCTGATTCACCTCTCACTGGCCCTATCAGAAATTTTAGCTAATATAGAGTAATGAAAAAGTCTTGTCTTGCTTCCCCACACAGGGAACACACCCATTTACACATCCAGATTTTGATTTCCATTTAGAAGTGTTCCTGGGTTTCTAAACTATCTCTCTTACTTCTCAGCTGTGGTTCTGGTTGTATCTCCTCAGTACTGACTTGTATTAACTTACATTTCCATTTTTTTTACTCTGTATTATGTAGCTTATAAAAATGTGTCATGTATTTTATCTCCCTAGGTAGACTATGAAAATTTCAAGGTCACTTCTCACCGGTTTCTATCTTCAAATAAATATTAAATGATCATGATTTTGATCATGTGACTCAAGTCAGTGTTTTAAATTTAATGTGTTCCTGTATATGGCTATTTCCTGTTTTCATTTCATTTGTGGCTCTCGCAACTGACTTTCTGACTAGAGCTCTCTTTGTCCATTCTTTATTTTAATGAACCAATTTTCTACATTCAATATATATTAATGAGTTGCCATTTGAGCTCTGTAGAAGACAACAGTAAAACAAGGAGATTAAATTTCCTGCTTTGATGCACTGAGATAGGAAACAAATACTCAGCAAAATGCAGTGTTCTCTGGTGATTAATATACCAGGGCAGGTGCTCTGCAGAGATGCCTCAACAGGTAAGAAAACTTATCATGCCTGCAAAGGACCTGAGTTCAGTTCCCAGCATCCACATGGCAGTTCACAATCGTCTATAAGTCCAGTTCTAGGAGATCCAGTGCCTCCTTCTGACTTCTGTGGGCTCCAGAACATACATGGTACACATATATACATGCAGAAAAAAATACTTATACATAAAGTATAAAAAAATATTATTGGAAAGAACACATGAAAGAATAGAGGGTGAGGAGAGAATTGAGGAGATAGAAGAACCTCACAGATAATGTGATTTTGAATAGTTTCCATGGGAATGACAGGGAAAGAACATTCTAGTAAAGGGGATGGTAGGTAGAAATGTTCTTGCAGGAACATGATTAAGAGACTGGAGAAAAACAAAGGTGTTAGTGTGGCTGAAGCAGCATGTATAAACTCCAGCAGCATGCCTGGGAGAAAACAGGAACTGCATAATAAAACCTTTAAAACTAAATTATAAACATTATTGTGCACCGACCGTATTGTGCATCGATCGTGGAAACAATGGCAGTTGCAGTAGTTTTCAGCATACAGATGTGAATCAAGCTGCCTCTTGCCCCAAGGAGCCCAGACTTTAGTAGTGTGAGAGTATGACTCAAGAGAAGTACTTTGCAAAAGCTAAGGTATGTTTTGGCTCACAGTTTTGGAGATCTCAAGTCATGGTCGGTCTATTGCTTTTGGACCTGTGGAGAGGAAGGAGATGGGGAGTGGAGGACTCTTCTCTCCTTAGATAAGATAGTTGAGGGATGGCTGTGTCGTGCTATTCCTTCCAAGAGCACACCACCATTACCTAACTCCTTTGCGCTTAGCTCCAGTGTCCTAAATCTTTTACCAACTCTCAACAGTTGCAGGAGCTGAGAAATAAGCCATAAACACAGGGTCCTGTGGGATTCATTCAAGGATGAAATGAAAGTCAAGGATAGGGCCTCAGTTTTGGGAGAAGTTTATCTTAGATCCCGATAACAGAATTAAGTCCTGACTTCTGTACCTGGCTGGTGAGAAAGAGGGAAAGTACCACAACTTTCTTCTCCCCAGGGTGCAGTCTGGCAGGCATAAAAGTTTCAAGTGTGTCTGCTCTTTAAACTGGCAGTTTCATCTTTAAACTTCTTTCCTAAGGAAATATTTGTGCGAAGATATGTAAGGAAGTATTTTTGCAACATATTGTTCACTACAGTGATAAAGTAGACAAAGAGCAATGGACTTAGACAAGTCAAACGTGATAAATCTGCCAAATAAAAATACTTCATTCTTATTTAAAATGATGCAACGATTGATACAGAGAGAAAATTCTGGTATACAGTTAAGTGGAATAAAGGTATAAAACAGCATACAAAAATCACTTTGATAGTATTTTCACAGTATCTAGCATGTATTCTGGACATCTAGATGAAAGTGAAGTTTAAGAGGATTAGTATACACATAGAAGAACAGGAAATTTTTCTCTTTATTTAACCTCTTTGTTTGATCAAGTTACACACCTGGGAATGTTTTCCTGTTGTAATCTGAAAATGATTTTGAGTTTTTAGAAAACAAAGAAAAAGATAAATGTATCTTTAAAATAGATAAATGTAAAAGAAAATGTAGAAAAAGATAAACGTAATCTATGTAAACCCTTTGGTCAGCAGGACTATTGATTTTATTCTCCAGCTGACTCCAGTGTGCAGACAGAGTGGACTTCCAGGTGGCCACTCAAAGGATTTACTTGCACAGGGCAGAGCTTTGAAGATGGAGACATCACACTGGTCCTCAATGTTTTCCACCCTGACTAAATTGTTTTTGACAACAGCTACTTCAAAGTGGAAACACCACAAAATACAGGCGGTGTTTACCAGCTGAACCTACACAGTCAGCGGAGTGGGGCTTCTTCATGAAGAACTCAGTATGAGACTTTGAGTCTAGGTGCCCAAGGACAGGCACTCCTCATGGTGGCCACCTTTTGGATATTGCTGGTGCCTATTCAGGATTTGATGGAAGCTTTAAAAATGGATTTGTCCGTATACAGTCTCTACTCAGTCAAGCAGAAAAAAAATTAATCGGGTTCTGAAAGGAACGAATGGAAGTCATAGTTTTCACCCAGTCCCCGTGCAGAGCTGAAGATCCCTGACTGCAGCTTGGAAGTAGTAATTCTGTCTGTTTTGACTTTGCCAATGGTGTTTTACTTCTTCCCCGTGTCTCTCCCTGGGCAGGAGAATGCTCTGCATGCCTTACAGCTTCCTGCATGGGCTTTGGTAGCAGATGCTGCCGAAAGTGCCCAGGACGATATTACGTCAGCTCTCATCAGTGACATCTTAATCTTGTAGATTTCCTAGCTCCCTGATAGGCTGCACCTTTGATTTAGGACTTCAAAAAGACTCTAATCATTAAAGAAAGCCCTGCATGCTAGTTTGAGTCCTCTCGAAAGCAACCACCTTTTAAATCGCCAGGTTCCTAAATGCACTGGCCCTCTGCTCCTCTGGCTTATTCTTGTTTGTGTTTTGATTACTATGTAAATAATTGCGGATGATGGTGACTCTACCTCCGGCAAATGTAGTGGAAAGGTGGAGAGGAAACTGTGTAGAAAGGAGAGGCTGTACCGTAGAGGGAACCAAGGAGCCAGTGTGCTCATCCCGCCCACCAGAGGAGAGCTTAAAATGCCTAAGGTTTTATATCAGAATTAGGGGACTGTTCTGTATGACTTTTCCCCAGAGTGTCTTGGAAGGGAAAGTAGTCCCAGGAGATACTTTACAGTAAGTACTTGAACGTCAGATAGTTTTGAGGAGCAGTACGTGCTGTACAGTGCTCCTGGTGATTGGCAGTGTCGATTGGTGCTAGCAGGAGCAGCTGTGCAATTCTCTCACATGCATTATTTTCTACGTTCTTTGCCTGCTGAATGCAAGTATGCATGCATGATGTGTATGGGCACATATGTTACAGTGCATTTGTGGATGTCAGGAAAACTTCGTGGAATAGATTCTCTTCTTCCACCTTTTAGGCACTGAACTCAGGTCATTAAGCTTGAGTGACAAATGCCTTTCCTGGCTGTGTCCTCTCACTGGATCCGGCCTATTCGGTTAGTTATCATGCCTGACGTTTTATTCTATTATTCCTTTTAGAAAATTAAAAAGACTAATAAATGCTTTATAGTATGTGTACATAAGTTGTTGTTGTTGTTGTTGGTGGTGGTGGTGGTGATGAAGATGAAGAAGAAGATGATGATGATGATGATGATGATGATGGTAAAGGACCTACAGTCCTGTTAGACTTAAATTAATATGTTAAAGAATATTCTCTGTGTTTTAATTTACTATTCTAGTTTGTCTTGATTGCTGCACCTGCACACTTGTGCTGTGGCATGCATGATCACATATAAAAGCCAGACACTGTAGCCGAGTTTTCTATAATTCCAATGTTCATACAGGGAGATGGAGGTGGAGATGGGAGAATTCTCGTGAATTAACAGGCTAGCTAGCCTGGTATACATAACCATGATTAGCAGGAGACCCTGTTTCAGACAAGGTGGAAAGTGTGGAAGGCTGACTGCAGGCCTCTTTAGTGTGATATGAATATGAAAACTGAGAAATATAAAAATGAAACAAAGGGGGTTGGCGAGATGGCTCTGTGGTTAAGAGCACTGGCTGCTCTTCCAGAGGTCCTGAGTTCAATTCCCAGCAACCACATGGTGGCTTACAACCATCTGTAATGGGATCTGATGCCCTCTTCTGGTGTGTCTGAGGACAGCGACACTGTACTCACCAACATAAAATAAATAAATCTTTAAAAAAAATGAAAAAGAGAGAAGAAACCATTTATCTTGTTAGGAAAAAAATGAGCTAAAAATACATTAGAAACACATGTTCAAAGTGTTGATGAGGAATGCTGCTAGTCCAGTATTCTCTCCTCTCCAGAAAAATAATAACTAAGGATGAATAAAAAATAGATAAGTTTTAAATCATTAGTTATGTATTAGAGCTGGTGTTGAAATTTTGTGCAGAAAGGAAAAATTAGCAGAAGTGATCAATTTCAAGGTATCCATGGAGGTGAAGTAATAATATACATCATATATATAAATAATATGCAATGTAATATATATCACTGTCATGGAACAGAGAACTCTGAATTAAACCAACACAGATATAGGTAACTGATGCCTTACAAAAAATATTCATTCTATGCATACATAGATGTGTGCATGTATATATGTAAGCATTTATTACAGCCCGAATGCTTTGTGGTTGTCCTAACATTCGGGTTCATTTCTAACCCTCTTAAATTTTTATTTTGAGTCAGGGTCTTGGAAAATTGTCCAGGGTTATCCTTTAATTCATGTTTTTGCACAGGAAGCTTTGAAATTATGGTCTTCTTGCCTCTGCTTTCAGTGTTGATAGGATTACTAATTGTTCTGAACTACTAAATTCAATTCATTACATGTAAATCACATCTAAGTAACTAATGAACTATAGTTACTGATGTATATGCTGATAGATACATGGAAATATATAAATGTCTTCAAGTTATTAAAACATACTAAAACAAGCTACATGTATGGATAAATAAACAGAATGTGATAAAGAAGTTTTGGAAGATTCTAGAACCTAGGTGCTAGTTATTATAGTACCTACAATTGTATTTTCTCTCTGTGTTAAAAATATTTTGTGGGAAATTTTATAGAAACTGTGGGTCACTTAGTATGAACTGGTATTAAGGTAAGCTCATGGATTTTACTCTCAAAGGTGTCCTAGTCTGTGGAAAGATACAAATATGCAAGCCATGTAATATTGTACCATTTACTCAAGAGATTTGAGTACAGTTTTTATGGCAGAATAAAGACCCAAACCAAGGTTGGATGAAGTGGTAAGGTGTCTACTATCAGATGCTGCCTGTGTTGAGTCCTCAAGGATGAAAAACAGGCAAGGTAAGTTGGAGCCAAAGGCGGGGCATTCTGGATAATGAATGAGAAAGACAAAATGAGAAAAAGAAATAAGAGGTTTGTAAACATTTGCCTTTCCAAGAAAATTTTATCTTATAAAAGTAAACTATGGAATATTAGCTGTAATAAAGTTAGGCTGTAATCAATATAAGCTGTAAAAAATATTAGGCATGGCAGTTTGGACTCATCTACGAGAGCTATGAGCCCATTTGAGTTGGCCATCTGCTCTGTCAGCTTTTCAATATAGAATGGAAGCCTTGCTCTTACATGACAAGTTAGAAGACTGGCAGACAGAACCAAAATTCAACTTAGGACTTATATTTCAAAAACATGGAAAAAGGGGGACTGAAAACACAGGTATAGGTAAGGGTGATTCTAAGGTTGATACAGTGTACAGTTACTGTATGACTGATTACTTATAAAGGAAACTTTTGAGAATACAACTTTCCATAGTATTTATTTAATTTTATGTGTGTTTTGTCTGTGTGTATGCACGTGTGTGCAGTGCCTGGGCAGTCCAGAAGAGGGTCCTCTGGAACTGGAGTTATGGATGGTTATGAGCTACCTCTCTGTCTCCACTGGTGTGGGTATTTTAATACTTGAGGCAGGAGAGTAGCCATTACCTAGAAAAATTTAGAAAATATTGAGAATATTACTATTCAACATAAGTTCAACCTGCTTTGGAGGCAAGAGCCTAGGATATTTGAAATGCGTAGTATTTCAACATAGATAGGAGCTGGTTCAATGTGAGAAGCAGTAGAGTTTACAGTACATTAAAAACTCAAGTTTTGCTGACTTTAGTTGTCAAGGATAGAAATGTTACCTCAATTAAATCAGAATTTTCCAGGAAGACAGAAAGAGACATAAGCCTTAAGTGAGCTGTGTGCCTAGAACTCTGAATATAGTTTTCAGTAGAGCTGTTTGGATTATCAAGAGTTATAAAATGAATATGACCTCTATCAGGTCATAATTAGAATTTGGGTGTCTGTGTGAGAAATAGACACAGAGATGACATATGGTACCAACATTTCATTTTTACTAGCTTTGGACTAGTGAAGGAGCCTGGATCTGTAATGACAATTGTGTTTTTGACACTAGTTCTGTGGTGATGCATCATGACATACCACACAGAAGTCAGTAAGGCAGAGAAGCAACAATATTTTACTGATCCTAGGTGGACCTCTACCTATCCACTCAAAAATTACTCTCCTGGAAAAGGAATCACAGTCTCACCCAGAAGAAAGATTCAGATAATGAGTGTCACCAACTTCTATCTCATAATTTCATCCTAATGGAAAAAAAAAAAGCCAGTCGACTGATATAAGATTCTTTCTATGCATGCCAGTGAGGATGCACACTACTCTTCCTATGTAAGGAAGAAACGGTGTAAGGCAGGGAGAGGAGTCACAGATAATCTTTTAAGAGTAGAAATTACTTCATGGAAGCATGAAGGCTGGAAACTAGAGCCTGTTGCTATTTATCCCCCAAAACTCCTGTGCTGAAATCCTGGCTTGCGGATTCGCTAATTAGGAGATAATTATATCATAGAAACTCTGACACAATGTACATTTATAGATAGGGAGTTTGATGGTTTTATTGGGATGAGGTGGAAGCTTTCAGAGGAGAGGCCTGGGTGGAGAAAGTAGTCTTGTGGAGGTTTGTGCTTAGTGGCTTAGTCACTACAGCTTGACATGGGTTTCATTTCCCCTCTCCCCCTCCCTTCCTCCCTTTCTCCCTCCCTCCCTCCTTCCCTCCACCATCTCCTGGCTACCACAAGGAAACAGCTTTGTTACACTCTACTATAATGGTTTTCCTCACCTTGGACCAAAAAGTAATGGAGGTAGCCTGTCATGACCACACTGACAGTCAAGACAAATATTTCTTTTGAAAATTATTTTTTTGTATTTTGTGAAAGTGATAAAACATCAGATTAACATGCCTCTTGATGCTCTCTGTATCTTTATCCTAACTGAAGTCCAACTTTACAGTCAATTAAGAATACATTTTGTATATTCTCTTGTAAAACATTCTAGCTATGGTAGCCTGCCTGCAATTCTCTTTCTCCTCCAAGCACTGATTTCTAAGCATTGACATAGCTTCAGATTTACATTCTGTTCCGAAGTCTGTGGGTTGTAACTCTATTCTGCTTTCATTTTCTGTGTGATTGAGTTCTTTTGAACAAGTATGCTTTTTGATCACTTTCCTCATAATAAATTCTATACCACCAGTAATATTTCTGAGGTAAAATTGATCTTTGCTAGACTCAAGCTCGCCTCAACTTTTTCCAAATCCAGATTGGATCTGTTAAAATAGATGCAAATTCTTTTGCTTTCAAGTGCAGTTTTCTTTGAATTACTGGATACCTCATCTGCTGTTACATATAAATAATGTAAGACATGATGGTGGCTCTACTGATATTCCCCCTCCCCCATTTTAACTGAGATTATTTCATCTCTTCTTTTAATTTCAAGCTAAAATTCTTTCAATCAGAATAGCACACTATTTTTCTTAGTCATTATAATTTTGTTTTTGTCAGAGCATTCCATAACTTCTACTTGAGACCCATGAATGTGTGTGCCACTTTCTCTCTCCAAACTCCTCACAAAAGAGTGAAAGACACTTGAAATTGTGGTGGGTGAGTGAATGGCATTGTCTCTCAGAACTAGACAATGTCATGGAAGGCTCTCTTCTTTATTTACCAGGCAGATGGACCAGAGAATGCTGTTATTTGAAAGCAGTCTCTGATCATGAAAGAGGTAAGAGAAGATGAAGCTTCCAAGAACAACTTAGGTAAGTTTGGTTCCAGCCCTCAGGAAGTAAGAGTGCTTGTTTCCAATATTGCCATTATGGGAGAATTACGTTCCTAAGGTGTAGGGTGGCGTTTGGGAGGATAGGACTATTTGGGTTCATTTTAGTTACAGTGTGAAGCTAAGATTGTTTCAAGTAAAAGCACAGCTCCTGCAGTGCGGTGTTAGGCAAAATCTTACAGACCTTTTCTAGGGCGAAGCAAAGCGGTAAGACTTTTCTTCAGCATCACCTAACAGGACAGGAAGTTAATTCAATTGGTAAGTCTGTGGAGTGCTTGGAAGCCAGGGAAGTTCCCATCAGCAGGGAGTAAGGTTGCTTCTCTGTGGCTCTAATGACATGCCTGTTTCTCTCCTAGGTTTGGCAGGGATTTACACTTCTCTGCTCTCTCCATTTTAGCTCTTTAAAGCTGTGGCCATATGGGGACATCAACATTTGTTATTTACCTATCTCTACATCTGAGGAGAGAGAAAAGGGGATTTCCAGTGATAATTATCTCTGACCAGTTTTTGTTTTGTTTTGTTTTGTTTCTGGCAAGGGGGAAGGCAATTTCACATCAATTGAACTCGTCACTGTGCTTGTGCTGGGAGGGGACAAAGGAAGAGCAGCAATTTGAGTACAAAGCCAGGAATATCACATTGTTCTAGAGCAGTAGTTCTCAACCTTTCGAATGAAGTGACCCTTTAATACAGTTCCTCATGTTGTGCTGACCCCCAGCCATTAAATTATTTGTGTTCTTACTTCACTGTGTAATTTTCATACTGTTATGAATTAAAATGTAAGCAACTGTGTTCTCTGATGGTCTTACATGACCCCTGTGATAGGATCATTAGACCTCCAAAGGGGTTGCAACTCACAGATTGAGAACCACTGTTCTAGAGGATTATCGGTACCAATTACTCTCTCTCCACAATGTTACTAGTTATAGTGTCAAGGAGTCAGAGCCTCGGGGTACCAGTCAAGGTACACCAAGAGGCAAAAGCACCTTTCTCTCAGCCATTACCAATATTCCAGCTAAAACCATGCTGTTTTGGGAACTTTAAGTTTAGTTCTAGAAAAACCTTCTCTATAGATATTGTCTTAGTTACTGTTCTGTTGCCATGAAGAGACACCTTGACCAAGGCAACTTATGAAAGAGAACATTAATTGGGGAACTTGCTTTCAATTTCAGAGGGTTAATCAATAATCAGCATGGCAGAGAACATGGTAACAGACAGGCAGACATGGCTGTGAAGTACATAGTTGAGAGCTAACATCTTGATTTGCAAGCTGGAGACAGAAGGAGAGGGAGACTAGGCCTGGTAAAGGCTTTTGAAACCTCGAAGTCCAGGCCCCAATGACACATAACTTCTAACAAGGATACTTCCGAAAGGGTCCCAAAATAGTTCCACCAACTAGATCCAAACATTTAAATATGTTAGCCAATGGGGCCGATTCTCATTTAAACCATCCCAGATGTCTAAACCTAGTTATTTATATACATATAAACATATTCTCTAATACTTCCCAATTCACTTCTAATATTTCCCTTTAAAATTTAATATAAAGAAGGAAGTCATGTTCCACATTTATTCTCCCAGGAGCAAAGGTATCCTTGACATAGGTCACTGTTACATCAGTGCAGATGCGATAGGACTTACTGAGGGGAAAAGCATGGGATAAAAGCAGAACACATACAAGTCCCCAGGCACTTTAGTGTCAGAGTTGTTGACTTGCCTTGAGGATAACTAGAGTGGGTACAACATGGCCAATGATGCAGTGGAGTGGACCCTGCTCCTGAAATGTTCCCTATGTGTTTGAAGAGTGTGTATTCATATCTATAGACTGTATATTTATGTTCATAAGGAAAGTGTATTTTAAAGACTCATGACCCACATCAGAATTGGTAGTATTTTAAAAAAAGAGCTAGAGAATAGATATTTTTAGCTTAGAGGAATGCAGATTATATTGAAATTCATCTCTGTCTTTACAGTGTGGAAGCAGCTACTGCCTAATCTGTACATGGAGGGTGAGACTCACTATTAATCAGACTATAGTTACGGAACAGCTCATGGGTAGACTTGTGCCCATGAATATGTAGTTTGCTATCCCATTATCTAGGTAAAAGGCAGGTATGAACACTTTCTATTTAAAAAAAAGGCTTTCATGGAACAGAATATGGGAGAAAGAAATTTGTGTGTCTATAGATAACTACTTTTTAAAACGCAGGTACCAGAAACACACACTGGAGAATGAACAGCTCTCCCCTCTCAGAAGGGTTCTTGGAAAACTGATATTTTTATGCTGAAGGAAAGAATTGAGTACCTTTCTTTCATTCTATACAAGTGCACACACACACACACACACACACATATATGTAAACTTAAATCTATAATCTATAATCTATAATCTTAAAGGTAAACTTGAATCTATGAAGCTAGAAGAAAATAGGGGTCAAATATCACATTGATACAAGCAATGAAGTCTTTACTAAACTCCAAAAGCACAGCCAATGAGAGCAAAAATAGGCAAATGCCTCAATAAAATGGTATCACACACATTTAGGGGAGGGTGTCTTCCCATCTCAGTTAACTCGATTAAGAAAATTCTTCACAGACATGTTCACAGACTAACCTAATATAGAAAATCTCTCATTGACACTATTTTCCTAGGTGATTCTAAATTGTGTCAGGCTGACAGTGAACAGTGACCATTATGGATGTCAATCTAAAGAAGTAGATTATTTCTAGACGATCATTTTTTCAGATATAACAAGAGGGTAGAATAGTGGTCATGGGGATGAGGATGGATGGGGAAAAAGAGATGGAATTTGAAGATGGGTCCAATGCAGTTAGATAGGAAGAACATGTTATGGCATCCCACAGCACAGGTAGGTCACTGCGGTCCCCAACTATTTCTTATATATTGTAGGATGAACTAGAAATTTCTTGAGGCAATAAGATGACAAATGTTTGAGGTGGGCATGGTAATTACCTTCATTTGCTCATTCTACATGTATTTATCAATTGATATTACTCTATAAATAGGCACTATTAGTATGTGTCAATTAAATATAAAATCAACCAATGGCCTTGGTGTAAGGGGAGCACTTGGGGAATTCAGCAGTTAGTGTTGTCCTATGCTTCTGATGAGGTGACTGGACCTGATGACTCAGCTCTGCTAAGCTACCCAATGTGATACGGGGATAAATGTCCTAAAGCAAACTCTGTAAGACCGAGCATTCATCTCACCTTAATGTACAGCAGGAGACAGGAGCCACAGCACAAGAGTCAGAGAGGGATGTCTGACATCCAGCCTCGAACCTGTTACCTCCCCTTCCCATTCCAGCAGGCCACCTGCCTCCATGGGGCACCTGCAAATCCTTTAGTCGAGGTTATTGGCAATCTTGGCGCAGCACAATCTGAAGCTTGTGTCTTGCCTTCTCTGCCAGTTTGCTCTGTGTCATTCATGGTCTCATCTCTCCAAAAGCATCCCCACCCCCTTGGATTCTAGGATGCCACACTCTCTTACTACTTTATGGGCTGCTCTCTCTTACTTAGTTCTTTGTGTTGGGTTCTTCAGAGCAGTCCCTAAGTTTCAGATTTCCACATGGTCGGCTCTTTATTTGCTCTTTCTCTCTGTACTAATTTCATTTAGTCCTTTGGTTTGAATGACATTTCTGCTTAGAAACTCAAACATTCATAACATAGCTTCAGCTTAGCCCTGGAAATGCAGCACCACCAACAGAATACTCATTTGATATCTATATTTGGATAAATAATACCCCATGATTCATACTTAGGAGAAACAAGAAAACCTGCCCCCACCCCAGATTTCCAACTATTGTGCTGTACTCCCATGTGGCTAGGTAAAAGTAAGTGCCTCTCTTTCTCACAGCATGCATATCTGAACCACAATAAAGAAGCCTAACTAAAGAGCGAGCCTCTTCCCTTTACTAATCCAGACCATCCCCCTGGTGGACTGCTGTAGGGATACATTGACTGTTCTTCACTCTCAACCCTTTTGGTCAAAACATATTCTCCGGGAAACAACCAGAGGACTATTTAAAAGGCACATTGAATCATGTCTGCTTTCTGCAGAGAACCTTTGATTACTCCAGGGCATTCTCATAGAAAACTTGCCGGTCTTACATTATGTCTATTTCCACCCAAGGTGGTCCCCCAGTGCCACCTCTGTCACTCGCTCCTTCTCTCCCATTGCTCCAGCTAAACTGCTTCTGGATTTCTCCTGCCCATTTTTTCCTCTTCGCTCTGATCTTTACATGATCAACTCCATTTCCGGGCCTTACCTCTAAGCCATCTCCTTGCTATCATTTCAGTCCACACCCACAGGATTTGTCTGTTGACACCTTGTTCTTATTTTCATTGTACCTTTTGCCATGATTATAAATACATATACCTATACATTTATGGTGTTCATCCCTAAACCCTAAAACAAGTCCCTAGAGCGGCTCTTGAGAGAGTAGGCCCTTAAGCATTTATTGAAAATGAATGGCTAATGTAGCCAAAGCCTCTGTTCCATTTCCTCACTACCTTTACTAGGTTCGTTGTCTACTCTCTTTCCTCAATATCACTTCCTTAGAAGCTGCATCTCACAGCATCAGGTCACCAAGAGTCAGGATGCATTTCTTCTTCCTGAGGGGGCTGTTGATTTTTTGGTTGGCATGAGACTATACAGCTCATTTGATCCTGGTAAGTCTTTTATAATGCTGTCCCTTCCCTTGGATGTGACTCTAGAAGGCTTTCATAGTTCCACTTTTGGACTCTGTTTTATACCCTCTTCATTTTGCCTGCTTTGTATTGTACTTCACTCCATTATTTCCCTTACCCTTTGGCTTTTTATTGCAGGTACTGTAGAAATTAACCCTGAAATAGCTACAAGGCCACCTCAGAAGGACACCAGAAGTCTGGGACCTTCTGTTACCAGATACCAGGGAGTTTTCCAAGGGCCTTGAGATGACATCCTATTCAAAGAAAGGAGTGTCCAAAAAGGGGGTTGGGTCCCTCCTAGTCCACCCCCTTCCTCTCTATGTGCCAAAGGTGTCACCTCACCAGGGACCACTAATGCATGGAAAGGTCAGCATACACTGCCAATCAGAACTGTTGGCAGTGTACGCTGCCAACAGTTACCAAACTGTACCAAATGGTACTAGTGCCGTTACCAAAGTCTGCCCTTCAAATGTATAAAAAGTGTGTGCTTTAGCTATAGGAGGTCACCTCTGTCCCACTTGCAGGATGACCCCAACGCAAGTGGAATTAACAAACCTCTTGTTTTTTGCATCGTTCTTTGTTTCCATGTCATTGTGAGGGGGAACGTTCAGCAGTTGTGACTTTCGAGTCCAACAGTACGTCCTTCTGCACCAGTAATCTATGAACTCTTGATGCCAAACCTGGAGCAGTTCCAGCTCACATTCATAGCCTCGGCAAAATGGTTAGCTGTGCTCCCAGATGTTCTCCAAACAGGAGTGGCACACATGGCTCTCCTCACTGATAAGCCTGTGTTCAGTCATTCCTGTGTACCTCACCATCGATCCTGGCCCTCCCCAGTTTTATGCCTCCAAGTAAGTGGCCTCAGGTGGCATTTTACTCTCAGTGCATCCCCAGAGAGACCTCAGTATGAACTGTCACATCTGGCCACTGGACCCTGATTTGAGCTTCAAAGACACTCTCTTCTACTGGAGTAGACAGACTAATTTATCTAGGTGAGATGAATTAGCAATTAGCAACTGGCCTCCCTTAGAGCTGCTGAGCTAGGCTTTTCACTGGGGAATTGTCTGCTTCAGGAATCTTTGTGTCATCAGCAAAGAAGGCCCAGCCTTCAGCTTTTGAAAACTGCTTCCTATCCTGCCAAATGTATGGCTTGCTGTTTAACAGAGCCCAGTGGCCAATGCTGAAGCATCTATCTTTCTTCTCTCTTTTCTGGCTTGGCTTTGTATTTAGTATCACACTGACAGAGCCTTTATGACCCAATGGTAAACCGTTATTCTTATTGATTGTATTTGGTTTAGCGAGACCTCTTCATGACTACATTTTGTTAGTCACT
The DNA here is from genome assembly GCA_019843965.1 of Rhynchomys soricoides. NCBI lineage: Eukaryota > Metazoa > Chordata > Mammalia > Rodentia > Muridae > Rhynchomys > Rhynchomys soricoides. The sequence goes on along the minus strand of JADRCH010000064.1, from coordinate 10,824,412 downwards.
GATTTTTATGACTGAAATACAATTGTGTGTTGCATTTAAACTATCATTCAAATTTGTACCAGTGATTTATAATACTTTTTAACTAAGTTAACTTATGTTTATTTTACCAGGGAATCCTATGATACAGGACACTATACTATGCTACTGTTGTTAAGGCTCTAGATGTCTTAATATTATTTTTTTAATAATGCATATTTTTGTTATAGTTAAATCTTTTTGAGATTCTGGGTTGTTTTGACATACTTTCTTCAACACTCTCTCCTCAGGACATATATTCATATATTGTTGCTGTTATGTAGCCTGCTTTGTATGGTACTTGACTTTGGAGACTTTTTGTCTGTCCTTGAGGATTTTTATCAGCTCAGTTTTATGCACTTTAACATGCATATACTAATTATGTGGGTTTATATTTAAATAAATGAAGTTTAAAATTCCTAGTTCAAGAATTTCACTGTATTGCCTAGCTTTTGCTGTGTAGCAAACTGTCTAAAAAGTTAGTTGCCTAGACAATAGCATTACTTTTGCTCAGGATTCATTTAATTGTCATTTGGGCCAAGTGTGGCTGGGAACATCTTGTGTTAGCTCATCTATACACCTGCAGCAACATCATTCTCTCTATTTCTGGGAACTGGCTAGAAGTTGACTGATGTGAGGGGCTGCTGGACCATGTGATCGTCATCACCCAGGCTTCTGGGATTATTCACACATTTTCCGTGGGTCTAAGAACATCAAAATCATAGTCTACTATTCGTGCTGGTTTTCCACCCTTTGTTTATGACACATTTGCTAATGTTGGTCAAAATAAGTCCTGTAGCTGAGACCAGAAACAGGTTGGGGGTCACTATAGAATTCCATGAGTAACAGGCTTACTGGACTTTGATTAATGTTCTTTGGAAGGTTCTACAGTCTAGTTTAAAGGGTCTAGGTATATAGTCTAGACTGATTTTAAACTAGCTCTCCTGCCTCAACCTGAATACTGGACTTAAATTATTGTGACCTTTTGAAACACAAAATTAAAAAATACCCTGCATACTAAACCAGTGCCATAATCATGGTTTTCATATAGAGTTCTGTGGGTTTCAATACACAAAACGTCAGGGGTTTACTAATTCCCTTGTGAAAGTCTAATTCTTGGAAGTTCCAACTGTCACTGTACTTGGAAGTTGGCCTTACCTGCAAAGCCACAATTAAAGAAAATCGAGATTGTATGAATATATCCTAAAGCAACAAGGCAGGTGTCTACTTTATAAAAAGAGTGAATTAGGACCCACACAAGTCTGTCTACACAAGAATGGTCACATGACCTCACAGAAAGGCCAACACCAAGCCAAGGGTAGAAAGATTTGCACGAACCAACTTACCAGACCCTTCACCATGGACTGCTAGATCTATTTTATGCTATGAAATTTAATTATTGTACAAAATAAGTAGACCCACAATATTAGTTTGTTAGAACTAACTGTAATGAAACACCACAGACTAGGTATTTAAATACCAGACATCCGTTTTCTCATAGTTCTGAAGTCCAAAAGTCTACAGAAATCATTCAGAATTAGACCAAGTCTCTCTGAAGTAAAAAAAAAAAAAAAAACACAAACAAAAAAAACCAACAACTACAAATTCAATTTTGATCAGACTAAGCAATTAGACCTTCATTGATTAATAGCAACAAGGAACAAGCTCAGATGAAACATATAATCACAGAATCATTTAGAGCTCTTTTAGACATAATATCTGGCACAACATCAAAAATTATTGGCTGTCTAAAGAGGCAGGTGGTTTGACAGAGCAAACGGAATTCAAGGCCTTAGAAAACACCATAGATAGAGAAGATTGAGGATTAAAGCTATGTCCCGCAGGCTAAATGTTTCAGAACCTTGTTTACAAACAAAAATTTCTTAGAATAAAATGTCTTTCATTTGTTTCAAAAGAAACACAGCCAGGTATGGTGGCATGTACCCATGTGTTGGGAACAGATACAAGAAATTGTCTTAAGTACTGTTATTTTTACTTCAGACTTCATTTTGCCTAAGCTGATCAACTCCTTCTGTAAGCAACACTAGTTCCCCCAAACGTATCTGTTATCAACCCCTCTCTAAGCAACAGTAGCTACCTAAAACATTATGCCTCTTCCTAATAACAGAAAGAACAAATGAATTTTATTGGGCAAAAACACTTAGATTCAATGTCCATTGACAATGATGGAATACCAGAGAAAGTTCCGAATCCCCGATTTCTGATTGGTGAAAATTATAACTGTTACTCAACCCAGATGCTTATGGGTTTTATGCTTATAAACCCTGCTTCAGTCCCTACTTAGGGATGCCAGAAGAAACAAGGCTTCCTCTTCCTTGTCTGATGGCCCTGGCTGATCAGTGACTCTGCTGATGTGGTGAGAAAAATAGAAGACTTTGTTGTTTTATGTGAGCCCGCTGGTGATTTTTCTCCTCTTATTTGTAGCACATGAGGACACTATGTAACATTACTTTCTCTACCCTTGGATGGGAAAGCAGAAGTATTGTATTAGGAGGTCAAGGTCATCCTTGGCTGCATAGAGAGTTCAAGGATTGGCTGAGCTATGTGAGACCCTGTTTCAAAACAAACTAAAAAGCAAGAAACACTTTCTCTTTAGTGTTATAAGTATCAAGACTAAGTCAGGGAAATATAAGGTAAACCTCTGTCCCCTTAGCTTAAACAATACCCCACATTTAGCACTTCAAATATACACCAAGCATATTGCTCAGCAATCTTGAGAGGGATAGCATAAGCTTGCCACGAGTGGAGACCCCGAACAACAGAACGCCCGTCCCTTATATAGGTCACAGAGCTTGCCTGGGACATGGAGCTTCCCCATTGGCTCCCCGCACGTCAGGCCAGATGACGCCACGAGAGAGGCTGAGACTCTGAGGTGGAAAATTACCAGGTGCATGCGCACTAGCCTGTTTACAACTTGTTCTCGGCCGGATGTAGGCGCCATCTTGTAATGGCGAATGTGGGTGCGACTCGGGCGGCTTCCCACATCTCCCCCTTTTTATTTCTATAAGCAAAGTAGGACACTCTTAAGAGGGCGGAGACAGAGGTCAAATCCCCTGACCAAAAGGTTGGGCCTTGTACAGGAGACGACCCCTAAGCTCATGCATGCCCGAGGTCTTCCTGACCCGCCCAGTGTCGTTTTTTAGAGGGAGGGAAACTAGGGCACTCAACCCTCGTGCAGATGACATATCTCCCAAGGTGGCCCACAATGATGACCGCCTTGTGCGATGCTTTGCTCGACATCCCTCAAGAGCTGCTCAGACCAAACACTCTACCCAGTGCAATGAGACTAGACTTGCGGGTGTGCAAGAACTGTCTGGCTGGTGACCTACTGCTATTAGCCAAACACCGGCCGAGGCTCCTTGTTCTAAGGCAACAAGCGCCTGCGCAATGACCACCTTGTCTCTTTTAGTCTGGGCCCTGAGTTTGCAGATGAGCCATAGGAGCAGCACCAACCCACAGCAGAGTGCTGCTCCAAACAATCTCACCCCCACCCATTCCTTGAAATAAGAAATTGCCGAGGAAATCCATGAAGAGAGGCCCTCGGTCAAGGACAGGTCAAGACGGGTGGAGTTAATCTGAATAATTGCTGTCGGCAGTTCTCGCAGGGTTTCATCAAATTTAAGGGTCCAATTCTGTAACATATACTGTGAAAGACTTTTAGACAGGTTAGCTGCTTTTGTAAATTTGTCATATTGTATGGAAGTAGCACAGAGTCCTGGCAACTTTTGTTCACAGCCCAATTGGGCTAGCTGTCAAAGGACATCCAGTTGTTCTTGAATAAGATCAATGCGCTGGTTAACCAGCATTAGGTCCCCCTGGACTTGAGTATTGGCGGATACCTGTCTGTCTAGAGCTAAGGTGGTAGCTGCAGACAACTCATTAATGGTATTGGCGGTCTGTACCGTCCCAGAGAGCGCAAGGGCCGACGCAGTGATGGCCTCTGTAACCGCAGCCGCTGCCACCACACCTATGATAATGGCAGAGATACCAAAGTCTCTTTTCTGCCTGAATACGGTCTGATCTGCCGCAAAAGGACCTTGGCCAGTTAACATATCAAAGGTCCAATCTCTCTGTCCAGGGGTCGGTGCCGTAGCATTGGCTCTGGCTTGAGCTTGTGCAGCTTCATGCCATAAAGCCTTCCACTCCATATATTGGCCCATTGTAGGGAGCGCAGCCTTGGCCAGCATCTGTCAATCGGCGGGAGTCATGGACGCCCCGGCAAATCTCTCTAACATTACTATAGTAAAATTAGCATTTACCCCATACTTTCGGACCGCTTCAGCCAGGTCTTTAATTTGGCTGTACTCTACTTTGTCTTTAATCTCTCCCTCGTCCTTAGACTTACCAGGAGGTCCTTTTCCCTTGCTGAGATTTTGGGTACCCATCCTCTCACTCCGTTCTGATTCTGACATGGTATCCTGGACCCTTTCAGGGGTGATTTGCCCCTCCCTTACAGCATCTACACAGGCCTCACCTTGTTCGCAGCAATACAAAGACAGTAAAACCAAAATGAGGGCACTTAACACAATTAGCAAGACTTCAACAGCGTTAGACCAAAATGGGGGCAATCCCAAATCAAGACCCAGGGTCAACATGCCTTTCCAAACCTACCTCCCTGCAGTTCTGAATCCTCCCTGTTTCCAGGGGGTCTCCAAAGGTGCTTGACGATGACAAAGTTTCCCGGGTTTCGGCACCAGATGTCCCACGCTACCGTCTTGCCAGCAAGAATGACGCGGCACACATAGGGTCCTTCTGCAGTAAAGCTTTAATGCATCTTGAGAGGGAGAGCATAAGCTTGCCACGAGTGGAGACCCCGAACAACAGAACGCCCGTCCCTTATATAGGTCACAGCGCTTGCCTGGGACGTGGAGCTTCCCCATTGGCTCCCCGCACGTCAGGCCAGATGACGCCACGAGAGAGGCTGAGACTCTGAGGTGGAAAATTACCAGGTGCATGCGCACTAGCCTGTTTACAACTTGTTCTCGGCCGGATGTAGGCGCCATCTTGTAATGGCGAATGTGGGTGCGACTCAGGCGGCTTCCCACACAGCAATAAATTCAAAGTCTAACAAAATACAATGAAATGATGTGAGACACATTTTATTCATTTTTTCAAGCAGCATTGTTGAGTCCTGACTCTGCCCCAAACCCAATTTTAATATTATTAGGATTCCTGAACTAAGACAGAGGATAACTTGCTGGGCCAGACCAGCTCAAACTTGAACAATCGTGCTTGTGCAAGTATATTATCTACTCTGGGCACTTGGTTCTTTATTATTATTTTTTAGTTTTGATAGTGTGTTTCTTTGGGGTAAGAGTTATTTATTTCATCTTTGCTCTCTGTTACCTAACAACAAATAATTGAGTTAGAACAGAGAGAAGTATGACAGGCACAGTCTGCAGGCGAGAGGACAGCAGTGGTAGTTCACTGAGGCTGGCAGTAGTGATGACAACGTGAAACGCAAATGACTCTTCTGGAGCTTCCCTGCCACAAAGGTCATTTCTAAAAGCAGATGTTCATGGAAGACAGGAGTAGATTTGTATCCCAGAGTTATCTGTCAATTTTTGTTTGTTTTTAGTAGAAATGATCTGTTTCTTCATTTTTCATATTAGGGCATTACAAGAACCCAAGGTTGCAGTTAGAGGATGGAAGGACAGCCTCTGAAGCTGAAGAGAGGCTCAGGTGTACAGGGGCTGGGCGAGGACTAACTTTGCAAACTTAGGGTTTGTTTGGTTTTTTATTCCCCACTATTCAGTGTTCTGGAGTCCTTTAAAAATGATGTTCAGTTGGCACTATCCTGGTTCACATGAGCAATTAAAGTGCACAGTAGGTGTGTGTCCCACTCAAACTCATAGGCTCAAACCCTAATCCCTACCGTGATGAGGTGCTTTCCTTTGCTAAGTGACTAGGTTATGAAAGGGCCTTGCAATCTCTTGCAAATGACTAGTGATCTTCCAAACCAACCGTATAGAGCAGTGTCTCACTTTCATAGTCCCCACCAGAACTCAACTCTACTGACACCCTGATCTTGGACTTTTAGAATTAAGAGCAGTACCAAACTAATTTCTGCTATTTGTTAGCTACCCACTGTATGCTATTTTACTGAAGTAGCTCAAACTGACTAAAACAGATGATGCCCATAAAGCCAGAGGAAAATCCTGGGTAAGAGAATAGTAACTTTTGAAATTGTTGATGAGAAGGCCTTCATGGGAAAGTAATCTGTACTATTTTCATTTTAAACATAGAGCAAAGAAGAAACTCAGCTCAGCTTTGTGTAAAGAAACTGCTATTATCCAAATCCCTGTGAGGAAAAGGCATTGTCCTCACATTTTACACAGGAGAGCAGGGACCACAGTTATTCCACTCCCAGGGTCTCTGACCTTGGAAACCTAGGCCATGGTTGCAACAGGTCAAGCACCTAAATATTTCCAGGAGATATTAAAGCCCGGTTGGGGGTATTTTAGAGCCAACGGCTATGGAAAATGACATCCTCTGAAGCTGACAAAAGGTTCAGGTGTATAGAAAGTATAAACTAAAAATTGTGAACAGAAACAGTGTTCAGAAATATTAAGCAAAAATTCAAACTGTGAGAAATATTGCTTTGATAATTTGCAACATCATGGAAGTTGCACTATCTTTTAGTAGATGTAGTTATTAGCCAATTTAAAGAATTATACAACTCAGAAATCACACAACGACACAGGGTGTTACTTTGTTGTTTTTATAGACTTTGACTAATTAACAATGTAGTCATAGAATCATGGGGATTCAAGCAAAACAGTGCAAAACTCTTTAATTCAGAAAATGTATAAAATTGTCAGAAGGGAATGATGCCAGTATGTTTTATTGTTACTTCATTTATTTATTGTGAGTTTGCATTTGTTATGTATGTGTGTGTCATTGTGTATATGCTTATGTAATTGTATGTGGGTGTGTTATTGTGTATGCATATGTGTGTATCATGTAGGTGTGCTATTGTATATACACATGTGTGTATGTGGCTACATGTGCCACAGTGTGTGTGTGTGTGTGTGTGTGTGTGTGTGTGTGTTCATCCAGAACAACCTATAGGAATCAATTCTTTCATTCCACCATACGGGTTTGAGACTCAAACTCAGGCTGTCAGGCTTGGCAGGCAGCACGAGCCCTTATCCACTAAGCCATCCTGCCATCCCCCAACCCCATTTTGTTTGTTTATTTGATACAGATCTTATGCATTCCAGGCTGATTTTGAACTCATTGTTTAGCTCAAAAGATCTTGAATTTCTAATCATCACACTTTCCCCTCAGAAGTGCTGGGATTGCAAAGCATGTACCACTATTCATGGTTTATTCATTGCTTGGGATGGAACCCAGGGCTTCATGCAATTACATTTCCAAACTGAGCCATATCCCTAGCCCTAAGATATCAAATAGGAGTGTAAAAAGTCAACATCCCCCAAATTACTCATATTTGATGACAAACTATTTTTATATAAATACATACTACTGGCTTTGGTGGAAAGCATGCAAACAAGAGAAGGAATGTAACAAAGAATTTACTCATATACAAAGTCACTTTTAGATTGGAAAGAGCAGTTATGAAAGCCAATGGACTTTGACTAAGAAATGGCAAAGGGAGAGAGCCTCATCAAGAGGGTGGGGTGAGTAGACAAATAAGATCTGAGTGGGAAGAACACTTTCTGGCTTCAAAGAGAATACAAAATGAGTTGCTCTTCTGACCACATTAATTTAAAGCATATGCATTTGAATAAATAATATATCCTCAATAATAAATTTAGTGAAAATTTCTCAAAAACCATAAAATGCAAAATGGTAAACCTAGGCGATCTTTCCATTCTTTTTATAATATATTTTCTAACTGACCGATTTCACTATTTGATAATTTCATACATGTATACAATGTGTTCTGGGTTTTCCCTTCACTCTCCCAATTCTGTCAAGTTCCTCTCCCCCTTCCAACCAGTCTCTTTTTCTTGCTTCAGGATTTTGGGGGTTGTGTTTAATTTAACCAGAGTCACCTGTGTAACATTTGCCTTAGTTTAGCCTGCTGGACTCATCAGTGGGTGCCCAGCTAAAGACAATTCCCTTTCTCCCTGAATCTTGCAGTAGCAAATGCTTCTGCAGTGAAAAGTGTTTTCCCTGAGTTCCTCCTCCATCCATCCCTGACTCACGAGGAGCCCACTCTTGTGCAGACCCATTGCAGAGGCCTCAGCTGCTGTAAGTTTGTGAGTGAATCTCTTTCCCAGAAGGTGGTATGTCCACCCACCCTTTTTAGTTTCCAGATCTTGCATTCTTTCCATGCCTTTATTACAATATTCTGACGCATACAGACAGGATGGTATAAATGGCTTGTTTGGGGTGGAGCACTCAGTCACCACTTACTCTGAGCGCCCCACTGAGTCTCCACATTCACCATTTTATGCCCGAGAGAGAGTCTTCTCTATTAAGGCTGAGAGAATCAGTTATCTATGGGTATCAACATAAATATTTAAATGCCAGGTCAAACTGGCAAACTGATGGTGTGGTGGTTTGAATGTGAATGACCCCATAGACTTAGTTATTTGAACACTTGGCACCTAGCTGGTGGCACTGCTTGGCAGAAGCTATGGGGAGGTGCGGCTTTGCTGGAGAGAGTACATCACTAGGGGTGGGCTTTGACAGTTTATAATCTCACTCCACTTCCTGTTTGCTCTCTGCTTCATGTTTATGGTTGAAGATGTGATCTCTCAGCTTCTTGATCCAGCTGCTTGCTGCCATTATTGACCCTTCCTCTGAGATGGTAAGCCAAATTAACGTAAATCACCTTTGTCATGGTTCTTCATCGCAAGAGCAGAGAAGTAATGAATACATATCGTGTTTAGTTCTCTCTAGGGCCTGTGTGTTTCCTCCATCGGTCAGTGATCAGTTTTCCCATTTCTATTGACCTTTTCTTACTTTACTTTGGAGGAGTTCAAAGAATTCATGAACATTTCAGCAGGAAAAGAAGAAAAAGTGATCTTTCAAGGCTGGAGACTATGTTAGGGTATTCTTTATCTTCTCAGCATTGTATATCACACAACTCAAGCATGTGCCATTTCAGTATGAACAGAAATATCTCATTAAACAAGATTCCAGAGTATCCTCTGCTATGGTCTTGCATTGGATGTTCCTCAGGCTTTGCAGTTAGATTTTAATGGTTTAGGGTTGGTTTTAGTCTTCTGTATTTTTTTTTAAGGGAAATGCTCACCTCATTATAGTCATTCTTTCTTTTTCAACAATAAGGATATTTGTAGAAATATTCATTTCTATCTAGGCTTCCTCACAGAAATGTGTACATAATGCACCTCAATTGGTAACAATTTCTAAAATTTTTCTAAAATCCTGAAATTTTGATTAGTTTTTCTTTGACTGAAAGACTTCTGGTATCTGCTGATATAATGGTGAACATGTCTGGTAGTGGCTCCATATGGTGTTATCTAGTGTCATGACCCCTATCTTAGTGTGTGTGAATGTGCCTTGCTTTGTTCACACAATAAAAGATTCCCCCAGGACTGCATTTCTGAATCCTGATTCTAAGCAACAATCATTGTAGCTTATATTTTTAATTTAATAATATTTTATTTATGTATCTAAGTGTTTTGCTAGCATACATATCTGTTTTCCATGTGCATGCTGGTGCCTGTAAAGGCTAAGAGGGTGCTGGAACGCCTAGAACTGGAATTGTAGACAGTACTGAGCTGCCATGTGGCTGCTGGGAGTCGAACTGAGATCCTCAGGGAGAGCAGCCAGTGCTCTTAACTACTAATTTCCAATCCCTAAATCAATTCTAAAACAATAGCATTTTTATTACAGTCTGAAGTTTTGTTGTTGTTGTTTTCTCCAAGGAAATAGTTGTTTTATTATGTTTTGACTTTTAAACTGAATTTGGCTTCATATTTACCATATAGTTTACATTGTTACTTTACAGTTTACATTGTTACAATATCAGGAGAGAGAGAGAGAGAGAGAGAGAGAGAGAGAGAGAGAGAGAGAGAGAAGGCTATGCAAATCTCTCTTAGTAGTACCTGAGAGAATCCTTCACTCCCATATCCTAACCCTGGCCCTGATATGGCCAGCTACCAGAATCACCCAGTTAGACAGATTTAAGGACTGCATGTTGCCATCCAGCGACAATACATGCCTTAAATCACACATCTGGTGTCATCAAAATGGAATGCTACTCTGTTACTCATCACAAACCAGTAATTGATGATTCCTGTTGTAGTTGACAGATTCATAAATCTAAGTTGTTATGTTCCCATAACTTGAAGAAAGTATATTTTGTCCCTGATAAGAATAATTAACTTTGAAGGGCAAGCCTTTTCCCCACCCTCTCTTCAGGTGGGAAATCTTTTATTCATAACTTAAGGTGATTTTTCTTACCTTTTAGCTTAAGAAGTGCAGCCATTTAATGTAGCGTGGCCAACAATGATTTGGTGGAGAGATTAAACTGCACTTCTCAGAAAGATCAGTTCCATTATGGACACAGGACCCTTGTACAGCGTAGAGTATTTGTTGCCCACAGTGCCCTAAAGAATTGACATAAAGCGTATAGTTCTGAGCAAACGTTTTGGTCTACCTTCAGGGACTGAAACGAAGGAAGGAGTCCCACCCAGGAAATGTCACTCTGTATCTCTCACGTATTTGTGTTATTAGTTATACCCAAGAGGGTGGAAGACAAAGTAACTTTGCCTCTTTTAAAAGACAGTGATTTGGGAACTATCAGGGAAAGTAACACTATAATAACGTGAATATCTTTCAATGAATCAATAATGTTATAACTACCAAGAAATGGGTTAATATGGGAACAACGGGTACAGCGAAATAAGGAGTCACATGCTTTTTTAAATTTTATTTTCCACTTGATTCTCTTCAAATGATTTTGGGGTGAGCGTCATTGGTGGGTTGGAAGTTATTAAACTTCCTATGCTTGTGATTGATGATGACTCCTAGGACAGAGCTCTCTGTTACTATTACCTAAGTGACTAGCTCCATTTACAAGTAGCCTCTGAGTCCAGAATTATAACTGTGCCTTACAGCCATCCATGGGCCAATAAACTACTTGGAATGAGTAATACTTTAATACAAAAAAAAAAAATTAATTAGACTTGTGGTTACTTGTGTCTCTTTTCTGGAGCAAGAATGTTCTTTGCCCCAAGAGGACTTTTATCAATGTGATTCTTACACAAGACCCCTAAACAAATATAAAACCTCTGTTCAGAACCAGCCTAACGAGCATGGCCTTGAAGGCCTGGGTTCTCCTGCTAATTCTCCCACCAGCTCTTCAAGTGACATTGTGCTTATCATCTTCTGCTTTGGACTTCAATTTCATTATCCTTAATCCCAATAAGCAAGAGTAGAAAGGTCAGCTTCCTCATAACTCAAATATTTGGAAACTGGGACAAATACAATATCTACATCCCTCAGAAGCTTCCAGACAAAACATATAATTACCTGGATTTTATGGAAAATGCATGCCCTTTCTTTCCTTTTATGAATCACTAATTTTCATGAAAAGTTGCCTGGGATGGACGTTTTCTCCTTAATGAGAAAAGTATACTTGAATAACTACTTGTCAATGGTAATTGATGTGCCATGGAATGTAAAGAATGATTATTTTCTTATCCACAGGCGGAATAAAATCGTGAATTTTTACAAGCGTGGCCATGAAAAAAAATATAAGAAAATAAAGAGTTTAAATGTATTTATTTCTCTTGCTTTTTTGCATGTGTGTTTTCCTGCTTGCATGTTTGTGTATCCTGTGCATTATAGGTACAGAAGCCAGAAGAGAGAACAAGGTCCCCTGGAACTGGAGTTGTGAACTACCAGGTGAGTGCTGGGAGTGGAACTCGGGTTCTCTGCAAGCAACACATGCTTTCAAGTCCTCTTTGTCATGAAAAGACGAAAGCCCCACCCTTCAGAATGACATCTTATTTCGCTGTCTGGAAGAAGCTGCTCCTATTTTAATTCACAACCTTAGCTGTTTTCGTTCCATCTTTGTTCACACTGACTTCTTTGCAGCATGGGATGCCATTATCCAACTTTGAAATCTGTCTTTTCTGATGGCTTTTCTGCTCTCCATACCAGCTTGTCTATTTCCTGCTTCCTAGCTAGAATACTCTGAAAACTCTACTCCAATATCACAACAGCTGAGCAGTAGCTGAACAGGTTTTTGTTTTGTTTGATTTTTTGGTAAGGAACATCATTAGTCAGGAAAGTCTCTGTCGCCTCATGTTTCCATTTATCTTCTTATCTCCCCTAAGACTAGTTCCACTTTTTTTTTGTCTCAAGTTACCAGGTACAGTCAGCTCAGTGTTGGAAAATACTTCATGGCTCTTTGCTGTGCTGCTATCCAGGCCCGACTCCTGGCGTCAAGCATTTTCTTCCTCAAGTGGAATGCACACTTCTTCCTGTTCACTTCAAACCTCTCTTTCATGTCCTCGTTGTAGGAAGGCTCCTCACTTTGATGTCAGATCTTTCAAACTGCATTTCACGTCTAATGTGTCAGACTTCTCGGGCCAGTCTGTTCCCTGTTTCTTTGGCATTCTTATTACTGACGTTTTAATCCCTTGCTTCCCATTTTCTAATACCTGTACTTCTACTAGGGACAAGTGATACATGCAGCTCAACGCCATTCCACGCTAATCTCCTTATGGAAAATTCCATGCTGCTCGCAGCTGGCATCATAGGAATCCGGTTAGATTTCATAGTCCTTCATAGTCTCTGGTTTTGGTGTCCTTTTTAAAAAATAAGTTCCTCAAAGGTATAGTTCTCTATGCCTGCTATTTTAACGAAGAGTTTTCATCAAATAGAAAATATCCTAGGTTTGTAGTACTTGAGAATATACAGGTTTAAAAATATGTCAAGGAAAGTTGTAAAGGTTCTTCTAAAGCAAAGAGATCTTAGCTAGACAGGCTTTTTTTTTCCCAGTGTACCTTCTCATCCTGCAGCTGTTGAGATCATGTTTTGGGAAGCAAAGGTATAGATTCTGGAAGGAGGCCAGAGAGAGTCTGTGACTGGAGAGAGTTGTGGGTACCAATTAAAACTGAGATGAAGTGTGGGAGCCAATTACCCTGCTTGTGTCAAGGTATCTTTGTCTTAAGCTGGGACAGGACCAGATAGTTTGTTGATTGCAGTTTAAAATCAGCCATTAAATTGTATCAGAATTTGAACATTTTTAGAAGGAATGATGGATGTTGTATCTACTCTGACATTATATGGAAATAGAGAATGAGAGACACATAAGTTCAAAATCCTAAGGTTGTAAACTCTGAAGACCTGAAGATTGCCTCTGAGCATGGGATGGATTTACAGAAACTCGATCAGCTAGCCAGATGTCCACCAAACTCGTTGATCTTCTGAAATCGTGTTTTAGGTTCCCTGATTCTGTTTGTTGTTTTTGCCCTTTAATATCTTCTATTGCTGCCCTCATCCTTAAGTCTGCTCTCTTCTGATTTCTTAATAAGAAAACCTTTTTAAAAAGTGTAATGATTTCAGACTTTTCTTTTTCACTTGCAGGTACATTTAATACTGCAGATGTCTTTCCAAGGGCTGTGCTAGTTCCTATATATTTTGATTTGTTATCATTTGAATTTAGATTTAAATATTTGTGAGTACATGTCGAAGCCCAAACCCCAGTGTTATGTCGTGGAGATGGGGAGTTTGGAAGGGTAATTACGTTTATATGCAGTCATGAGGGCGGGGCCCAGTAATGAGGCTGTTCTTTTAAGAAAAGTGACTAGAACTCTTTCTTTACATGCTTTCTCCTTCCCTTTCTCCCTCCCTCCCTCCCTCCTCCCTCCCTCCCTCCCTCCTTCTCCCCCCCAATCATTCGAAGGAATAACAAGAACTGCCATTGCAAGCTAGCAAAAAGTAATCTTGAGGAACTCAATCTGATGGTGCATTGATCTTAAGCTTCCAGAACTGTGAATGATAGGTTTCCTTCATTTAAGCTGTCAAGCGAATAGCATTTTGTTATAGTAGACTGAGAAAACTAGCATTTTTCTTCTAAGCCTTCCTTATGACCACTTTAGTAGCTATTCTATGTGTGGCTGAGAAACAACTGTATTTTGTCTAAGCATAGTTTCATGATTAATCATTACTGTAAGAATTATTTTATCGGTTTTGGCCTTTGTGTGAGAAGTGTATGTATGCACACATATGTGGGTATACTTGTCTACATGTACTTGTATGGAAGCCAGAGGCAGATGCTGGATGTCTTTCTCATCTGCTGCTCCACTTGACTTTTTGAGACAGCTTCTTTCACTGAGCCTAGATCTCATGCTGAATATCCTGGCTCACTATTGAGCCCCCAGGATCTGCCTGTATCTGCTTGTCCCTGCTTCTCTCCTTTCTTAGTCAGTGTTCTATTGCTGTGAAGAGACAGTACCACAACAATTCTTATAGAGGAAAATATTTAACTGGGGCTGGCTTACAGGTTCAGAGGTAGTCTATAATCATCGTGGCAGTAAGCATGGTGGCACACAGGCAGACATGGTGTTGTAGAGGTAGCTGAGAGTTCTGTATTTGGATTGGTAGGTAGGAGAGAGAGAGAGAGAGAGAGAGAGAGAGAGAGAGAGAGAGAGAGAGA
>JADRCH010000064.1:10765736-10806641 GCA_019843965.1 Rhynchomys soricoides | reverse complement strand
TCCTCCTCCTCCTCCTCCTCCTCCTCCTCCTCCTCCTCCTCCTCCTCTTCCTCCTCCTCCTCCTCCTCTTCCCTCTCCCTCTCCTTCTCCCTCTCCCTCCCCCTCCCTCTCTCTCTTCATGTGTGTGTTTCCTGTGTGAGGAGATGTAATCTCTCAGCTTCCTGCTCCAGTTTCTTGCTGCCATTTCTCTTCCTAGCATTGAACGTCTAGCCCTCTGGAGCCATGAGCCAAGTAAACCCTTCTTTAACTTGCCTCTGGTCATGTCATTCTATCACAGATACAGAAAAGTAACTAAGACAGCCTCTCAGAGAAAAGAATGGGTAAGCCAACAAAGAAAGGTAGAAGTCTTAGGATCTAGACAGGGGGCTCATATTCATGTGGCCTTGGTAGTATTACTGACACGTTTTCTTGTCTGTTCAGTTTTTATTGTTGTTGTCCCTTCTGGATCAATTCATATTAATAATCATTGGTTGGTGTTTGTAGTGCAGATATGATAATAAATGTGAATTCAGGGACCCATGAAAGAATTTAATCAATGACTTGGTTTTTAAAATATCATTAAATACATTGGATAGTCTTTTCTTTATTTTTCTTTTTTTCTGTTTTGGTTTTTCGAGACAGGGTTTCTCTGTGTAGCTCTGGCTGTCCTGGAACTCACTCCATAGACCAGGCTGACCTTGAACTCAGAAATCCACCTGCCTCTGCCTCCCGAGTGCTAGGATTAAAGGTGTCCGCCACCACTGCCCGGCGAACAGTCTTTGCGTTTTGCTAGATCCCATGGATTTAATTTCATGTTTTTCTCTTTATACCAAGTGGTGAGTGCAATAACAGAATGCTGTGTAAACAATGGGTGCTTGCTACAAAGTTTGAGACTTGAACTTCAACTTGAAACTTTTTCTTTTGAACAATTGAAAAGCTTCTGATCAGAGGTGAATCTTGATCTATGTTTTTTCTACACTGAAAGATGTTACACCCAAGAAAATGAAGGTGTGATCACAAGCTCTCCCTAGATGAAAAGGTCCTTAAACAGTTTAGAAGATGCATTAGTTACTTCCTTCATTCTTTTGTCAGAGCACCTGAAAACCATAAGTTAAAAAAGGAAAGGTTTACTGTGGTTCAAGGTGTAAGGGCACAGTCTGTAATGATGGAGTAGGCATGGTGGCAGGAGCCTGGAAGTAGGTGGTCCCATTTCATCTGCAGTTAGGAAGCAGAGTGTGAAGGATGCTGTTGTTCAGTTTGCTTTTTCTCTTTTATTAAGTATAGGACCCCAGCCCAGGAAATGGTGCCATCCTTATTAGGGTGGGTCTTCTCACTTCAATCCAATCTAGAAATCAAACCACAGACATGCCTAGAGGTTGGCTTCCAAGGTGATTCTGATTGACAATCAATATTAGCAATTACAGCAAATAATCAAACCATTATTCTTACTAATGACAGGTTTTGGTCCCCATTGCTATTTGTATGAATAAGATGTTCACAGTATTTTTTCCTCCTTCTGCATTAGTCCTGCAGGACCATGTTTTTATTCTTTTCTTTGTTACTCTCCTCTGTTCCCACCACAGCGGCCTTATCTAAATGTGAACTAAACATTGAGGAATGGCATGAGGTGATACACCAGTAGGTCTGAGGCTGTGGCAATGGGGAGCAGCACTTGGCAATGTGGCCTGAACCATTCCTGCAGTCATACATCTCTGTGTGTGGTTACCTCAATTAACTACAAAAATGTAGCCTCAGCTATTCTGTCCCACATTAAAGTCCTTTTTAATTCAAGTTCTTTCTGGGTTGCTGAGCTCGTAAAAAAACCTGTCATCAAAAACTATTGCTTTGATCTTCCACAGGCAACACCTCCACTACCTGTGTTGTTGCCTGTGAATTAAATGCACTAAGATAATCAATAAGACAAGTTACACATAAAGAAGAACTCATTCTATTAATTGGATTTCTTAGTGGACTTTTGGGGAGACTTTAAAGGTAATTTAGCTCCACAATAGTGTATTTTTTATGTAGAGTTACATTTTAAAGCACTTGTTTGGTTCCCTCTTGTTTCTACTGCATGATATTTTGTCCCCTAAATGATGTCATCCCATAGAACAATGACATATTAATCTACTATCTGGAAGAATTCTATAGGGACAGGGTTTTTCCTACTGGAAAAAATTGCCAGCTGGGTGAGAGGCTGTAGCCCTTGTCATTGGACAAGTCACTCTTCTGCTATAGTGGCATAGTCTTCCAGGTTCTAAAATGAAGCTGAGAGATTGTCTAGCTATTCTACTGTCAAGTTCTCTGACCCAAAGATTTCTGAAAATCCTCTAAACATAAACTCTGGGTTATGGTCTAGCACTTATTCTGTATTTTCCTTCTTAGAATCATTTTGAGGTTGTGTCCATGAACTCATACACATTCTCACAGATTCCATTTAGGGCAGATGATAACCGGAAGTAGATGATTGAAGAGCTTTTAACATCCTGGTAACTAAGGTAATATTCCAGAATATATAAAGGAGCACAGTCTGAAGTGATTGTCCTGGTGCTCTGGTTCCAACAAGGCATCAGTGAAAAGAATTTGGAAGCCCTCAAGCAGGGCAACCATGTTTCAATTAAATACTCAGTATTGGGTAAAGTCTAACAAAAAGAAACCAATTGCTTAGTTCTAGCTTTGGATTCCTTTCTGTTTCAGATTAAGAATCTGTAAAATGGTTAGAAAAACAACACTGGGACTTGCTAAGGAGATTATTATATTTGGATTGGAAAGCCCCCTGTATTATCTATAGATAGGATGTAACCACAAATGCTAAGATGTTTTTGTTACCAGGTGAATACCAAGACCTTCAAGGAGACTTTTAGTTTGTAAATTCCACCAAATAATGAGTTCTTTGAAGAGATGAGCCATTATCTTCTGCTTTTCTGCTTGATTACTTTATCAGTAAATTTTATTAATTTTACTAATATGTTTTATAAACATATTTTAAAAGTTACTGAAAGAAAGTTAAAAATGGAAAGTGAAAGTTCTCTCAACTCCAGTCCTATAGACTCTCCCCTTGTAATTGTCTTTGATTCTTCTGCTTATTTCTCCTAATTACATTCACAAATCACTCTTAATATTTTTTATCCATAATTCTTCAATACTAAAGGTCAAATATAGACCTCTTCAACAAAACACCAACTGGAAATAACCCAGTACTCCCTTACACAACTCCCTTCTAAGGTAAACCCCAAAAGTTAAATGAGAGATTATGAATCAAAGAGACATAGAAAGAGAGAGGAGGAAGGGCAGTGGGAGAGACATGGATACTCACAATGAGACAGAGAGAGAAAGAGGGGAATGAGGGAGAAGAAGGGAAATGAATATTACATTTACAAGGAGGTAACCAAATAAAGTCTTTTGGTAAAAGTATTGCATTGAAAATGGAAAGAACAAATGTGAGGGAGAAATGATTCATGCACATATTCTTGCGGATATTCAGAGTGAAACTTTAAAATAAGATAGTACTTTTGTCTGTCAATTGGCAGAGTAAAAGAATGTTAATGCCTGTTAGTCTTGGTGTGTTTGAACATCTTCTAAAGGCCCCTGTGTTAGAAGCTGGGTCCCCAATCCCAACACTATGGAGGCTATGGTGAGGAGCCTTTAAAAAAATGGGGCCTGGTCCAAGGACATCTCTTTTAGGGTTTGCTTTCTTGCTATGTATTATAGTGCTAAATACTGACCCCCCTCCCCCAGAACCTCATATATACCAAGTGATGCTGTGGAACCTTGTTCCTTACTTTAAAACTATTGGTTAGTTAAAGTTGTCTACAGCCTATAGCTGGACAGAAGAGAGGTAGGTGGGGCTTTGATTTCCAGGGCTTGGCATCTGAGGCAGAGACCACAAGGAAGAGGAGAGAGGAGAAGAGAGGAAGACACCGTGGAGTAGGTGGTCATGAGAGCAAGACCATGAGGGCTGTCTGGTTGGAGTGGAAAGAACATGTCAAGTTATGTCTCAGGGTTATTGACAGGGAAGCAAACAAAATAGCACAGAGGGTTGATACCTGCCCAGCTATAGTGCTTTTAAGGCTTACCATAAATATAACTGTTTTGTGTCTTTTATTCGGTAACTAAATGATCAAGGGTAGATAGAAATCTCCAAATAATATTTACTATAACAAAACCCACCCCATGAGGATATCTTTAAAGGGGACATTGAGTTGTGGTCACTTCAAGCTCCTTGTTTTGTTTCCTGGCTGAGATGAGGTAAATAGGCCTCCGCTACCCTGTATTTCTGCATTATGTGCCACAGGCCCAAACAGCATGAAAAGTGAACAAAGAATCTCTGAAACCATGAGTCAAAATAACAGTTTACCATTATTTAATTGGTTACCCCAGGTATCTGTAAAGTAATAATATCTCATTATCCTATGGGTATTGACAATGGCATGAAAGCCTCATGGGAGGGGCCTAAGTAGTTTAATATATCTTGTTGGCAACCTAATAATAGGGTAGAGTTTAATAAGGTGCATATTCCCTGATCATTCAGAAATTATATATTTGGAATGCTCATAAGAATAGAAATTTATGGGAGCACAATATTGCATGTAGTTTTAAAAGGTAATGTTTGCTTTTAGTAGCATAATATTGTCAGTAATTGAGGTATCTGAAATGCTAAGTGAATGATAGTGGATCTGTGTAAATTATACTACTATGTGGCTAATGCTGAAGACTTTGGATATATTTACTTACATATGGACATTTATTTACAAATAAATATGTTAACAGTCATTAAAAGGGAAACCTTTTGATTTATTAAATTTATGTTGTGTGGTTCCAGAAAGATGAATTTCTGTAAACAATGATTAACTTTGAGTTGTAGGATTATATATGACTTTTAAAATAGTAACTCAGTATTGTTATTTAAATAAAACAGGAATACAATGACTTCTAATTGTCATTCTAAATTTGTTTAGTTTACAGCAAATCATACTCATTCTTAACTCATTCTAGGTTTCTCTGGTTTTGTTTTGGGGTATTTATTTATGTATTTATTTATTTTGCCTTTCTGATTCCTCTAAGCAATAGAATGCCATCCATTTGTTGGCTCTGTAGATGTCGGGAAGAGATTTCTATCAATCAGACATGCTGTCGTCAAATCTTTTCCATGCTAACTATGTCTCTTTTATCATTTTTAAATGATAGCTTTGATGCCAATACAGTGTCTTATCTGTTATTTTCATCTTAAATAACTGTTCTTTCAATTTTCATGTATTTAATCTTTTGGAGACATGGGAAGGAATACTCTGAAATACAGAATCCATGTATAAATTTAGTTCCAAGGGACTATACCTTTCTTAAAGCTCATGACAATTTAGTGATTGTGTTAAATTTAGAGCTTTAGAAATTTCTCACAGGAATATTCGTCATGGTAAATGTCATCTCTTTAGATTGAGGAGTGAAGTCAGTTTGGATTTGTATAATCATGTTGGAATAGATTTTAAAGTGTAAATAGGTTTGAAGGTGATTGAAGCAAAAGGTAAATATAGGTATGTAGGAGGCTTCCTGTGTTTCACCTCAAGTTCTAGAGTGATAGAGTGATTTTAGACAGCACCTACATAGCCCTGAGAACTGCAACCTTCAGATATTTTCTAAAGATACCCAGATGCTTTGAGTTTGCACTGTAAGTGAAAATGTTGCTCTGTGTTTTCTTTAGATCCACTTTATTAAGGGTATGATTATATCTTACATGCCATGTTGTTCAGGACCCATCTTAAATAGGAAGTGACCAGTGGCCAATTTACAAAATTTACCTTTAACTTATGTTGCAGTTTAAATAATTTTAGTGGCTGGAGTCTTCTTCATTGTTTACACCTTCATTTCCCCCACTAGACCTTGGTATTTGAGTTTCACAAGTGAGATTCTTCTAATTGTGATGTACTTCAAATAATGAACTCTTTTAAGTCACGTCTGGGAAATTATTTATCTTCATTCCTTGAACTTGGTGACAGTTCTTGATTGCCTATAGTCATGTGGTAGGTAGGATTTTGATCTCCAAAGTCATATTTATTTGTAGGGCAAACCTACATAGTTATACAACTCATCTAGCTAAATATGCAGCAGTCTAAGAAAGAAATAGCTCTCTTCAAAAGTTCAATTGCTGAGCTGGTTTCTCAGTGGATAAAGGTGCTTGCTGCTAAGCCTAATGACCTAAGTCCAGCCCCCAGGACCCACATGGTGGAAGGAGAGAACCAACTCCCACAAGTTGTCCTCTGGTTTCCACATGTGTATTGTAGTACGTTTATTACCATAAATGAATGAATGAATAGATAGGTAGATAGATAAACAGATAAGTGTAATCATTTAAAAAAACTTTAATTGTTAATGGTGAGAAACATTTAATGACAAAATTCCAGGAAAAATATTCTATACATATTTCTGGATATATGAAAGAAATATTTTCATAATGCAGTGGTGAATAAATATTTTTATAGATCTAAAAGTACAAATAGTTTTTTAGAAAGTCATAGGGAATCTGTTAGAAAAGGAACAGTTCAAATTATGGTCAAGTCAAGGAACCTCTTTCCCAGTTAACAACTGATACAAAAGCAATGACTTATGGCTTTTTTCAGAGCATACACACAGACAGTAATATACATGAGGACAGGCATACATTTGTACATGACAGATGCTTAGTGTCTTAAAAGTGGGTAAGTAGCTATTTTGGAGGAAGTAGAACTCTAAATGACTAGGTAGAAGAAGATTGATTGAGTAAGGCAAAATGGGAGGAGGAAAAGGTCAGACGGCACGGTTTTGTGGTTATGTACTCATGGTTATTAGCTGCAAGAGATTTGTCTACCTTAGGGATCAATTGCAGATGCTTTGCAAGAGATTGAGCCCATAGGAATACAATGAAAGATCTTAAGTTAATGAGGGCTATAACCCTCCACTGAGTTCCTTGAGTATTACTTACTACTTAAGAGGAACAAATCAACAAATCACTTTGGAAAAGTAAATGCTACATTTTCCTTCCTTATTAGTGTCTGCAGGTGCCCCTCTGCTCTATCCTTGAAGTAGCCTGAGTCTTCACCTCAATGAATAATCTATGGTTCAGTTGGTAGCACATATAGTTGTGAAAGAGAAGATGTAAGAAACAATAATCTATATTGTTGCGCATAAGTTAGCAAAGGTTCTTGCTTTGTATTTGCCTGATGTGTTGCTGAGTGTTCCTGAAAGAGACTCATCATTTGCCAGTGTGATAGATGTAGTTGTAACAGTTATTCTTATTGACTCCAGTCCTAGCTCAAAAGTCATGCTGACATCAAAGACATTCCAAACTAAGTGAACAAATAAAAAATAAAACAACAACAATTAATCAGCAGACAGATAAGAACATTTTATAGTGTATCAGGTTCTTCTAGAAGTTACATGTATATATATATATATATATGTGTATATATATATATGTATATATACATACATACATATAACATATGTTCTATAGCATGATATCTAGTTATAACATTTACATTTTATTATATTTTCTTGACTAAAACCAAACATGGGTAGTCTAAGTCGTTTCTTCCATACTGTATGGTTTATAAATGAGCAACACCTGGAATAACCCCCTTCCTCCCCATGTCACTTTTGGTCATGCTGTTTTACCACAGCAATAAAAACCCTAATAAATAAATAAAATATAAATAAATAAATAAACGAGCAATTGGATTTCAAATTAAGTTCTCAGATGTTTATCTTTCCTAATAACAAAACGTGGTTGATGACCAAACCCAACCTTATTTTCGTTAACTCAAAAATATACTTCCAGTAACATTATACAGACCATACAGGTTAGGTTTAGGAGTGTGTGTGTGTGTGTGTGTGTGCCCACGCCTGTGCGCATGCATGTACATATATGTGTGGAAAGCCACTGGTGAAGAGGCCATGAGTAGGAAGGCAAGTGGAGAGGGAGTGGAAGGGGTTGGAGGGAAGAAAGGAAGGGAGAAATGTTGTGATGACAAGCTCATGGGTATAAAACCAAACGTCTCCAGTTTCCTGTCCCTTCTATGGTCACACTGGGGAACCAAGGCCTCTGAGGTCTGTTCTGTCCATCTACTTCACTTGGGCACTTTTGCACTGTACTCTCCCTCCTTGAGCCTGTAGTATTTTACACACGCACAGCTTCACTACTCTTGTCACTAATTTTTCATTTTCTGGTTTATCTCCCCTTTCAAGAAATAAACAAGTCCTGGGCATATACCCAGAAGATGCTCCAACATGTAATAAAAACACATGTTCCAGTATGTTCATAGCAGCCATATTTATAATAGCCAGAAGCTGGAAACAACCCAGATGTCCCTCCACAGAGGAATGGATACAGAAAATGTGGTACATTTACACAATGGAATACTACTCAGCTATTAAAAACAATGACCTCATGAAATTAGTAGACAAATGGATGGATCTTGAAAACATCATTCTGAGCTAGGTAACGCAGTCACAAAAGAATGAACATGGTATGTACTCACTGTTAAGTGGTTATTAGCCTAAAAGTTTGAAATATCCAAGAGTCACTTCGCAGGAACAGTAGTATTGAGTACGAGGTCCCAGATGGAGGGCTTGGAGAAAGGACTGAAGGAGCTGAGGGAGTATGCAGCCCCAGGGAGGTAGCAACACTGGCAACTGGCCTGACCTGCCATACTTCTGGAGACTGATCCACCAACTAAAGAATACACATGGAGGGACCCATAGTGCTGGCCACAAAGACTGCAGAGGACGGTCTTGTTACCCGTCAGGGGGAGGAGAGGCCCTTGGGCCTGAGGATGTTATATCCCCCAGTATAGGAGAATGTCAAGGAGGGAAGATGAGAGTGGGTGGGGGGTGGGGTGGGGGGGTGGGTTAGAGAATATCCCCATAGAGGCAGGGGGAGGGCGGAGGGAATGGGGAGGTTCCAAAAGGGAGATCTGGAAAGGCGGAAACATTTGAAATGTAAATAAAATATGAAAAAAACAAAGAAATAAACAAGAACTCCTGTTTTATATTTCATTTTTTCTACAACATAACACCACCCAGGGCTGATGCCAATCCAATGTTCTGACATTTAACATTTATCAAATATTTATTGCCATGTATTAACCAATCTTTTCCAACTGCCTCCTGTTTACTGTCCTTAGGAGGGATTCTGATATAAGGGGATAAGCCAACTCAACATCAGTTTCTGACCTCGAAGAGGTCTTAAGCAGAACAGAAAAGCTTGTGAGTTGGTGATGATTAGGATAAATATTTTCCATGCTCTGGAAGCAGCCTGGAAAAATGCTGCATGGAGGTTTTGAGAGGGGGTTAACAAGACAGAATGCTGATATAATTCAGATTGAGAATCTGTGGACTAAAGTTAACCCCTTAGAAGGATGCTATAATTTAAAAAGGTCCCCAAATGTAATGAATTCAAGGAAAATAATGTGCTGATTCAGGGGTCATGGATAGGAAGGAGTGGACCATGACTGCATTATTGCCAGTCTAGATAAGGATTATTTAGAAGAAGGACTCAGCCTCCAGACCTATATATGACCCTGCTCCAGAGGAGGAAAAGAAGACAATGTATTATCCTACCCCTCAAGGAGGCCTGGTGACTGAGGAGTGCAGGGAAAGTGCAGTAGGGTGTGATAGCCTCATCTCTGTCTCTGGCTGTGATTGCTCCTTATGGAGCGGGTCATCCAGTTATAGTTAGTCCTCATGCTGCTTCTCCTAAGCAAACACAAGCCTCCCTTCTCTTCTAGATTCTAGCTTCTTTCCATAGAGGAGCTGGCCCTGGCTTCGGTAAAATTGGAATAGTGAGATGTCTTAATTGTGGCAGGAGGAGCAGAGTCTCATAGTTAATCCACAAGTGATCATTGACACTTTTTTTTCTTTGTAATATTAAAATTGCTGAATTGTGCAAAGTCAAAGTGAAGACAGTTTTCTTAAGAACAAAGGTATTGGGTCTGGGACTGTGGGTTTACACCTGTAACCCACACTAACTCTTGAGAATGTGGAGGATCAGAAGTTCATATAATCAGAAGAATATATGGAGTTTGAAGCCAGCCTAGGCTAAAGGAAAATAAAAACCAAACCAAACCAAGCTAAACAAAGAATGTTACATTTCTACAAGTTGTATTCAAGCAT
Source organism: Rhynchomys soricoides (assembly GCA_019843965.1). Classification (NCBI taxonomy): domain Eukaryota; kingdom Metazoa; phylum Chordata; class Mammalia; order Rodentia; family Muridae; genus Rhynchomys; species Rhynchomys soricoides. Next base: position 10,796,519 of record JADRCH010000064.1, on the reverse strand, counting down.
GCAGAATTCCTTAACTGCAAGCAAGACTTAAATGCAGAGGGTGTTTGGAAAAAAGGTATGACAAGAACTTACCTGACTCACTCTCTGCTACCATGATGGATAAGTGGATGTTGGACATAGGTTTGGATTATACTTGAAATTGGAGATTAGTTTCTGTTAGCAAATCAATGGCTTATGTGAACCTGCAAAAGTAAGAGAAACCCCATCCACAATAATCTTATTTTGTGGGGGAGGGGATGAATATCATCTTTTTTCCATTTTTTTCTCTTTTACTGGAAATAAATTCTTTTGTCACATAATGTATCCCAATTATGGTTTCCATTCCCACTACTCCGCCAAGTTTCTTCACTTCCTTTCTCATCCAGGCCTACCACCTTTCTGTCTTTCATTAGAAAATAAAAAAATATATAATTTGATATATATCTCAAATCTCTCTCTCTCTCATCTATCTATCTATCTATCTATCTATCTATCTATCTATCTATCTATCTATCTATCATCTTCATTTCTTGTCTTTCTCGCAAAAGAGTGATGCTTGGTATCTTCTTCCCTGGTTTTGCTATCCTGTTTCCCACTATTTTCTTTTAATGCTCCTGTCATCCCAGGGTTTGCTCCACACATTCCCACAAGGATCAATGTGTTACAGACAAAAATAAAATCTAAGAATAGAGGGAGTTATATGAAAGTAAAACATTTTAGCCTTGCCATGGAACATTCAAGAGAAAAACACAGTGGGTGTATGAAGTGAGTTTTTATTTCACATAAAAAGCATGGCCAGATTGCTATTAAGTAGGTGTTCGAGCAAATCTGTTAGTGGTCAAATATATTCTTCATTGGCTAATTTTCCTCCTATAAAGCAGCTGTTGATGATTTAAGGACGTTAAAATACTTCTATTCCACTGGGTTTTCCTCAAAGGTAGCTCGTGAAAGGACTGTATCTGCCCCCTCCCCAGCCACCATGTGATTATCAAAACCCAACTTCTTCTCTCATATCTTCTCTTTCATTGCCTCAGTGTTCATCTGAGGATGGGCATTTGCTCACTGAGACAATTTGTTGTTGGAGGCGATCCTGTTTCTATGCATATTATGTGAGTTCAGAAGGAATAGGAAGGCAATACAAACTTATATTCACAAGAGTAGTAAAAAAATTTCCCTTTAGAAGCTGGGGAAAATGGCTCATATTTCTTTATGAAAAAATATAGATAACACTTCATGGCTTACTTTTGGGGGGGAAAGGATAACGGGGGCTTAATGTGGTAAGAAGGAATTTAAATGTAATATTCAGTGTCAGGAAGGATTAGTGGTGACCTATTGTTCACCATAACTTCCAATAAAATCAAGGGCCTGGTGAAGGACAGTTGAGGATATAAGAAAAATGATAGATAGGTGTGGACTACAGAGTTCTGGAGATAGTTGAGACCCTTTCAGGGCATGTACAAGGTAAAAATACATTTACTAATGATCCTGCAGTGGTATTTGCTTCTGTCACTGTGTTGACCTTTGTAATCATAGTGTAAAGTCAATGCTTGACAAAGGGTTGGCCTCTTGCCAGTTGCAACAAATTGAGCTAGTAGCTATTGCATTCTTTGTTGTCACCACATATTAGAAACACAAATCCAGTATCATTTCTAATGTGTTAAACACATTAGAAACAGTTCAGTCTTGTCACCATGACTGTGCAAATGAGTGACAAGCTGAGCTTGCCAAACTTTGGCTGGAAGAGTACACATTTTTACTTGAAATGGTGTCTATGTTTGTTCAGATTTCAATATTTAGTCACATTTTACCAAAGTGAACAAACAATCTTGATACTTTGGAGTAAATAGTAGTCAGCATTGATTGGAGGTTAAAGAAAATTGATGTTCCAAGGGAAAATTTAAATTTTGGAAAACTTATTCCTACATCATGAGAATCATAACTCCTAGTATTTATAATAAGTTGGAGCTGGGGTTGGGGAAATGGATCAGTGGTGAGCAGTGCTTACTCTTCTCACGACACTTATGTACAGCTCCAGTAGCTCTGGCTTCAGGGATTCCAATTCTCTTCTGGACACCAAAGGTTCTTATTCTCACAAATGTACGTATCAATACACACAATTAAAAATAAAATAAATCTTTAAAAGACGTTAGATCTGAGTTTTGAATAATGATTTGAAGTTCATTAAATCACTGTGGTGATGTATGAATGGTGAGAGTTAGTAACTCGACAGAATCTGAAATCACCTGGGAGACCAGCCCATGGGTGTACCCATAAGGGGTTATTTTGAGTATGCTAGTTGATGTGGGATTGCCCATCGTCCTTGTGGGGAGCAACATTTCCTGGGTAGGAAATCTTGGACTAAAATGATTGGAGAAAGCAAGCAGAACACTGGCATCTGTGGGATCATTGCTCTCTCTGACTGTAGAGATGGGACCAGTTGCTTCAGGTTCCAGTTGCCTTTTCTGTCTGTCTTAAGACCCATATCTTGAACCAGAGCTAAAAGTAATCCCTTTCTTCCTTTTTATGTCAGGGTATTTTATCACATCACAGGCAAGGAAACTAAGCATGCTGCTTAGTTAGAGTAGTACATAGAGAGTCTAGAGTCTGAGTCAGGGGTAGTGCATAGAGAGTCAAGGGACACTGGCCAGTGCACACTCGCACAGTATACAACATCCTTGCTCATGGCAGCACTTCACATTTTACATCATTCTATTCAGAAACATTGTATCGCTTAACTTTTACAAAGACAAAGGAAGGTGGGAGCCGATACATAATTACTGTTTTCTGTCTCCAGCTACAGAAATTGAGACAAACAGCTGTTTTCAGCTGTGAAGGTGAGAAGACCAATGTACTGTCCAGACCATTTTCTTTGTAGGTCAGAGGTTTTCTGGCCACAAGTGCTTCTGAAAACGTGTTCTTTTTTTCTTACATTTTCTTGCAATGTGCGGGAAACCGTCTTCTTTCTTGCACACACAGCCTCTTACAGAGTCATATCTCACCTGCTCCAGCTTTTCCAGTGTCCTCATTAATTTCTCATGAGCTGTTGCAGAATAACTGTTTCCCACTGCCCAGAAAAATCACTTCCTTTAGGAAGCCACCCTGAGTGAATTTCAGCCCTTGGTTGTTTCTTACTTAGTGCACTGAATATATTTTGTAGTATATTTTTTCTCATGTTTACATAACATTCTGTAATCTTGTTTTATATATTTTGTCTTTCCCCACCTATATTGTAAGAATACCTGCGACATTAATATCTACAAAACCAATCAATTCATATTAAATGTATATTTGGGTGTGGAATGAATGATCATTTATAATCTTAGATTATAACCTTTTTGACAAATTTTCATTAAAGATGAACAAACTACGCTTGTGTTAACTCTTCTGTATTTAATTTAGCCTTTCCCACCCGACATACTTCTGTATTTTTGCTAAGTGGCATTTCTGAAGTTTTCAATTATTCACTGAAGATTTTATTTGGTCCACACATGTGTCATGTAAATAATTTTGATTTTTCCCTATCGTACATTCTGTCCAACAGGGACTCAGAAGCTGCTGGGGTATTAAGTGGAAAATAGACCTGGAAAAGGTGACTCAGACATTTAGTCAGGCAAAGCAGACATGGCCAGAGAGCAGAGGCACTGGGGAGAGGCTGCTCTGCTGAGAGTGGAATTTTGACTACCGTAGGATGAAATGCTTGACAGATTTAATTGGGCTGACTGCTACCCCTTCATTAGGATGGCTGTCTTTGGTGAGCAAGCATTTTTACTCTTTCAGACCTGTTGGGATTACTTAGACAGCTGGGCGTTATTCAAGTTAGTAAACAGTTTGGATTCATCTAATTCTTATTCCTCTGTCAAAATACGACAATCACCTCCTTTTGGAAAATATGTAAACTACTTTTTAACAGTTGGACTTTTTTTTTTTTTAAGTCAAGAGAGTGGGTTATACATTCTATCTGTGTCCAAGGAACTCTCCAGCAAGGTTTCTGTGGTATTTCCTAAGTTCATCTGGCTAGCGTTTCCCTTGGCACAATAATACCATTGTATATAAGTACAGCTGGCCATTAATATGGGGTATTAGGCTTTCAAACATTCACTCCTCCAAACTATACACTAGATTTGCACTTGTCTGGATGACATTTAAGCAGTTTGCTTGGACAGCATGTCCCCAGCACAGCATGAGAGGTGCATTTACTAAGAGCTTTGATTCTGTAGTTCACATGGAAAAAGAGCAAACTTCCTTCTCTCTTGAGATGTTTAGATTAAGTTTAATTGATTTTTTAAAAAAGTACATTAGCATGATGGCAGTACTTAAAAGTGAGTGAACTTCTTATAATTTTTTGAATAAAGTGGGTTGCATTGGGGGTTTGATTTTTAAAGCTTTAAAATTGTGAAATGCCAAGGAGTTGTTTGTTTGTTTTTTTTTTTTTTCAACTTAGTGAATGGACAGTACTCTTGAAACAGATTTATAATTTATGTTGCCAAAGTTTGAACAGACACTAACTTGCTTCTGGGAAGGAGGCTTTTTACTTTGAGGGACTCCAACTGATCAGCATTTTCGTAGGATACAGTTAGAAACATATGTCTTGTTGTCTGGCTAATGTAACTTTATTGACTTAAAACTTAGAAAGAAATCAATAGTGTTTGGAGACACAGAGGAGATGGTGGAAGCTCCATTTGTGAATATGATGTATGCATCCTGCTTGGGCCGTGGCTCTCAAGATGTGGTCCTTGGACCATCAGCATTAGTCTCAGGGCTTACGGATGTGGTGTTGAACATAAGCATCTCTTACAGAGAATAATGCTGCATTCATAGAGTCTTCAGAAAGTATTTAACCCCAAACTGTCCTCCAAACAGCACTTGGTTAAAGCCTTGACATGGAAGTAAGATTGTGCATGACACAGTGTTTCCACTCATTCCTCTTGTCAGTCTCCATCTCTGTCCCGGAGTGGACAATACACAGTTGAGTAAATCCTTCATGCCCATCTCTCCTGTGAACAACCACTGTTATTGGATTAAATTTAAATGTCATGTCTTCGGTTTTGTTTGCACATGGTAGGCTGTTTTTGTCCGAAGTGCAATGTCCCTTTCTTGTGCAAGGTCTTATTTGACAAGTATGTTTAGACATTCTCTTTCCTTTTTCTGACTTACTGGATCCTTTTTTTTTTTTTTGCCTCACAACTGCTTTACTTTCTTTGGAGAACTTGAAGTATTCAACAAGCTAAAATTTTTGCCTCTGGGGAGATAGAAAGAAAAATGGAATGAACTGTTATAATTGTCTAAAGCCTCGTGTCTCACAGTCCTCTTTCTCGTCTATATCTCCTATTTAAATTTATATACCCTGCATATATTCCTCTGTATATCTTTGTTATGTTATTTTTCAGAGGCTTTTGTATAAATATTTTATTTTAAGGCATCTTAAATCTCTTCTGCAAAATAGATACTACAAGCAAGCTATTAAGGACAGACTAGGAAAGGGCTGTTCTGGGAGCCAGTGGATAATAATTCCATAAATCAGAAAAGCACAAAAGGAAAATTGTGTATCCATTAACATTTTATTTCCAGGGTAACCTTTGTTTCCAGTCAAATAAGTGGTCACATATTATACTCAACAAGTCTTGGTCACATAATAAAATTTTCCTGTGAAGATTTAGACTGAGAGCAGTGTTGAGCATAGATACTGGCACGTTGGTTTTATGTGGGGCTCTCATATAAAGAATATCAAGGATGAACTGGGGAGATATCTCAGTCAGTGAAGTGCTTCTTGGCAAGCACAATGGCTAGAGTTCCACCTAGAGCACCCATGGAAAAGCAAAGCTGGCTGTGGTAATGGACACATGATCCCAGATCTGGGGAGGCAGGGGAAGGCAGATACCTCAGGCTTGCTGTAGAAAGTCTATCCTGCTTGGCTCATTCTAGTCAAGTGAGAGACACCATCTCATTAAAATAGGTTCTGGAGTCTGCAGAATGATACCCAGAAGTTGTCTAAGCATACATAAATGCACAAGACTATCTTCCTATAGCAAATAAACACATGATAAAATTATGAGATTAAAAGCAAGTTAAATAATTGCATCAAAACAGAAAACATTGGGGAACTTGCAAACATTAGTTTCTCAAGGGAAATTTGGTGAAAAGATGTAGACAACTGGAATCTTTGACCTTCTAAAATAATATGAGGTGAAACTACAGAAAGTTGAATGAAACTTGAACCAGAAGTTATCATTGAATTTAAGACCTCTTTGTATACAGCCTTCCAAAAATACATATTTCTTGTATATACTCGCTTTCTCATACACATGCACATATTTATGTACACATATGTATATATACAGATGCTTTCAGCCTTGAAATAATCTAGGTAACAATATAAGAATTATAGAACTACAGAATTGAAATCTTCCAGAATGTTCTTTTACCTTACTTTGTCTCTGTCTAAAAACAATAGATAATTAAATTAGATACTGTGGTGGTTTGAATAGGAACAGCCTTCATAGATTCATGTGTTTGAAAGCTTGGCCCATAGGGAGTGGCACTGTTTGGAGGTGTAGTCCTGTTGGAGCAAGTGTGTCACTGCGGAGGTGGGCTTTGAAGTCTCATATATTCAAGCCCGGCCAAGTGTGACACACAGTCTCCTTCTGTTGCCTGTGGATCGAGTTGTAGAACTCGTAGCTCCTTGTCTAGCACCATGTCTGCCTGCATACCACCGTGTTTCCTGTCAGGACAATGATGGACTAAGTTTCTGATATTGTAAGCCAGCCCCAATTAAATGTTTTCCTTTATAGTAGTTGCTGTGGCCATTGTGTCTTTTCACAGCAATGAATCCCTAACTAAGATACACAAGAAATAATAAATAAAAAAACAAAATAAAAATATGGCATTTTATTGCTTTAGCAATCAGCTTCTAGAAAGTGACCCCGAGACTCTCCTCTCCATTTCACTTTCAACTGAAATTGCTCTCTGAATAGTTCTTACCCTTCCTGGTGGCTGTGAGCCTTTTCTCCAAACCCAGAGAATTTTTCTGTTATTTTAAGTTCCAAGATACTGACTCAGAATTTATAAATCTTAAGTCATCTAATGATCATAATTTTAGATTTTACGCAAAGCTAAAGACTTTTGTCTTTTTTATTTTTTAATTTTATAATTTTTAATTTGCTCTTCTCTTGTACAATATATCCTGACTAAAGATTCCCCTTCCTCCATTCCTCCCAGCACCTCCCCTCACCTCCCACCTGCTCCTGATCTACTCCTCCTCAATTTCCCTTCAGAAAAAAAGCACACCTCCCAGGAATATCAACTGAACATGGCATAACAAGATACAATAATACTGGGCACAGACCCTCATATTAGGGCAGGCAAAAGAGTCAGAGACATGAGCACTCACACTCTTAGAGACTCACAGAAACCCCAGGTTAACAACTATAACAGATGCGCAGGGGATCCAGCACAGACTCATGCAGACTCTTGATTGCTGATTCAGTCTGTGAGCCCCTTTGAGCCCTGCTTAGTTGAATCTGTGGGCCATGTTCTTCTTGTGTCCTTAATCCCTCTGGCTCTTACAATTCTTCTTCTCCCTCTTCCACCAGGTTCCCAAGCTCCAAGCAGAGCGACCCAATGGAGATCTCTAATTTGACCTTTCTCTCCACCTAATGTTTGGCTGTGGGTCTCTGCATCTGCTCTCATCAACTGCAGGAGGAAGTCTCTCTGATGAAAATTGAGCTGGGCACCCATGAGTATATCAGAATATCATTAGGAATCATTTTATTGATTTTTTCCAAACGCAGGATTTTTCTGTGTAGCTCTGGATGTCCTGGAACTTGATTTGTAGACCAGAATGGCCTCAAATTCAAAGACCAGCTTGCCTCTGCCTCATAAGTGCTAGAATTAAAGGTGTGTGCTAGGATACCTGGTTTGATTTTTTTAAAAATCCTAGGTTTCTGGGTTGTCCAGTTTCCAGTTTCTGGTAATCCTGTCAGTGTTGAGCCTGGGCTCACTCTTGTGGAGTGGGGCTCAAATTAGTTGGCAACTCCCACAAGTTCTGCACCTCCATTTCCCCATCACATCTTGTAGGTAGCATAGATTGTAAGTCAAAGGCTTTGGGTCTGGGTTGGTGTCCCAGCCCCAGCACTGGAAGTTGACGGTTGCTGAAGATGGGTGTTTATGAAACCTTGGTTGGATGTAATGGTGGAAATGTGTGTGTTTATGTGAGTGTATATGAGTGTATGTGTTTGTGTGTGGTGTTTTTGTGTTTCTTCCCTTGTTGAATGGCATGTAGTCTCTTCTGAACCAAAATGGGGAAAGAAATCAGAGGAGGGAGGGCTGAGAAGATGATCAGGAAATCGCTTCGTGTGGCTCTTCAGAGACTACCTTTATCACTGAGATCTCTCAGCTGAACTCCCAAGAAAGCGAATGAATCTTTACTTTGTTATTTAATCAAGCAATATATCATCCCTCTCTCCCTCCATCTCTCTCTTTTCCTTCTCTCTCCTCTCTCTCTTCCCTCACTCTTTTCTCCTCCTCTCTCCTTTCTCTTCCCAACCACCTTGATCTTTCCCTTTCTTTCATTTTCTATGGAGGGTGGACATATTATTCTACAAATTTTGACAATGCTGACCAATCACTACATAGCCAAGTCTCTCTTGTTCTTCCCTCAAAGCCTCAACAGCCCTACCTTTTCCCCTTTAGAGTTTCTAGGTAAGATCCAAATGCCAGCCACCCAGCCTTCTTAAATACTGTTCAAGTGTTAAGCAACATCAAGACCATTGTCCCTGGTGAGAGAATATTCACCAATCAGTCCTGCCACTGAGTAAGCAAAAACTTTAGAGAAATATATTTTTCTAATATTCTTTGTTTTTAGTGTATGTGTATTGCTTCATTAAGAAAATTTTAAATATTCATATCAATTGTTTCAAAATACATGAAAACATGCAGATATAAACATGTTTATGAAATCTTTAAAATGATGTAGGATCATAAGGCAATACAAATATACTTTACTGTACTGTTCAATGTAAAGTAATCATAAATATCTTCAGAAAGAGAAATAACTAGAAAAATACCATAAAGAAAGAAGTCAGAAATCTACATTTAAAAGAGTTTAAGTAATATATACTGTGGGGCAGTCATCTTTGACAGGCAGTCTGGCACCTGGTTGAGCATCGGTGAAAACCCTGTGATACCCAGCAGAATCCGCAAGGGACCAGAAACATTATGCCAATGCTCCTGGGAGGCTTTTGGCTCCAGTCATGGTCATGTATCACCCCTCCTTAAGTAGAGGCGTGGCCACACAACCCCAAGCCATCCCCATGTTAATCAGACACCTAGAGGCTTAGCCATGCCCCTTCCCAGTTACTGTATCTGCCTCGCCACTCCCAGAGAGAGGCGAGGTTACAATTTCATCCATGCCACCTTCCACATGATGAAAATAAACGTCTTAGAATTATGGACTGTCTCTTCATCTGGACCCACCTTGGGAAGTAAGGGATTAGGCCCTTGATTAAGGAGCCATGTCTAATCTCTCACAGAGAGAATTCCAGTGTTCCCAGATGGTACTCATTCACCCAAGTCTAAGCAGTTAGCCTGGTGCCCCAAGCCGCAGAGAACTGGTCCCAGCAGGAACCCCAGATGCACTCCCGCTAGCCTGTCTGTGGCACCCTGTGGCAACTTCGGTGCCCTGGGCTATAGAACCCACAGAGACAGCTGCCACACGGGAATGGCCCCCTCCCCCACCCACGGGCAGGGCTCCACAAAGGCTTCCCACAGTCCCCACCTGCCCATCATACTGTGTGGGAAGACGTTCGGTCACTTCCCGAGTGTCTCCTGCCCCACCCAGAGCCGCAGCACCCCAGACAGACACATGGGGCTTCCTTCCACTGCCAGGATTGTTTCCAACAATATATCACATTGCAAGTGACATTTACGCATTAGTAAATATTTGTGACAAAAACAGTGAATGAAAGAGGCCATAGATTTGAGAGGAAGTGAGGAGGGATGAGTGGAAAACACTGGGGGTAGAAAGGGGGTAGATACACACAAAACAGCTGGCAAAGTCCAAGAATGTGTTAGCCGTGAGGACTTTGTCAAGAGGCCCATTCCTGTGAGGTGATACAGGGGTGGTATTCTGTCGAACTGTACCGCTTCCACAAGACATAAACACAACAATCCTATTTTTGGAAATTTCTAGTTGCATGATTCATGACACCCTCACCTTTGCTTGTCTTCACTTCGTAGTCCCCAAAATACATCAGCTCTGTTAGATTTGCTTCTTTTTTTCATTACTTTCCCCAGTTGGAGGACACACACACACACACACACACACACACACCTAAAAGAAGGAAAACTTGCTGGAAACTCTGTGTTGGTGCCTGCCATTTCCAGACCTGGAATTATGAGCTAAATTTTAAATTTGGATTTTTTATCTTGTAGCCTTTGACCTGGACTTGATCTGTATTCTTTACTTTTAAAATGTAGATTCTGACTTTCACTATGCACTAGTAGGCTTAAATTAGACAATAAAGGGCACAAGAATCCTTGATAGGGACCTTAATCTTTGTATACTAGAAAAATAAATCCATTGTTCTCCTCTCTGGTTCTCTCTTCAGATGGTCTTTGACCTCCTGTCTTGTGAGACTCAGAGCTGGTGCAAGGGGAGACTTTCATCTCTGCCACCCTTTGGCTTCCTTTCATTCCATAAACCTAGGTCAAAGCTTGGGACTGGAGAGTCTGTTAGCAAAAATGGGACACGGGCTTCTTAATTTGTTGAGGTTTGTTCTAGAGAAAATGCATTCAAAACAGCTTTCTGATCCTTAGGTACCCAGTAAATTCTCAGTTCTTTGCAGTTGGAAACATAATGCCATCACATGGTAGTCCATTAAGCCAAGGCTCTGTCTTTTACACAATTCATGTTTTAAACTTTGAAGAGGCTCACAACTGAGCCTTCACAAACAGTAGCTGTTTACTTTCTTTCCACTAAAATAATCACTGCAAATACCCCCTCTGAGAATGTATATTTTTGGATGCCAGGTAATCAAAGCTTAGTTGTACTCAGGGGCTTTTTCAGAACCAAATGGAAAATAATTGCTTTAAAGTACCTACTTACGAGGGTTTCTGCTCATCACTGTAATTGTCAGAAGCCACTGTCTTTCTGCCACAATAAATTCCCAGCGATTCATTAGCTTCTATTGGGGACACGAAACAGATCATCTTGTTAACAATAACTTTGATTCTTAAAATATCGTTAGCTGATATTTTTCATATTGGAATTACAGGTTGCACATAAGCTAAAATAATATATGTCCATGTCCTACTTTAAGGAGTAGAGCAGATAGTTAGAGGATAAAACTAAGACCCGGACAGCCTTGCAGGATTTAGATCTGAGTTCTCAGTGAGTATTTACTCTGGGAGCATATTTATGATGTCCCCTTTGTCAAAGACATTTAATTTCTTGACTATAAGCCTTTGCATGCAGAACACAGCAATTGGCCATTAATCCCTAGGATGTGGTAGCAGGCTCTTCAGTCCTCTCCAGTGCCAGAGGCATAGTATAATTGCTGGAAAAAAAATCTTCTTTGGTGAAAAATCATGCCAAGGACTTCTAATTTGACTTTGCATGTTCCCTAGATTGATGAATTTACAACTCAAACCTACTTTGAAGGTTTTTTTTTTTTTCTGGTAAAAGGTAAACATACATTTTCTAATTTACTAGTTTTCCAGTATGGTGGGAATACATCCAGTCATTATCTTTTCTAAAAATGACTTGTAAATTGACTACTGGTATCTCTTACCTTACTAGGATTCTGCCAGCCCACTTAGGGGGTCAATCTTTTATTTTCTAAGGTCAATAGTTTTTGATATCTAGGGCTCTGCTGAGCTGGTGCATACATACACTAGGAATGCGTGGATCATTGAGGGCATGCCAAATGATGTCCACTCTGTGGTAGCATCTCATTCTTGTACAATTTTAACTGTCTCAACTAACCACAAAGTTCATCCTCTAGCTTTTGTATTTATTATTGTTAGGTACAAAAAAATAAATAATAATAAAAATCAGTGAGTGCATGTATGTCTTTATGGAGGCCAGAGGTCAACGTCAGATTTTGTTACCATTATTTTTTAAGTCAAGTTCTTTCACTGGCCTGGAAATCATCAAGTAGGCTAAACTTGCTGGACACTGAATCCCAGATATTTATTTGTCTCTGCTTACCCAAAGAGGGAATTAGTATCATGGGCACCATGACTGGCCTTTATGTGGGTACCATGGATTGAACTCAGGTTCTCATGTTTATACCACAAGCATTCAACTATTGAGCTATCTCATCCATCTCTGTAGGTTTAAAAAATTCATATTCAAATAATACTTACTTAAATACAAATAAAGAATCTGAGAGGTCAATTACTTACTTTAGGTGAGTTCATCCTAACAAAATAGAACATAGAAGACACAATTATTCTACAAAAGGCTATCAAGAGTTCAAAGAGGTAACTCCAGGCTAAGAGTGGCCTGTGTGTCCAGTAAGGATGGATCAAGCAGGCAGCAAGCAGGATTGTTTGAGTTAGACCAAAACTATGTGGTAATACTAACTTAGACCTTAGCAAATTAACATCAAGTGACAGAACACTGGGAAAACAGAACAGATAACTCAAGAGCTCTTAGTTGTCACTGTGAGCAGGGACTCACTTCACAGCAAAGCCAGCCTACTCTATCCTGGGTCTAATAATACTTTCAGCAGGCTACAAAGTCATCCTATAGTCAGTACAGCACCAGTGATTCATAAAGCTACACTGGATGCAGAAGGAAGCATTTCTTACAAACAAACCAACAGACAAAAACAGTGGGTATTTCTGACTGGGACTTGGGGGACAGTAACCTAGTTTCTGGGCTGAGTGAAGGAAAAAAAATCACAAAGTGCTTAATTTCTCACTGCTGGATCATTTCTTGAATAAACAACCAAATAAAAGGATACCCATCAAAGTCTTTCAGAGTTAAATCAGGGCAGTTTTCAGCTGTGTAGATGAATAACCTTAATTCCTACTAATATCAGCCACATCTGCCCTATAGTGAAAGATCTAGATGTATTGTCATGCAGATTTAAATTGTTAGAAGGTTTGTCATGAAAATTATGAAAAGTTTGTAATTTTAAATATTTTTAAAACTAGAGCTTAGTAATCATGGCAGTACAGCACATTCTGCTGCAATGGTTTGACCTAACAAAAGTTTTGTTAATGTAGGTAAGGGATGTCAGGAGAGAGTAAATATTTGATTATGTGCAATATCAGTCTTTTTACCCTTAAAATATCAAAAGAATTTAGAATGAAAGATAATTGTTGTGGATCAGCCATCTGTAGTTTCCATGCACAGTGGATGTATGTCAAATTTGGAAGAAGCAGGAAAGCTTATGCTTGCATTGAAGATCCTATAAATGTTTGCTGTCTAATGATGGGTTGGACTCACAAGAAAAACTGACGTTATAGACACACTACCCAAGTTCCTACTTCTATCTTCTGGGCCACGTGTTGAGTGCTGTATTTATTTTGACTGTCTCTGTTAAATCGTGGAAGCACCTGATGACTTCATGATGCTTGGGTAGAATGATTAGGATCAGTTATGGTTTGAATTGGGGAGTTTCCCTATAAGCTCATGTTGGTCCTCAACAGATGCCACTAATTTAGGAGACTATGGGATCTTCAAGAGATGGGGTACATCAGATGAATGTCCATCACAGGGGTGGGCCTTCATAGGTTGTAGCCTGATACCAGTTGTGGCATAATCTCAACCTCTTTCTCTGTGAAGAACCTTTGTCATGATTAGAAGAACTTCTTCCACATGATTCCATTCTGAATGCTGCCATACTTTCCCATTGTGATGGCACAAGATCCCTGAAACTGTGAGCCAAAATAAATCTGTCTTTTATTAGATTGCTTCTATCAGGGATGGGATCAAAATGACATGAAAGTCAGTTTGGATCCAAATTTGTCCCAGCCATTCATTCTCATCTCAGTCCTGCTCCTGCATTGATATCTTACCAAGCTCTAATAAAATTAGTTCTCCTTAATCTGTAAAGGACCCCACTGATTAATGTATTCTTTGAATCTAGGGTGATACATCTAGAGGGTTTAGAGAATAGCCCATATACAACTTGGGAGATAGCATCTAATAAACTGAGACAGAAAATCTCTGAGTCTTAATTTTTTTTAGTTAAAGTGAGAAATGGAAGGAGAAAACCTTTGTCATTCAGAATGAAAATCAAACCCAAATGCTTAGCACAGGTTCTCAGCCTTACTTGTTGTGACCTTCTTTAGTGTCACATATCAGATATCCTGCAGATCCAGATACTTTTGTCACGATTCATAACAGTAGCAAAATTACAGTTATGAAACAGAAGTGAAACAATTTTATTGAGGGTGACTATAACATGAAGAACTGTATTAAAGCATTAGGAAGCTTAAGAGCCACTGAGATAAGTGATCATAGACAATATGTGATGGACCGTAAGTACAAAATTTAGTGTCCCTATATTAGGTTGTGTCTTAAAAATCAGTAATATTGATCAGTTGTTGATGGCCAATGATTGTAACATGGCTGATGTTACCTGTCCCATAAAAGTAGAAAAATCATCATCATCATCATCTTCGTTATCCTCTCAAGTTGTAGAATGTCTGGAAGCTACTTGGAAGAAAGGGATGGGACACTATTTCAACCTCTAGGTACCAAATAGTTGAAGACAAAATAGGTGCTCTAGGAACTAGTGGTTACTTAAACCACAACACGGAGGATTTGAGTTGTTCATGTAGATTCTTAAGAAAGAAACAATGCTGGAGTAGCCATTCTAATATTGGATAAAATCGACTTTCAACCATAAGTCATCAAAAAAGATAAGGAAGAACACTTCATACTCATCAAAGGAAAAATCTGCCAAGAACTCTCAATTCTGAACATCTATGCCCCGAATGCAAGGGCTCCCACATTCATAAAAGAAACTTTACTAAAGCTCAAACCACACATTGCAAAGAATCTTTGTGTGACTCTAACCAAAGAAGTGAAAGATCTGTATGACAAGAATTTCAAGTCTCTAAAGAAAGAAATCGAAGAAGACCTCAGCAGATGGAAAGATCTCCCATGCTCATAGACTGACTGGATTAATATAGTAAAAATGGCCATCCTGCTGAAAGCAATCTACAGATTCAATGCAGTCCCCATCAAAATTCCAACACAATTCTTCATACACTTAGAAAGAGCAATTCTCAAATTCATATGGAATAACAAAGAACCAGGATAGCAAAAACTATTCTCAACAATAAAAGGACTTCTGGGGGAATCAGCCTCCCTGACCTCAAACTGTACTACAGAGCAGTAGTGACAAAAACTGCATGGCATTGGTACAGTGACGGGCAGGTAGATCAATGGAATAGAATTGAAGACCCAAAAATGAACCCCAACCCTTAAGATCACTTGATCTTTGACAAAGGAGCTTAAAAAATTCTGTGAAAAAAAGACAGCATCTTCAACAAATGGTGCTGGTTCAAATGCTGGTCTACATGCAGAAAATTGTGAACTGATCCATTCCTGTCTCCCTGTACAAAGCTCAAGTCCACGTGAATCAAGGACCTCCACATAAAACCAGGTACACTGAATCTAATAGAAGAGAAAGTGGGGAAAATCTCGAACACATGGGCACAGGGGAAAAGTTCCTGAACAGAAACCAATGGTTTATTCTCTAAGATCAAGAATTGACAAATGGGACCTCATAAAATTACAAAGCTTCTGCAAGGCAAAGGACACTGTAAATAGGACAAAACAGCAACCTACAGATTAGGAAAAGATCTTTACCAACATTACATCCAATAGAGGGCTAATATCCAGTGTATACCAAGAACTCAAGAAGCTAGACTCCAGAAATCCAAATAACCCTATCAAAAAATAGGGAACAGAGCTAAACAGAGAATTCTCAACTGAGGAAACTCGAATGGCAGAGAGAAGCACCTAAAGAAATTTTCAATATCCTTAGTTATCAGGGAAATGTGCATCAAAACAACCCTGAGATTCCACCTCACACCAGTCAGAATGGCTAAGATCAAAAACTCAGGTGACAGCAGATGCTGGCGAGGATGTGGAGAAAGAGGAACACTCCTCCATTGCTGGTGGGAATGTAAGCTGATACAACCTCTCTGGAAATCAGTTTGGCAGACCCTCAGAAAAATGAACATAATATTACCTGAGGACCCAGCTATTTCACTCCTGGGCATATACCCAGAAGATGCTCCAACATGTAATAAAGACACATGTTCCACTATGTTCATAGCAGCCATATTTATAATAGCCAGGAACAGGAAACAACCCAGATGTCCCTCCACAGAGGAATGGATACAGAAAATGTGGTACATTTACACAATGGAATACTACTCAGCTATTAAAAACAATGACTTCATGAAATTCTTAGGGAAATGAATGGAACTTGAAAATATCATCCTGCGCGAGGTAATACAGTCACAAAAGAATGAACATGGTATATACTCACTGATAAGTGGTTATTAGCCCAAGAGTTTGAAATACCCAAGAGTCACTTCACAGCAACAGTAGGCTGGAGTGGGAGGTCACAGATGGAGGAGTTGGAGAAGGGACTGAAGGAGCTGAGGGAGTTTGCAGCCCCAGCAAGGGAGCAACAGTGACATATGCCCTGACCCCTCGATGCTCCCGGAGACTGGATCACTAACCAAAGAATACACATGGAGGGACCCATGGTGCTGGCCACATATGTGGCAGAGGAGAGTCTTGTTAGCCATCAGGGGGAGGAGAGGCCCTTGGGCTTGAGGGTGTTAGATCCCCCAGTATAGGAAAACGCCAAAGAGGGAAGAAAAGAGTGGGTGGCTGTGTGGGGGAATACCCCCATAGAGGCAAGGGGAGGGTGGAGGGATTAGGGAGGTTCCAAAGGGGAGATCTGGAAAGGGGGAAACATTTGAAATGTAAATTAAGTATCAAAAAAAGAAAGAAACAATGCATCAACTATACCATGTGCAATAACACAATCATTAACAACTGAGCCTAAGAGAATCAGACTGAAACATGAGAGAATTTCAAGAATATCTGTCATTCATGCCATCTCTGATTGTTTTTATTCAGTGTGTATTCAACAGTAATGAATAAATACAGTGTGTCTATATGCATTGCGTAGAGCCTTCTCAACTTTTACAGAAAAAAATTTTAAGTAATAGGAACACAATGCAGTATATGTTCAGGGACCAGGTTTTATGTTTGTTTTGTTTAGGTTTTGGATTGGTTCATAACAGGAATGAGACTCCTTGCAATCCATGTTATCAGATCGTCAGATTCAAGAGCATTTGGTATAGTAATCAAAATATTCTGGAAGTAGTGGTCTTTATTTCAGGTTTACACAGTATTCAATCCTGAAAAATCAGTAACTTCAGTGTAAAACGACTAACATCTAATTGACTGGCAACACCAATCTCAGAAGAACAAGTTAATAGCTGGCAGCTACAGCAAGGAGAGCTGACACTCAAGCGGGCAGAGGGATTGTCTCTGAATTTTAGTTAACAGGCCTTCATTGCACCCACTCTGCAAGTGACACAGTACACTGGATTGTTACAGTTGCCTGGAGACTGATTGAGCCTTGCTCCTGTTGTAGTTGGTCTGATGAGAAAAATAGGCCATTCCCAATTGTTAACTAACCTTACCAAAGCTCTCTTTAGAAGAAGGACACAGTTATTTATAGACCCTATTAATTTAGCTTAAATGATTCCAGCTACTGGCTATGTGTAATCAGCTTTTTTCCTCTTTCTATTTAGAATTGGCTGAAAACACATTGGATAAGAGATTATAAAAATATATCACTTAAGAGCACCCATAGCTGCCTCTAATGTCATCATGCAAGTTCGGTTACCAGACCACATCAAAAATTAGGCTGCCTCCCTACTCTTGACTTGGAGATCAGATTGATCACTGGTGCTTAAAACATGTGGACAGAGAAAGGCTCTTAACTGAGAAGAGCCCCCTGATGTCACATTAAATGGAATCAGAGTGTCCTCTCCTGTATTTTCAAGTTCACATAGCTAATTCGCAGTAAGCAATCTTTAAAAAGGATTCCAGGGAGATGTCCATCAAAGATTAGGGAAGGGATTATTTGTGGACACCGCTGAAGGATTTAGTCTCTCCCTGGGTAACTAGCCTTCTGGTTAATGAAATGTCCATTCTGTGGTTTAATGGGCCAGGCTGTTCTATACTAGCAATGGGAGGTTGTTGGCCTGCACAACCCTAAAGAGACAGTTGACAGAATTTGGGACACTGTAGCAAAATTTCCTTTCTGACAGTGGGTGGGATCAGCTCAGAGCTGCTTTGTCATTAGCCTGGTTGGCCCCTGGGGACAATGCTTGGGAAGGACTCACCTCACTGTGGTTAGAAGTTTCTGTGTGGCACTTTTCTTGGCCTTTACTGGGGGGAAGTGGAAGGGGAACTGTAGTTATTTTTTTTGTTTCAAAATAGTTTAATAAGTAGCACAAAACATGTGTGTGTGTGTGTGTGTGTGTGTAGGTCATGAAAGTAGAAAGGGAACCTTGAAAGGGGACAAAAGGATCTTAAGTGAGGCAAGGAGTAATAAAAGAAAAGTAAAGGTGATTGTAGTCATGTGACATGGAGGAGGGGCTACTGGGTGCAGGGAAAGGGGGAGCAGCAGTAGGAGAGGAGGATCAACAGAAGCACAGTATGAGGGAAATGCCCTCACCTTGTACACTCACTCACTGACTGAAAACTAATACAAGGAAACAGAAAAACACAATGTCACTCCCTAAGGCTTTCCACCCATGGACTTCAGTGGAGCTGAGAGCTCCATTTTAAGGAAACTGAGGCTTTAGTCTGACATGTAGGTTTAAGTGGAAATGGTCAATACCAGCTCTGCCTGTGGGGACTTCTGTGCTAGGTGCTGTTCTCAGCACTAAGGACACCAAATCCTTCCTCAGTTGAAGTTCAACACTGAAAATTTACTTCCTTTTTAGTCTTTTATACACCTGCCTTTCTGGCAGAATTCTGTTTTAATTTGGGGGTAGTTTATCATCATAAACATTATTTTTTAAATGCATGGTAATTTTTTGAGTTGAAACATAAAATGTAAAGTTGTACATTAGTAAAATGCCAGTGTGATACATTACACATGTATATTATGTAATGTTTAAATCAGGTTAGCTCATTCTCAGATGTGTTCCTGCTAACTATTAACCCATAAAAATTATAACTGCTGCTCTCATCACTATATAAGGAACAGCAGTTACACAAACCTCTCTGCATTTAGTAATTACTATTAACTTCATGTCTTCTCATTTTGGCTGTTGTGAAGAACCATTTCTGTCCTGTGGGATGAAGACATGATCTTAGACATACATCTGTCTAAGCTTGATAAACCAAGATTCTTTGGTGAATTTGCTTAGCATTGTTTTTTTAGTACTTGCATTTTATTTGAAACATATTGATTGATCTGTTTGTCTTAGCTTAGAGTGGATCTTTTAGCATTAAAATCCCGACTCTCTGTCAGAGAACATTCTCTGCTACTATTTATTACAATGGTAAACTATGAAGCTACCCACTTCTGTTCATGTTGACGTGGTACCAGTCGTGATAAGGTTATATATGCAATGTAGGCTCAGACACAATTTGTACATGTGCCTTCAGTATAATGATTGCAAATGGCTCAGCAATTCTAGTCTCTAAATAATGCCAATTGAGAACTATTAAAGACGACCCACTCTGAACACTTAGGTAGATTGTAGAAAGAATACTTTGCCTCCACAATCGTAAGGTAGAGAAACTGAGCACAAGGAGTATTCGTTCAACACATGGAGAAGTATACAAGTGATTTGTCAGACTTCTGTAAAGAGCCAAGTATGCGCAACATACATTAATGATGAAACTTCTAAAAGGACTATAGTGCTTTATATGAAAGGGAATTTCAGATAGGTTTGCTTTAAGGGAACTTTGCTGCCAACTAAGTCAAGTATTCTAATTTGGAGAGCAAAGGTGCTTAGATAGAACAGCTATGGATGTTAGTGTAAACATCACCTTCGGTTCCTTTCAGTAATTTAGTAATTTGCTATGTGTCTTGACAGCAAAAGTTGATTTGTTTACAATGCTTCCCTTCACTTTCCCCCCAGTTTTGCTATTTTTCTCATGCTGGAAATTGATATGGAAGATAAAAAATGTTTACAGAGTTGCATGACAACTCCCCAGGAAACTTTTAAAAGCCATTAATTTAGAAGCAATTTTGCTTCTATATTTCATTTCTCAATTGGTTGTGATGGAAGTAATTGTCATATCCAAAGGGAGAATCATGATTATAGGCAATCCATAAGCATCAGATGCTTTGAAAACAGCTCTGTTTGGTTAAAAGCCCTCAGTTACAAAGAAAGGCAGAAAGAGATCCTGGAAGTATGACTCAGTGACAGAACTTCATTGCAGCAACAGTCCAAGTGCCAAGGCCAATACCACATATACCAAAGAAAGAGAAAATAGTTCTTTTCTTGTCACTTGATTAGACTTAGCCATGCACAGGAGTAAGGCTCACTCTATGGATGTCTGTGTGGTCATTTCCAGAGAAGATTGGCTAGGGGAGAAAACACACACTAAGTGTAGGGGCCCTCATCTCATAGGCTGGGGACCCTGGGTAGGAATAAAGGAGGAAATGGGGAAAACTGCCAGGACAGGTGTACTCTACCTGCTTCCTGGCCAGTAAGAGGTGAGAAGTCTCTGCCACAGGCTCCTACTGACTTGATGTTCTATCTCACTCCAAGACCAAAATAACAGACCTGGCCTAACCATGGACTGAAACTCTGACTGATGTCCTGAGATCAGATAAGATTTTCCTCCTGTAAAATTGTTTCTCTCAGATATCTGTCACAGAGATAAGAAGCTGCTCATTGCATACCCTATCTGTTTAACTAGCCAAGGTTATGTCCTTATATTCTACCTTCAACTTTATTGAGTATAACATAAAAACATTTAAACACCCAAGAACTGGGTGTCAAAAAATCTAAGGCACTTAATATTTTAGTATTTTAATGTATAATTTTGAAATAAAGGAACTGAGAGTTTCCAAGAGCTGTAAAAAATTACTTGGATAAGTTAGCTGGGATATGTTTTATTTATACCTAGTGAGATGCAAGCTAACATTTATGCCCACATGTAGATAGTATCTGTATGTGTTTTCTGTGCACCATTAAAAGAAAAATAAACCCCATGGCTTCTGTTTCTGTATAGCTTTCAAAGTTAAAGAGTTACCAAAGGCAGCATTACAGTTAGTGATATTTCATAGGTTCTAATTACACAATAGTTTATGTAGAACTCTATTCAAAGTAATAATAAAAATATGTTTTATCTGATAAGTCATCTAATAAATTGGGATATAAAGGTATTGATAAATTATTTCCAAAGTATGACCATTTTGGTCTGTACATCTGGCTTGCAGTGCTTGGCAGTCCAGCAGATGTGTATCAGTCATATACAATAAAACAAGTCAAGTGGGAACAAAGCAGTGAACATCTCTTATGGATATCTGTACATGTGGCATAGACACCAACTCTAATTCAGTTCCTGTAGGAAATTAATTCTTCTTCAAGATCTTAGAATAAGAATTCAATCAAAATCCAGTTACTGAAGTGAACATGATCATTTTCCCCTGCTGAAATCTTCATTTTCCAGACTTCTCTGCAGATAGCTTGACTGAAGTTGAGGTGGCGCCATGGCAGTCCTGGAACTCACTCCATAGACCAGGCTGGCCTTGAACTCAGAAATCTGCCTGCCTCTGCCTCCCAAGTACTGGGAGTGCTGGGAGTGGTGGCCTGCGCCACCACTGCTGGGCTCTCGATTTCTTAAATATGAACTTCTTTTCCTGAAATTTTTATAATTTTTAAAGATTTATTTATTGTTATTTTATGTATATGGGTGCTTTGTCTGTGTGTATGTATATGTACCATGTGCATGCATAGTGTCTACAAAAGCCTGAAGAGGACTTCAGATCCTTTAGAACAGGAGTCACAGACATTTCTGAACTAGCACATGTGGGCTGCGATCTGAACTGATGTTCTCTGCAAGAGTAAGAAGTTCTTTGACCTGCTGAGCTGTCTCTCCAGCCACATCACAACAATTCTTTTGCCTGTGTGGTGCATGATCAGAGATCCTGGCCTTTGATTTGGAGGTTAAGGAAAGAAGATCAACATTTGAAGGTTAAATGTTGGGAGGGAGGTTTGAGAGCATTCTACATGAGGGACATGTACAGACAGATTTACAAAATTAACTCCCCTGGCAGTTACTTCTCTTTATACTTTCTCTTTTATCTTTTACTAATCAGCTTGAATTTTAGTTAGATTTATGAATGGACATATGGAGACTATATTTTCTAGCTCCCCCTGAAGCCCTAAAGTGATGCATAAGTCAAATAGATCCCACAGATGTCTGAGTTGTGCATGCAATTTCTGGGTCATCTCCCTCGTGCTGAATTTCCTCATTCTCCAATGGAGGACTATGCTCTTGAACTGTGTTTAACCACATAGTTGAGAGCAAGACCCCAGAAGATAGAGCAACAGCTTAGAAGTCACTTGGATTCTTAAAACGACTCTGAATAGCATAGTTGACCTATTGGTTCTAGATGGTTCACTTAGCTATTGGTAATTCCTGTTTGATAACAGGCCATTACATAACTAATTTAAGTCTTCTATGCATGTAAGATATTTTGCCATTTCAAAAATGTTCCAGAACACTTTATTTTATTTTAGCAACTCTTAAAATGTGATTGTTTGTCATAGAATTCAACCCTTATCCCTGATCCCATCTCTGGGATTGAACTCATGTTGGTGGCAAGCACCTTTATTTGCTAAGCCATCTCACTGACTAAAGATTTTAGATGACAAGTAAATGGTACAATTGTTGTTGGCTTCTGAGGACAGAGGGGAAAAAATGATGCTATTTTGCTGCAGTTATTTCCCCTTGAGAACTTAATTGATTAGGTGTATTTCACATTTACCCAACACTGGATGAAAGGTGGCTTGGGGGTCTTCCTACAAGAATCAAATTTTTTCAGTAGCAAGATGGTCTCAGCTGTGTAAATGCCCAGGAGGCTCTTTCTGTACAGATTTCCTTGGCCATAATGATTGAGCTATTGCCCTCAATATCTTCCTAACTGGTTGATTTCCAGGTGGCAATCATTCAGAAATTATATAGAAAAACTCTGCTGTCTCAATGCCTCATCGTCTTTTTGCTGAGATGGGCATGCTGGGTGTTTCTACAGACTGATACCTCATCACAGTCAAGGCTGACCTGCATATGCTACAAAATTTCAATGTGCCTCAAGATTATTCTATAACTCATTGTAAAACCTACTGAATTGATGCTAAAGCGATAATTTCTTCATTTCTTAGTATTTCCCCTTCTATGACATTGTGTGTTTGTGTGTGTGCATGCGTGCGTGTGTGTGCAATTTAGAAGTTAGAGGACAACTAGTGGGAGGTTTTTCTTTCTTCAATGTGGGTTTCAGTGGTCAAGCTCATGTCATCACACTTGGTAGCTTGTGCATTACTCACTGAGCTATCTCACTGTCTAATGAAGAAAGGGAGAGAGGGAGGGAGGGATAGAGAGACAGAGAGAGGAAGAAGAAGAAGAAAAAAAAGAAAGAAAAGAGTACATGAGTACCCCAGTCAACATGGTAAATATTTTACCATGGTAAAATATTTTAATTGTTTTTTTTTCCAGCATGTCATTGGTTTGTATAGATAATGCCAGTGATGCTAAACTTCCAAAGGTAATATAGACATATTTAATGTCAATAGACTTTACTATCTGAAGAGATGGATGGTAAGATACCAGGAGTAAATACAAATCCCATTATGAAAGCAGCATACCACTTTTTTGGGGAAGAATATATACGCTGAGGCCAAATTTAAGACAAGCAAATTGTGTTAATAGCTAAGGCTTTCATCTCAAAGTGTCATGTGTACAGTGATTTTTTTTTTGAAAAATTGTTGAGTGAGTGCATTAATCTAGACTGACTTACCTCTGTTTTCAAAATATATGAACATTTTAACATTCTTTTCATCCAAAGGGTACCTGGGAATCTCCTTCTCACAGAGGTGTGGGAAGATTTCCACTGTTATCTGGGCAGGCTACCTTCAAGAGGAGTCATTCACACAGTGTATCTTTAAAAGAAAGCTTTTCAAAAAGAAAGAACACATTTAACTAGGTTATTTGCAGACATAGCTCTATGCTCAGGCACCTATACCTAATAAAATGCTCCTTTACTTGAGCAGGAGCCGTTTTTGGAAAAGGTCTGAGGATGCAGGGTGGGGTGAAAACTCTATGTCTGTTTCTTGATAACAAAATGGCAGACCTATTCAGAAAACTCAATGACAAAAGTACCAAGCCAGTTTGACCCTCAGCAGTGATAGGGTCCCAAGTAGGAGATGGCCAAGAGATGGAAATAGAAAGAGGATAGAAGATAGAGAAGATAAGAATGTTTGGGAGCTGGAGGCCTTGTACAAGCTATGGTTCATGCAAACGAGTTTATTAAGGAGCATGGTATCTTATATATACTATATCCAGACAAGACATGGGATGAAGTCAGTGGAAACTATCATACAATGGAATGAGGTCAGCAAGGAGCCAACCAGTCAGGCAATGTTGCACGAAGGGAACACAAGGCATCTCAAGAACATTACAGGCTAAGCACATAACTGCCTTGAGAATGATAGCTATATCCCTGTACAGTAGGTAGTATTGGGTTCTCAGGCTCCAAAGCAACAGCATCCCAAAAGACCTGGCTGCAGGTCATCATGGACTTGGCCAGGCATATTTCTGGCTTTGAGAAAGAACTATGTAGAATGAGTAGAAATCATTGAGTAGAAATGAGTAGAAAATTTTAATTTTGTATTCATCTTAGGACCCTGAACACATTTATTTACTCGTTTAACAATTTTTTTGTCTTCAAGATTAACAAGGAAGATATGGTGCTAGACCATGCCAAGCTCTCTTGTCCTTTGAGAAACTGCTTTTGAGGTACAAGTTAAATAAGGGTGTGTTGATTGTCATGAAAGCATGTAGAAGGCCAGACTTGTCTAAGGTGCAGAAAGGATGCTGCAGACCTGGTTTTCTGAAAGGTCGAATTGAATAAGCACCAAGGACTCTAGTGTTTCCAAGATGCCTGATGATTTTTTAACCTTTGTTCTTTGTTTTCCAGGGCTGACCTTTTGTTAATGATATTTTACTGCAACCCAGATTCGTGTTGCATCAAATGTTATGTTATTTTTAATCCCACAGAACTTTCCTGGTAATTTTGTAGTGGTTTGTTAGAATTTTAAATACACCAGAAACTGGTCTTTAAAAAATCACTTCAAAGAATTTAAAGGAGAGAGAAAAATATTGACCTTTATAATAAATTGATACTGTTATAAAAATATACCCTAGGGAACACTGGAAATGGTCCACTTAGAATTGGACACTAGAAAAATAAAGCTCTTTAATGTATCTCATAAATATATTTCAGATTCCTTTCAAATGGTGAGAGAGCAGTGGAGGGCATTTTTTAAAATCCGTAATAATTATGATTTTTCATCTCTTCTATCTGCCCAGTATAATTTGTACATGACATTTAGGTTGGGCATTTTCACTTCCCATTTCTAAATACAGGAACATCTGAAGTGCCAATCAGATCTTATTTATTGAAATCATGTTGATTCTAGCATTGTTCTACAGAGATATGATTTGTACTAGGCTCTCTCACTCTTTTGGAAATTGGTCAAATGGATCATGGCAAACAGGTGACCATGGTGATTGCTGTTTTAACATAGAAATAATACATAGTCTTTTTGGATATATATTAAAGTCCATCCTGTGGGCTTGGTTTGGGGTGGTCAAGTTTCCTGAAGGTGTTGTTTGGTGCAGTGTCTAGAGAATGCTCTTCTGGTGTTCCTGCTATGGTTCTCCTTGGTTTTAGCTTCACATACTTAAGGAGAATGAAGTTGATAACATGACTGTAACTAGTCTATAAAGAAGAGAAGAGCTAGGGGTGGATTAAAAAGTAGGGGTTGGGTGTTAGTGATGGATGATGAGGGAAATATGTGAGCTGTTCACACTGAAGCTGAGAAGATCTTCCAATGCAAATGTAAGTGTAAGTGTGGAGAAGATTTCTCAAGTATCAATGGCTTACACTCACTTCATTAACAGTGTTTGGTGGAGGACTAGAAGCCATGGAGTTGCTTTTAGAGTTAGTGTTAGGGGCACATAGCTCTTTGTGTGATGATTGCAATCTCCATTAAGAAAGTCAATGAATGGGTGTGGGTATGGGTGGGGGTGTGCATCAATTCTTAAATACTAGGGTTCATATGGGACATACCCATTTCCATCATTGTCCACTGGACAAAGTGTGTTTAATCACCCTCATTGTAGATGATATAAGCACATTCATGGATACTCAGTGAGCATCACATGTCTCTGAAGAACTATATCCCACTGTAAGAGTTTAGTGGCTAAGTCAGCAGCTCAGGGAAGCCATCAAAGTCTTGGTACTGTTTATAATACTTGCTGACCAAAGCCCTATTATTTTAGACTTGGTTGGTTGTGTGATTTTATCCATGGAGTTGTTGATTACATGCCCTTGGTACCCAATTCTGCCTCTCTTGGAGAAACCCTCCTTTCCCCTAACAGAGCTACCACATGTCACATTGGTGGATAAAAACCACACACTAACATGTTGGATATTCTTGATTTACCATATCAGCAATGCTGGTGAGAGGAGTTCAGGTAAATTTGTATCTGGAATTCCTTGTCCATTGTCTCCCATGAATGTGTTTATGATACTTTCTATACAACAGAGTTCAGAAAGGAAACACATTCTTCTACACATTTTTGCATTGAAGTCTGTTTCCACTCAATAAATTTTATACTAATCTTTTCCCCATAATTGTCTAAGGAATGGTTTTACATAATCTAGTTTAGCATCTCACTAGAAGGAGGAAACAGACTCAATTCCAAACATCCATGTGTGGAACCTCTACCTCCAGTCGTGGTATTCCATACAATCTGAATTATCCCTTTCTTGACCTGGGTCAGAATCTCATGCCCTTGCTTACATAGGCTGGGCAAACTTTACCCAGTGGTAGCATACAGACAGATGGAGTGATTGAATGGAGTGCCTGTAAAACATATTTTCTATCCCCGGTCCTCATCTAGCCAGATCAGTACAATGATTGCAAGGATAGGAGAGCAATAGAATACGAAAAAATACAACAAGGGTTTAACCACTGAGAGGGATGCAAGAGCCTCTTGTAGCAACAGAAGGCAGTGCCAGTGATTTTTGTTAGAACAAGAGACAAGGAGTTCAGTATAGATAATAAGTCTGTGACATCAGGTACAGGTGCCCTCTACACAAATGTCAGTCTCTTTGTAACTGGTTTCTGGCAACCTAGTAGAGACTTAGCAGTATTGGCTCTTTCATCAGGGCTTGGCAGGTATGGAAGGTTGTGCTCCCGAAGGGAGCCAACAGCAGATTTTCCTCTTTGGGTCTTAAGAGACACTGGATTTGTAGACAGCAAGGACATACAGAAATAAATTGGTCTATACCATGTGGAAGGCATAGAACTCACATAAGACTCTGCTTATAGTTTTCAGAATAACCTTAGATAAATCCGAGGAACATGGAACTTTCTATAGAGTATGCAAAAATACTTCAGAATGTGACCTAGCTCTTATGGAGACATACGAACATCCAGGTAGTACTTCCAACATTGAGTCCTCATATATTTGTTCAAGTTGAATAAATGTTCATTAGGAGAATTTATAAACTCTTTTTATTTCAAAACAAGGGGTTTTATATGTGATATAACTACCATTTCATTTAAGATGGGCATTTATTATGTATGGTAGCTTTGTGATATGAACAGCTCTTGGTGCCATATACATTTACAGAATAAAAGGAATAATTTATTCTTATAGCAGCAGTGTGCTGTGATCTACCTGGTTGTAGAATTCCAGCTGGTTCTGAGGTAGACTCTCTGGGGAGCAAGACTTGGCACATGGCTCAAATAGATGGCAGAATGGCAGCCTCAGTGGCATATGTGAGTGGTGTTCTCTTTTTACATTTAATTACAGTTCTTGACTTTGAAAGTAGCTGGGGCACTTAAAATTTGCCAGGTATTAAAAGTTACACAGGAAGCAGAATGTTAGAGGTTTGGCATCATGTCTCTCATGTGGCTCAGTGGCATTTTGGCTCTCCTGGTGAGTCAATAGCTACAGGATCTAGTTGGCTCACCTTTTCACTTGACACTTACTGATGTGAGTCTAGCTCCCTATAGATTGGGAAAAATTAGCATATATGCAAATGTAATGCCATTGAACCAACACCACTAGATCAAGTCCTGAGGAGAGAATTTTGGTACTCCCTGCTCTTTCTGGCTCCTACTGAAGCTCCTCCTGACTGGTTTTATTGTCATACCTCTTCACTGACAACATTGCTGTGTCCTTACAATCACATTCTGATTGGATAGTTGGGAAGACATTCTCATGAACAGACGTGAATTCTTATATTCAAAAGAATGGTCTTTGAGTCTCTCATTCACAGTTGCCCTGTGAAACTCAGGATGCAGTCCCTCCAATCTACAGTAAATCTATACAATAACAGTCCAATGTTCCAAGGCAAAGCAACCAGATATATTTAAGAAATAATAGCAAGTCTTACTCAGGATTTGTCTGACACTTCATTGCTAAAGGAAACACAAGCTAGCCCTTTACTGAGCATTTACCAGGTTTCCAGAATCTTTTGCATTAGATAGATATGGATGACATCCTGGAAGTGTATTTGGGAGAATCAGTTGGTTTGGTCAGTGTTGTAGAATGTATCTTTGTGGCAGATGTCTGCACTTTTGTTCCACAAGAATATTGTACATCTAAACTATTGTTTTGTGAGTTTGATGCCTTCTTTTTATAGAGGAGTCAATCTTGGCCCATGTGACTTAGTTTGCAAATGACTGCATATGACATTAACTATTTCTAGAAAGTAGATTCTGGCATCTTTGTGTAGGTTATAATCACCGTACTTCTGTTTTGCCATAAAACCTACTTCTCTTATATAGAGAGGCTATGTCTTCATCCTCGATGATGTCACAAGGGGGAAGAGAACCTGCCTGCTCAACCTCAGTGCTATAAAGCCACAATAGACACTCAGCCCACAGGACAAAAGTCCATAACAAAGACAGAAACTTTTGTTTAGTAGTGACTGAAATTTTGGAGGGTCACTGTGAGGTGGCATAAGTCTAATGCTGACCAAGAAAACTTGGATGTTGTGGGAGTGGAATGGCGCCTGCATTATAAAAAGTGATCCCTTTCAGAGCTATAACCAGGAGATTGCCTGGCAGCACACATACAGGTGAGCTTGTCTTGGTTTACACAGCGGCAGGAAGGCAGACCATGATGCTGGTACTGTCAAGTTTGAATGACTAGAGCAAAGGCAATTCTTTGCCATTCATGTTCCTATGTTCCACAGGAGATTCTGACTGCCTAGGGAGGTATAGAATGGCTTTCGACTTTTAAAATTGTAAGGTGTAGATTTGTATATTTGTGATAATCCTACTAGTATGGGAAGTAAGCTCTAGATATGATATACATCTTAAGAAATTTTAAAAAGACATTTGATTTTTGATTAAGCTGTTAGGTAAAATTTGAAATTGTATTCAAACTAAGGCAAGGGCCACATTCTGTTATAACATGTGTTCCTGAATGGTGTGTTGGAGCTAGTTCAATACCTTCCCAAGAGCCTGTTTGCTCTTGATACTAGACTAAGTGACATCAGATGTTGGGAGAATTCACTGGAGAGCGAGGGGGTGGTATAGGGGGAGAGGGAGAGAGAACGGAAGTAGAGATAGGGAGAAGAGTAGGGAGAGAGACTGGATAGGGGGAAGGAGATGGGGTAAGGTGAGGGAGAGGTGGGGGAGGGAGACAGGGAGGGAGAAGGGAGTGGGGGGGAGAGAGGGAGGAAGAAGAGGAGAGAGGGAGGGAGGGAGGGAGGGAGAAAGGGAGGAAGAGAGGAAGAGAGGAAGAGTGAGAGGATCAGTTTATCAGCACACAGTCCTCTTCTGACACAGGGTATACGTTGCTGTACTGTTGCTGCAATCAATCAGAGTCACAATCGAATCAAATTGAATTTTTCTTGTAGATAATGGGTTTTGAAATTAGGAGCAAAGATTTTTGAAGACAGTCTGAAGGCTATGAACCTGGCATGGTACACAGAAAATACAAGAGCTGAACGACTGTAATGGGAAAACGGAGAGAAGCCTTTAAAAATAGTTCAGCAAGAGGGAATTGAGAGGTGGAACTGAGTAGTGGTGGAGATGTAAACAGGAGAGGAAAAGGAGTCACAGCACACTTTAGAGACTCCTGTGGTGTTGACCAAGGTCAACGTGTCCTGGCCCCTAAGACTCTTTAAATGTTTGTTAAGTATAGTTAACACCAAATAGAACATTTGTTCCTGCATTTGATTCTTTCTCTTTCTCCTGTCCTGTCCTGAGTCTTTCTTCCTCGTTGGCAAATTTTCTTTGCTCATACCTACGTGTGGGTTCTTTAATATTGTTTTTATATTAACCTTTTAAATGTTCTTAGTAACAAAACATCACAGACGGTGGAAGTTACAGAAACAGCTTTATTCTCCCTCATGATTCTGCAGGTGCAGGTTCTTAGCTCCTTGCTGGCAAAGTGTTGACTGGGAAGGTGTAGGGCAGATATGTCAAGGCATGGCAAGGAGTGTGTGTGTGTGTGTGTGTGTGTGTGTG
>JADRCH010000064.1:10678091-10765726 GCA_019843965.1 Rhynchomys soricoides | reverse complement strand
GAGAGAGAGAGAGAGAGAGAGAGAGAGAGAGAGAGAGAGAGAGGATGGGTGTGTGTGTGTGTGAGAGTAAGAATGTGTGTGTGTGTGTGTGAGAAAGAGAGAGAGAGGACGTATGTGTAAGAGAGAGAATGTGTATGTGTGCGTGTGTGTGTAAGTGCGTTTATGTGTGTGTGTGTGTTTGTGTGTGTGTGTGTGTGTGTAAAAGAGAGAATCTGTGTTTATGAGTGTGGATGTATGTGGGATGTGTTTCCTGTATGGTGTCTTCTTTCTTCCTATAATGTTATTAGGATTCTGCTACAGAAGTTCTACCTTAATGGGCTTATCTAGTCTTAAAGCACTTCCAAGATCTCCACTCTAAACAACAGAGTCAGATGAGGTTTCCACCCCTGAATAACTCAACATGGGAATTGTCCGTATCTGAAGCTGTGGGTGACATTTAAGCCACATTCAAAAGGACAACACTCCCTCCATTCCATCACTTTTTCCCTGCTTCAGCCAGAGTGGTTTATAAGCAGCCGGGAAGTTGAGATTACAAAACTCTCTCAGTTGATAGATGCAGCCAGAAAATATTAACCCATCTCTTCCAGATGGCAGGTACTTGGCACTCCCCCCAGACTATTCCTGTCCTGAAAAATATTCATAATCTTTGTGTGCTTATGTAGTTCATTTCAATAGTATTTTATAGATGGATTCAAGATAAAACATGAGTCACCTTTAAAATTTTAGCACGTCTGTCAACCTCATTGCACAAGCTAACAGCAAGTTCATTCCCTTTAATTGAAAGTCTTCAAGGTACATCCCTTCAGCATATGCTTGCTAATGATCAATAGTTCCACAGATGATTTAACATTTGTGTACACACAAGACGACACACCATAATTCACGAAAATGTCAATGCTTTGAAATAATCACAAACAGTAATGTATGTGCTGTCAATTTTTATGCAGTTACCCCAGATCTATCACTGCATCCCTGAACATGGAAATGCATCAATGCATAATGAATGTGCATCATCTGGTGATCAATATCTTATTTCAAGTGCACATGTGTTACTGTGTAATTACTGTGGTACATTTTCTGATGGTTTTTTTGTTTGTCTCTGCAATATTTCTTTTGCAGGCATAAGACCACAAAGCATCTACCTGAGTTTAATTGAGTAGAAGAGTCACAATCAGTGCATGGTTGATATGTGTAATTTAAACTTAAACGTTAATTATGGCTTGAGACTCCACTTACAGGATTTAATTTGTTCATTTAAAATAGTCCCTTCTCGTCTGTCTAGCCATATTGTGCCCTAAATGAATTTTATTCTCTGAGCCTTGGCTCTGATTTTTTTAAAATGTGTTTCTTTGAGTTTCTATCCCCCCTATACTCTTGCTTTTTTTACTTAGCTTTTCCTTTCTTGATTATGCTCTTCATCTTCACTAGGTTAATTTTTGAGGCCAAATTCTCCTATCCAGGAATTACCCAACATAAAAGCACCCCTCTAACAGGTAAACCAGACAATTTTATGGGACCAGTTTCTCTGAGACATTTCTGCTGGTTTTGGGCTAATCAGAGGAGTATTCACCTTAGTTTCCCGGCCATTCTGGCCTAATCTAATTTTTTGTAAAGGGTCATGGAGTATGCTTGGTCAAAGAACCAGGCGACAGAGCAAGCAGTCATTTGGCTGAAGCATGACAGGGCTTCAGATCTCCAGTCACCAGGCCACTGAGGATAATGCAAGTATTCTCCAACAGCTGCTGCTCAAGAATGTTATAAGGCAGTTATTTTAAGAAGCTATATAATATTTGTTTCCTTTTCTATTTTAAATGACCACTCAGAGAATCAATATACTAGTAAAGGTCTAAAAAGGAGACCCCTTGTAGTCTTACATCTAAGAGACAAAGAGGTAACAAAGAAGGAAACATACGTGAGGAGAAAGTCAGAGACTCAATGGTCCCATAGGACATTTTTCAGACCTGTAGAGTGGGAGTGGAGGGGCTGTCTCTGACATGGCCCATGGTCACAGCATGTGGACTGAGAGTCTGTAGAAGGCAGTTGTAGTTACAGTAGGTTCCCTCACCCTCTTTTGTTAGTTCCCTTAAACTCACACCCTTTTGAGGGTCAAGGGACTTGAGTATTCAGTTGAGAACACAGACTGTGTCAGAAAACAGGTGCTCCTGGGGTGACACTCTCCTTCAGCACTGTTTCTGGGACTCTTCACCTGTTCTGCTCTTCTCTGACAGACCAAATGCTTATTTTTGCCTGGCCGTTTTTACACAAAGGTAAACACACAGTTCCATCTAACCTGCACAGTTTTGAATCTCTCATAATAACTGAATCCATTTTCTGATCTCTTCCTTCACTTTCCCATCACCTACAGATAGAGATTTTAGAATTCTCCCTGATGATGTCTCGTCCGTATCCACACTTTCTTAGTCTTAAAGCCTCTGGCTCTCTTTGCCTCCTGGGTATTGGCTGTACTTCATTCTGACACAGTGCTTTGCATGAAAAAACAAACAAACAAAAGAACCAAAACAACTCTTCCAGTTTATCTCTCTCCTTCCTGTTCATCCTGTATATAATACTTGGTTAGATCTCGAACCAGCATTTAAATAATGGTGAATGGAGTTTCAAATGGCTCAACAAACCCTTCTTGTCATCTCTGGCTGGCAATCCTCACATCATTTTCTGTGTCTGGTGATTTGATTGCTTAGTATTTTCATTCACCTTTGGAATATAAGTGCCACAGGACAAGGGCCAGCTCTTGTTTTGTTCATAGTATGTATGGTATGTTCTTTCCATCTCTGGGAATAAATGTAGATATTAATATTTGTTATTATAGTCATACGTACATATATTTAATAAGTTAATTATAGTGATGGATAGATAAAAACCTTAACAGATTCTTGCAATTCCACTGTGAAACTAACTTTTTTTTTAGTAGAAAGAAGGACACATGGCCAATATGGACATGGGTAACTCAGTAATAACTTCTTAAAACAATTTCAAACTTTTCCTTTAATATGAACCCAGTCCTAAACAGTATATGTTAACATATCAAAAACCCAAAATTATACCGAACATTTTTCTATTTGTTTTTAGAATAGCCCTGTCTTCATGTCAGAGAAAAGGAAGGTAGAATTGAATAACATTAAGAATCTCTGCAAGGGTAACATTTGAATCTAGAATTTCTCTCCCTAGGACAGAGTTCTTCCCACAATGCAAGAGCTATTGTTTCTGTTATAAAATAACAGACACATTATAATTGAATAGATATTACTATGTAACCTTTTCTTTTAAATGCAGTTTTTCATCCCTGTGAAATACATAAATTTTTATTTCAATTATGCTCTTGCAAAAAGAAAGTAATAGAAATGAATGAGAAAAATGTATCTAGTTACCTGGAACATTAACTTACATGGATTTTTATGACCCTGCTGTAAACTAGCACACTATGGTAATTTCTTCCTGACTTCAGACTCAAGAGTTCTGCCTTCCAGCTAGAGGTTCCCAGACATCTTTATGATGAATATCGTGTGTGGATGATATTGTTTATGAAGACAGAAGGTATGAAACACAGTCATGCACCTTGAAGACAAATTTCATAAAGTAAATATGAGAACACTAAAATTTGCTATCAGCACCCCTGTGTGGTCTATCCAGAAGAAAAGTAAATACTATTTCATAACTCTGATTTTGTCTAACTCATCATTTGAAAGCATTCAGCCATGCTCAAATTAGCCGTGTTCTTCCTTCCCCCCTGGAAATTAGACTAAAAATACTGCATGTATCCTAGCTGTGTCGCTGAAGGCACTCCCTCTGCCCTGAGCTTGCCCACTGGACCTTGCTGCCTTCTCTCATCACAGTTCTGAGGCCTCCAGGAACCTTCAACCTCCTAGCAAAGAATTCTTCATTTGTGCAGTAGCTTCCCAATGTAGAGAAAGAAAAGACTAATGCTTTTAGCATAAAAGAAAAAGAATCTTGCCTATCTTTTATATACTTCAAAGAGAATCACTTTTTATCATTTACTTTTTTGGGGACAGGATTATTTGAGAACTCAGGTTCATGACATGTGACACTAATGATTACCAAAAATATTTCATCTTTACTTTGTTTTAAAAACAAGTTAGATGGAAAACTGACGTGTGTAAAAATTAAATTACTCAAAACTTCCCTTTATTAAGTTTTCATTTAGAGAGTCACAAAATTATTAAGGTGCTAAATAGCTTAGAAAAAACATCTGAAGCTGTCACTGAATAAATCTGGATTAAAATAAGAAAACCGTTCTCTCAAACCACCATCCTGTGCTTGAGAATTGTGCTCTGAATACACACATTTAATGACACCTTTGGGGAAATTTTCTTCAATGTTTTGTTTGTTTATATCTGAAATAAAAATAAAACTCAATTTTGCAGGATTATAAGGAGAACTTCCTCTTAAAAATCTAAATTAAGCAAACGCTTGAATTCTCATTAAATTCTGGGGTAAAACAAAGATGCTTACTAGCAGCAGTGTTTCCAACATTGAAAAGAAATATTAAAATGAGAAACATAAACATTGCAATATAAGAAGCAGCTTTGTTATTGTCAAATTATCTAAAACTTTATATGGAAAACTAGAAGCTGTCTACTGAAAAGCTGTTGCAAATCGTAGATTGTTCAGTCTGAAGAATGGCAAAAAAAATCATATTAAAAATTAATAAAGTTTAGTAGTCAAATAGCTGATTGTCAGAAAACACAGTGGAGTTGGCTATATCGTCTTCTCATTGGGACAGGAGCACACAAAAATTACCAAGACATTTATAACATGTTTTAAAAAAATAAAGTGTCCTGGTACAAAAATAATAAGATCTGAGTAAATGTATGGTGATCTGAATGAGAACAGCTCCCAGAAGACTCATGTGTTTGAAAACTTGGTCCCTACCGGTTGGTGAACTGTTTGGGAAGGTTGAGGCCGTGCGAGCTGGTTGGAGGAAGTGTGTCACTGGGGTGGGCTTTGTGGTTTCAAAAGGCCACACTATCACCATTGCCACTTAATACTTTTTCTGCCTTCTGCTTTTGGATCAGATTACAAGATCTTGGCTACTGCTCTAGTGCCATGCCTGCCTGCTGCAGTACTTCCCACCATGATAGTCATGGAGCTCTCAGCTACTGCTCTAATGCCATGCTTGCCTGCTGTCATGTTTTCCACTGTGATGCTCACGGACTCACTGTCTGAAACCATAAGCCCCTAATAAACTCTCTCTTCTGTACATGGCCTTGATTGTGTGAACTGTCACAGCAATAGAAAAGTAACCAAGACAAAGGAAGGGTATTCCATGCAGGATCACATTCACACTCTTTATTAACAAGAATGCAGTATGCTGATGACACTGGGCATCATGTTTGATAGAGGGAGTGAGGCAGGGATTGAAGGAAACTTTGCCTTTGCTTCCAAGTTCCTTAAAAAAAAAATCAACTTAATAGAAAAGCTCATTAAAGTGAAAGAAGTGTGGTGATAATGAAGTCCAAGTGTTTAAATTTATTTCATCCCTGAAACATGAATAAAGGCAATGCCTGGATCAAACACTGGTCTTCAGTATGAGGGAATTCAACATCTGGTTTCATTGCTCATGGTCTTGTACCTCAGACAAACTGCTGCCTCTTTCATCTGTCTAATGGGTATATCATGAGTCACCATGACTTGAAATGAAGCTGCTCAAAGGAAGCTCTATAAACTGTCCTGAGCACATTATCCCTAATCAGAACTTCAAAAACTTCAATTTAAATGATAGCAAAAATAGTCTTAACATTTGAAAAAAAATCATAATAACATACAAAATTTTAAAACCAAACTGAAAAGTGTGTAGCATTTAGGAACAAATTAAACCTTCTTCATTTCCTAGGAATTGATAACAGATAGAGAAAATGCTCAAAGAAATACTGACAGAGCACATGGGAAGTTTTGGAGAAAAAGGCATGTGCAGCCAATGTTCTCTCTCATTCCATACGTATATGAAATCTGGTCACATGAGTTCTTAAAGTGTTCTTTTTATTAAAAGTAATTTCAGTGAGTACAGATATTTTTTTACTTCTGTATGACGTATAAACCAGATTTTGGTTTTACAAAATAAATAGACTTTGGTGTTTTTATAATAATGACATTGGAATAATTTAGGGATAATTTTTATTGTAACATTATCAAATCTGAAGGCTCATGATTACCATTCAGGTATTCCTGTGTGGATGTTGGTGCTACTTTGCTACTCCCTTAACAGCATTTTGTGTTCAGATGTTCTACATCATGTGGTGTCTTAGCTGTGCTCTTTGAGGGTAACAGATTCTGGAGTATAACAGATTCATTGTCATGAAGGTCAACTTAGGGATCTTTGAGATCCAGATTTAAGACCTTTTTCATGTGACAATTTTGCTTTTTCTCTCTCCGACTTTACAAATAATGATGTTTTTCCTTCTATATTAAAGGAAAATGAATACTAGCTGTATCACTTAGAGAATCCCATAAAAACCCATGAAAATACATGAAGAATTCCCAAACAGAAAACACATTATCTTCAAATTACAAGTTTTGTGAATTTCTTAAAAATTCTAATCCTAATTTTGAACAAATCATTTCTAAGAG
Organism: Rhynchomys soricoides; assembly: GCA_019843965.1. Classification (NCBI taxonomy): domain Eukaryota; kingdom Metazoa; phylum Chordata; class Mammalia; order Rodentia; family Muridae; genus Rhynchomys; species Rhynchomys soricoides. The sequence continues at coordinate 10,759,123 of JADRCH010000064.1, read as the reverse complement.
CTCAGAACATTTGGAAATAAAAGTATTAGTCAGGGAATTAATTCCTGAAGTATTAAACTCTATAATATAATGAATCAAGTTATAAAGTAGCATTAAACTGAAAATAGTTAAATAAATAGAATGCAAACTCTTTAATACAATGGATTGTTAGATGATTCAGGACACACCACAAATTAGAGAGAGGTGACCCATTCATAAACAATACTGAGACTATTTGAAAGCCAGTATCAGTTATTAATGGAGTATTCAGAGGTTTTTCTATACATGACACATTAGGATATTTTCAGTGGATATTTGAAAACAATAAATTGAATGAAAGCTTTTAAAAATTACAAATGACTAGTAAAATACCTCTTTAATATTTCTTCCACTTTTGAAGACAATGAAAGAAATTACCTGAATAATGATATATTTCATCCAACTGAGTGTTTCAAAAAATGTTGGTCTGAATGAAAAGAAAACAACAATTTCTTTAAGTAGTATAAAACTCAGAAATTATTGGCAACAAATATTTAGATAAAGGATTGAAATATTTAATATATGACATAAGGCGTACTGTATAAATTACATGGTTAGGTTAATACACAGTAACTTTTCAAATTAATAGTTTATAAATAATATGTAAAAATGGAAACTTAAGGGGCTAAATAGCTAAAAAATATAGAAAATGTCTCACAAAGAAATACAGTTCAATTTAAATGCTGTCTACTGGACATTACAGGGCCATTGGCCTTTAACAATCATAGTGGCATAGACTGCTAAATATGTGATTACCTTTATAAAAGCTGCATGAGACTGGGTTCATTATCTTTCTATCATAAAAAGAGAGGTATTAAAGAACCCTACCCTTCCATGTGTAGCCGTTGGATGGCAATGGTTACTGTGAGAGAGGGAGTCATTTTCTTCAGTGGTGTATGTAGCTACTAGCTAGCTGCTCATGCTGCAATAAATATACCTCCAGCCAATTATATAGGCAGCCATGAGTATTAAACTAGACTCAGACAAAAAGACAGCAAAGTAGGAGGGAGACTTACTGGGAAGACAAAGTGTATTCAGTGGAAGTGAGAAAGTGCTTAAAGCTGGTCATGAGTGATATATAACAACAACAACAACAACAACAACAACGTGATGCATGTATATATGTCATTGTCAAAGAATAAATAAAATTCTAAAAGACTATAAGCTTATCTAAGTTCAGAAAAATATGAATAAGTCCATTTCTCATATAATGCTTGTGGGGATATAAATGATGTAATTTATTGGAAGGCAATCTTACAAGGTAAGCCAAGAACCTAAGAAAATACTTCTTTTATCATCCACAGATGAGAGGCCACCTGAGGAGTTCTTGTGCCCGTACTATCCCACAAATGCACACACGCAACTCCTGAAGAGTGGTTAATGGCAAAGAGATGATGAACTGGAATGTACAACCATGGAGACCTTTAAAGTGATGCTTGCAAAGTCGACATTCTCTTTGAAAAGAAACAAATGGAGTGTGTTATATGTATGCAGTTTGATTTCAACTAGGCAAACTCAACACATATACAAGGTTGCTTGGAAGAAAGAATATAAACATATTAATGGCCAACTGCTACTATTTCTTATTTTCTATAGACACACTTGTAGGATCACATTATTATTAATGTTTAAAATGAATTTACATTCTGGAAACAAGTGTTACTCTCTGTCTAACTTGATAAGACTTTGGGTAATGTCTTTCTCTCTATTTTTAAATGATGAAGAGAAAATAGCTGTTCAACGTCTGTCAACTTGAAGTTCTGAGTTCTTGTATGTTGTAACAATAGCATCTCATGATTGAGACTGTATGAAAAGTTGAGTGATTATGAGTGTGAAAGTTTACTATAAATAATATACAAATGTCCTGTTTTCACCAACTGTTAGATACCTATAACGTGTCCTAAAGTTTTGGGCTCTGTGGCTGAATGTTTCTCCCCAGATCAATCACATCCTCAATGCCATGGTTACCTTTGAATGATGTTCCTGTAAGGAGATTTGGATATGTAACAATGGTACTGATTTGTCCATTAGCATCTAATCAAATTTATATTCCTGTCATCAAAGTATTACATAATGAAAGAACTGTCAGGTTGTTAATATAAAAAGTACCAACTAATTCACAGAAGTAGTCAGATGAGAGATAATGAAAGAAAAGCTGCCAATATTGAGAGCCTTGTGAGAATGAATTGGAACAGAGGACCTAGATAGAAGCTTTTACTGCAAAAAAAACTCTTTGAAGATTCTGGTATAAGGAAAAAATGATAGACATGAACTGAAGGGTGACAGACCATTGAGCAGGCTATTTTGATGAAGTAATTATTTTTTTTTTAGCTCATCTTTAAATGGAAAGATTTTCATTATACAGTTGCAAACAGTTATAAATTAGATGGAACCCAGAGCATAGGAAAAGAAAAACCGACTCAAATGCAATGCAAGAGCTAACAATGGGCTAAAGCATTGTGCTACTGCCTTTATCAGGACATCAAGCTAGCCCATGCTAGCCCATGCTAGCCCATGCTAGCCCATGGTTGCTTTGGGTAGAGCTTGAAAAACTGCATACAGGCAAATTTTGAGACACATATTTCCTAAGTCATTATTTCACCACAATAGGTCACCTCTCAAAGATGCTAGGTCACCATTTTGTTACCATGATAAACTACTTTTCCAAGATAAACGTGAACATGGATATGAACAGAACAAGGTACTCACATCCAACCAACACTATAGTGGATGAACTGAGAAGAGGGTGAAACCTAATAAATAGAAAAATAAATAGAGGTATGGTCAAGTGTTTGGGGAAGTAGAGCAGTAATTGGTAATTTTCTACCCCAAACAACCAAAACCAAACAAATGGACACAAGAAGGAGTTCTCATTGGAACAACTGCTTTGGTTTCTGTTGTAAAATAATTACTTCCTTGGGGATGACAGAGTTGCCTGGTAGTCCAGCACTTGCTCAATGTTTGTGTGTGTGTGTGTGTGTGTGTGTACACCAAAACAAAACATATGTCTTCTTTAAGATTGTTTTCCAGAAGAATGTAAGAAAGTCTCACCAGCAAGACTATTTCTATCATACTTTTGAAGACTGGTTAAAAAAACACCAGTCCAGGTTGTTTGCTGACTTAATTGACAAAGTTGCAGTGAGTTCCATTTTTGCTCAAATCTATCCTTTTTGGTGAAATCTGAAATGGGCTATGACTTTAAAGAATGATGTATGTGCTTGGCCAGCTCATTGATATCAAGTTCCCCACTGTCTAATGAGGTCTGCTATTTACTTTCAATCATTAAACTAAGTTGTAAAAACATAGGAAAGATCATCATAGTTCTACTGGTTAAAGTGGTAGTATTACGCAAATTTTTGTTTTCCTGAGCGTACTTTCAAAATGTATGTCTTTTGTGTATCTTGCACATTTGTTTTTCTTTAATAAATGTTTTCAGAAGTGTCTTTAATGAATGTCTTAATAATTAATGTGTCATCTGTCCTGTAACTGATGCAGCTTCTGTCTATGGCTCCAGGTCCTAGGGCGAATTGCTGTCATTTGCCTAGTGCTCAATATTTTTGTATATAACTTGCACAGTTCAGGCTATTTCTTTGGGGTTGGTTTCAACAAGCATGTTTCTCCTACTTTGTTTTTGTTCAGGAATTTCTGTCAATGAATTACTATAAATCACCATAACCCTAATCCTTAAGTGTTAGATTATTAGGTACAGAGACTTTTAGATATTTCACATTAATAAAATATATACTACTCACCTCCTGGTCCCCCTCACTGAGACCCTCCTCTGAGGGTCATTCTCTTCCCCTTCTCTTCTGAGAAAGTGGGAGTACCACCAGGGGTATCCACTCACCCTGGTGTATCAATTCTCTGCTAGATCTGTTGGGGGACAGATACCACAGTCAGGCTACAGCTTTAGGGAGAGCCTCTGCTCTAGTTGTTGGACGGCCCCCATGGAGACTAAGCTGCCCATCTGCTGCATATGTGCTGGGGACATCATTCCAGCCCATGTGTGTTCTTTGGTTGACTGCAGTTATTTCTTAATGACTGATGTGATAGGTCAATTTGAGTCATGGTCCTAAAGTTAATTTTTGATATTTTTTCCCATCAGTAAAGCTGGCTTTCTCATTCCTGAATTTGGGCTAGTGATCTTTCTGTGGCTCAAAATCTGCTTGAGATTCTTAATTGTTACAGTTTTAGATCTGAAATATCACATAAAGATTCACGTATTGAAGCCCAGTCCCAAGTAAAGTAGTTTTCATATTAAGGGGTAGAGTCCTACTAAGAATGGGTAGTAAAGACTCTGATCTCGTTGATATTAGCCCATTGACGGATTCATTATCTGATTGCCTTCCCAGGAGATGGTAGCAATATTAGAAAGTTGGGCTTAATTAGAAATAAGTGAAGAAGTAGGCCATAATTCCCGCTCCAGTCTCCTGAAGTATGAAATGGGAGAAACTGTGCTCCCACACATGTCCCCCTATCTTTTACATGGCTCAGAAACAGTGGAACTAAGTGATCAAGAGTGATGTCCCAGCAACTGAGCCAAAGTAAATCTTTTCTCCTTTAGGTGGACTTTTCTCAGGCATTTTGTTACGGTAATGAAAAACTGACCGGCACACTATGAACACCTTTTATGCCCTTGTATTCAGTTCATTTTCATGAACAAATGAGCTTGGTATTAGTTCTGTCTTTCTACATATCATGTTAATATGATTTATGATTAATATGATTTACATGATATTAATGTAGATCATGATTGATTGTCTAGCCAATATGCATGTTCCACATTTAGTGAGAGACCTTATCTCAAAACATAAATCAAAAAGTGTCCAAGGAAGACATCAAATGTCAGCCTATGCCCTCTACTCATGCACTTGTGAATACACACACACACACACACACACACACACACACTCACACACACGAACAGAGAAGAGTTTGGAGTTTGGAGGAGGGAATATTTACAGGAGTGCTATCAAGGCTGATAGAGCCAAAAGGGCCAACACAGGACCTTGGGTTCATCTGAAGTCAGAAATGTACTGCCTTCACATATGAGGACCAACTGGAAGAAAAGGTGGCCAGAAGATTATTGAAGGCTACATCCAATGGGGAAAGAGGGTTATGAGAAAACCTGAGACCATTGTGATAAGATTATACCCAGAGCCAGATTAGAGTAGACTGGAACTAGCATGGGAATGGTATGGTAGAGTGAACTGGTGCCTTCAATAAGAAATCAATAAGCAAGAGAACATGAGTTACACAAAGGTGAAGACAGATAAAGAATGGACTGGAAAGAACAACTTAAGTACTAAAAAATACAAATTGAAACATTGGAAACATATGTGTGCAGACACTTTTACATACTGGAGTCTCACTCTGATTCCAAGATTCCAAAATACTTTCTTCTGACCTTCAATAGCTTTACAACTCCTGTCTTCTTTTTCTTTCTTATCATTGAAATGGAAAAGCAGTATCTACTTCACAATGTGATTATAATTAAACAGAAATGAGACCCAGAACTATTCTAAATTTGGCCACCAAATGATAGATAACTCTCCTTGGGTGGTTAGATGTGCAGGGTATAGGTGAGAAGAAGTGATTCTAGGCCAAGTTCTCAGGCTTTATATTGAGTTAGCATCTCCTTTCTTCATTCAAACAAATCCACTGGTGCTGAAAGCCTTCTTCCTCACACTTATCTCATTCCAAGTCTGCCAGTGTGTTTCTGTGCATATGTATACTTGAGCAAACTCTTCCCACATCTTACAAAGAAACATCTATGCATAGTTTCCCTTCATAATCACGTGGGGATATATCACTCTTAAAGAAAGAATATGTTGGAGTCAGTGTGGGAAATCTGGTTCAGTCTGGAAAACATTCATCATATATTACTTTAGATTTGACATGTTGAATTACGCTTGGGGACTCAATCATTTGTCAACACTGTACCACATCTCACAGCAAGCCGTGGTGTGAACACTGAGAAGATACATAATTTTTTATCAGTAAAGGGCTTTTTATACCCAGACCCTAATCTATGTCAGTACAGATGGAGTGATTGCAATTCATCGAGAGTAAGATAATAGAAGGAATTTAAATGATCTGGAAAAATTAGAATTGATTGAGTGAGCACAGAGGAGAGCAGTTTTGCATATGTGGTCTATGATATTATAACAAAGACAGATTCCTATATCAGATGTCGGAAGAGACAACAAAGGGCATACAGCTGTCTCGAATCGGGAGGTGGGATGTGAGAGACATCAGAGGAAAAGAGAGTAAGTTAGGGTGAACAATGAAGGTGAGAACACATGGAGTTCCAGCCACAAGAAAGAGGAGAAATGGAACGAGGAACTGTGTACCATGGAGTTTAAGCAAAGAGCAGTGGAGTTCGTTCCTTGAGGAATTGCAGCCCAGAGCCAGTTTCTCACACTGTTGATCAAGGCTGATGTTGGCTGTGTCTACTGGTGTTATTTATTTTTCTCATTTTGGATTCTTGATAAACTTGGGGATTTATGGGACTCTAAGAGGTTTGTGAAGTCGCCTAAAGAGCAGATCACCTCTATGTGCGGTGTATGTACATGCATGCAGGTGTATGTGTTCACCCCCCCCCTGTGTGTGTGTGTGTGTGTGTGTGTGTGTAACTGCAGGTGTCCTATGAGGACAGAATCCATAGATTTCTTGAAGTTTCCAACAAACATGTTAAACTGTAACTAAGGGTTTAAGGTAGTGCACACCTGATTTCATTTTGAGAAAGAGGAATCTGGGCAGCAATAACTTGGTTATGTTTTGTGATAAACTTAGTGGAAGAGATGGTGCATGCATACAGTCATGCACGTGCACCTCACTCCTCCCCCACGTCGTGTGTGTGTGTGTGTGTGTGTGTGTGTGTGTGTGTGTGTGTTTATGAAACTTCTGGGTGAAGGACTCTGGTTTGGAGAACTCTGTTTAGGGTGGAGGTGTGTATTGGCTAGTTTTATGTCATCTTGGCAAAAGCCAAGTTATCAGACAGAGATAATGGAGATCCAATTGAGGAATTGTCTCCATAATATCGATCTTTAGGGCATTTTCTTAATTGGTGATTAATTATGGGCCTGGGCCGGTAGCACTGAGTTTTCTAAGGAAGTTGATTGTGCAAGCCATGAAGAGTCAGCAGCACTCATCCGTAGCCTCTGCAACAGCTCCTGCTCCCAGGTCTCTGCCCTGTGTGAGTTCTTGCTCTCACAGCTTTTGATGATGAACTGGTAACATGAAACTGTGAGTGAAATAAAGCCTTTACTTCCCATGTTGCTTTTGGGCACAGTGGTTTGCCACAGCAATATTGACCCTGATGGAGAGAAGGCAGACTGGAGTAGGTCTGCTTGTCCTTTTGCTCCTATGGTGTGAGAGTGTGGAAGTCAGCCTTTTCTGCCAAATATTTGGGAGTCCAGAGGGGTCACAGTCAGAAAGGGATCATCTGCAGAGACACCAGAGTGATGTATCTCTTGTATTAACTATAGAGACTCTTCAGTGAAGGGAGACTGACAAAGGTCTGCTTCTTCTGCTGGCTTTGGAAGATGAAAAAGATTAATGCATTTCAAAATTGGAGAGGTCTTTGCCTACTGATTGTAAGGTCTGAGAAGAAATAGAGGGGAACAGCTTCCAGTGGCATTGCCATTAGTTGCTTATCCTAAGAATGAGTGGCATCAAGTGTTATAGATAGTTCAAACTGCTTCTCAGAGGAATAATTATCTGAATTATCGATATTCAACCTTTTAAATAATCCCATTATCTTCAGCGCCTGTATTCAGAAACAGTCACAGTCCCTTAAGTGAAGGGCAAAAGAAAAGCTAGGTAAAGTTTTAAGTCTTGCTTCTTTTTAGCAGTTTTGAGAAAATTGGAGAGAGAAGGTTGAAGTTACTTTTTAAAATGAGGTCCTTGGATTGTTCATGTATAGATAAAATCCCATTAGTGATACTAATGAGACAGGATGAAGCCTGGCTCAATGGCCCAATTCTATGTTGAGTTTTGCAGCTATAAAAATCATTCTTTATAGTAAAGCTTGTTACCAGGCAAGCATGTTACAAGATTAAAGGGAAAGATGCAGTGTGCAGAATTAACAAAGCTGCTTTCTTCTCTTTTGTGTAGAAAAAGTGAGAGAATTTCAAATGAGAATTTGGGGGTTGTGTAGGGGAGAATGGAGAGAGGCAATACCCTAGGGCTTTGTAGTCATGTGGAGGCCAATAGAATTGCATTTAAATTTGTTTGTGAGTATGTATAGAATATTATAATATACAAATAAAAGTTAAAATTAAAATTTTATATTTTATCACTCATATTCAGTTTTTAAAAATTTGGTGATTTATATACATATGCAGTAGTTATTTTGTGGATGATTTTTCATATAAATTAATTTTCACTATAACTTTCTCATATATATGTTTCTCATGTATATATAATTTTCTCATACATACTATATATATGGTGTGTATGTGTGTGTGTGTGTGTGTTTTGCTGGGAATAGAACCCAATGTCCTTGATATATTTCCTTACCCAGCTAAAATCCTAGATATTTCTATCTTTTTTGTGGTACTAGGAATTGAATCCAGAGTCTTGTACATGCTAGGCAATCACTCTACCATTGAGCAACATTATAGCTTTCGGATGAGATGTTGGGAACATTTCAGAAACACACTTCATGGATATATAGTGATGAACCTAGAGAACCACATGGAAAGACTCTAAGCTGGTCAAAGAAGAATGACAACTGGGTGTCTGGAGCAGAGTTTTGAAGTGCTTTCAGAGGAAGTCAGGTATAGCACGGTTTATAGGCTCAAACCGCTCCTAGGTTTATGGACAGAAGAGGCAAAACCTTAAGAATAGGTTCAGAAGCTCAAGTTTCTATCTGATAGTTCAGTTCAGGTCTTCTTCTTTAGGTTTGAATTTTGGAAGATAGAACTTCTGAATGCAGCTTGTGTAGATGTACTCTATGACATTATTGCTGTGGCTACTGTGTTAAGACACTGGAAGGAGTGAGTAGATGAGGAGTGGGGGACCTTTGAAGGATGTTTATCTCCCCAGCTAAGATCTAGGCTTCCATTCAAATAGGGTAATTATCACTAAGAAAGCTTGTCCTAGGTCACAACTGTATATCCCAATACCATTTGCTTTTATTTGCTGTATGGTTGAGATCTAGTCAGTGAAATATGAGTGGAAATGATTAACTTGTGCCACTTCCACATCTGTTCCCCTAAATACACTGCTGGATGCTTTTTTGTTTTGCTTTGTTATTTGTTTTTGCTTTTATTTTGTTTTGTTTTCTTTTTTCTTTCTTTCTTTTTTTTTGGCTTAAGTGTTCTCTGATGGTTCTGTATGATAGAGTATGGCTCCTTCTGAACAACTTAACAATCAGTTTGTTAAAGAGATTCTGCAATCAGTACCTGAATAACCATGCATGGTGCCTGCCAATCTGTCCATCTGTCCAGAATGTCTATGTTTGAAAAAAACCTGTATGTCAGAATCTCTGCATCACTAGGGGATCATTTGTTATGAAAGTCTGACTATGCTAAGTACAGCAGTTACACACTGTGCTTCTCATTTTCCGGACAAAACAATAACAAATGGAAGAATAATTTATTCACTTATTCAACAGATTTTTGGTGAGTATCTCTTAAATACTACGCGCTCTTTCAGATAGGGGATACAGAGGTTGTAAAGATAAAACTATTGGCTCTTGAAGAGATCACATATAATTAAGGTTAGCAGGTACTAAATATATCAGGAAACAAGTACCTTCATTCTAAGTGATAACAAGAAGACAAAACACAAAGCAGAAGTAATACAAAGATTAGAGAGAAAGCCCATTTTACAAAAGCCTGCTTTGAAGATGTCAGAAGGGGTCATCACGACAGACACTCTGGAGGCACAGGAAGCATGTTTGGTGCAATGAGCATGTGAAGATGTGCTTGCAGGTGAGATCAGACAAGGGATAGATGCGGATTGTGTAGGGTGATCAAGGCCACGGTGAAGGATCTCAGAAAGCCATGCCTTTGAAGCAGACATTAACCTGCTCTGAGTTCCTTTCTGTGAGGACTTCTGTCTCTGATGTGTAAAGAGTAGATCCCAACAAGGCAAGAAACCCAAGGCATATACAACAATCCAAATATAATATGCCGGAAGGAAGCTGGGGCTACAATGGAAAGAGCCTAGGTTTAGCATTTAGAACTGGATGCTATTAAACATCATCATTAGTCACCGTTGCCACCAAGCTGTTAGAACCTACAAATGAAAGAAACATGAAACAGATGAATATGACTTTTACATTTCTATCTTATTATCTGATTATATTAATATCTTTATATTAGTGTTTGAGTATGCTAAAGAGTCTGTATTAATGAACCATACTAGACAATGGCCTATGAGAAAATTCATGTGTGTGTGTGTGTGTGTGTTTTTGTGTGTAAATAAAGGTTTTTAACTAGCCATCCCCACTGTTTATATTACATATGTACATGATTGCTATTACCAAACAACAGAGATGAGACAACATAAAGACATCTCCTGGGCAGTAAAGCTTAAAATAATTTCTATCTGACCCTTTGCAGAAAAAGTTAGAAGACTCCTGCCAAGGAGAATTTTTTTCTGTGTTTACTCATGGGGGGAATCTAGGATTGAAATGATAGAGTTACCTAATTCTCAGACAGCTCATTGGATCACTTAGGATTACAACTTGCTCCCATCTTCCCCACCCTTTAGTAGCATATTTTTGCTTTAGGGCAGAGATCAAAATCAGAATTAATGCATATCATCCATTACGCAGATATGTCATAGGTTTGAGAGAAACTGCACTGGCCATCTGGTCTCATTGACTTATTTTCTAAAGGAAGAAACTGAAATCTTCAATCCTTATGTCAGTAGCTCTGGGCCACAAAGTCAGTCAGTAGCAAAGAAAAACCAAACATGCCCCATTCTGGACTCACAGTCCAGTGCATTCATTATCTACTGCAGCCTACTGGGCAGCTTAAAATAGACATTCAAAGATTTACCTATCAAATATAGGAAATGACAGACATTTTCTTTTAAAGTGATAATATACCTTTGTATCGAGTTGAAAATGCTTATGGTCTATTTCTCTCAAAGTAGGTTGGCTTTCATTGTATAAAATGATCAAATGCACTCTACTTTTAAAATTTGTTTTACTCAAATTTTCAAATATCAGACACAGTAACAAAGGAACCTTTGTAGGCTGTCACCCAGAAACAAACTCCAGATATCCCATCTTTTAACCTAAGAGTCTTAGCATTTGCCTTTGGAAGATGGCACATTTTGAATAATTGTTTTACTATTAGCTTAGCCACTATTCTTTAATATCGCAAATGACCATACAGTGTTTAAAAATTCCTCCTTGACTCATTTTTTTCAATAAAATATATAGATTCCATAGTAATTATTGCAAAACAACTGGTCATCTGTCCTTGTAGTTTTCCATATATTCATATCTTATAATTACAGTCCTAAATTGAAAAATGTCATGGTCATCTGATTACTATAAATATTTAATTTCAAATAGCTTGGAGGTGTTTGTTTTGTTTTGTTGGGGTTTATCTTTGAGCATTGCATTTATTGCATGCAACTCAATACTGTTTATCATACCTGTGTGTTTTAAAATGTGACCTGTAGCTTCTGTAGGAATATACCAGGCTCCTTAAATCCTGTAAGATCCTGACTTCCCTCATCTGAAAGCACTGCAATGGTAGCTCATCCCTGGTGCGCAAGACCCTGGCATGATTTTCCCTTGCCAGTAAGTTCTCTAACATATTCATTATTCTTCACTGGGCTTCAGTTTACTGCCTCTCACCCTTGCCCCTCGAGAGCCCTGTCCCCCCTACTTCTTTAGGGGCTTACTAATAGCATTCCTTTCTTCTGGAAATTTTATCTCTCAGATGTCCCTGTGAGTCAGTTCCTGTTTCCTCAGATATTTCTGTGACTCATCCCTTTCAGATTTCAGTCAAATATAACCTTACAAAGAGACTTCAGACCAACGTATTTTAAAAGGCAGGCCCCACTGCCAATGTCCCTTTTCTTTCTCTATACTGTTTATCTTACCTGGAATGTCATAAATTTTACTTATGGGATTGACTGCTAGATTCCATCACAATGTAAGCTCAATGAAGACAGGGCCTTAAAAATACATATGCATATATATGTCACATATATGGATATATAAATACTCATATAAATACACATATATTTATATGTATATACATACATATACATACATACATATGTGTATATATAAAATTCTGCCAGTAAGCTAGAACACTACCTGCTTTACTGTAGCTATCCAAAAAATATTTGAGAATTCATAAATGAATACTTGTACACAGATTTTGGAAGAATTTTTAAAAAATTAGCAATATTTATTCTAGGTCTCTATGTCTTTGAGTTCTTACTATTTTTTCATCCAAGTGAATTAGGAAGGCCAACTCAGAAAAAAGGTCCTTAATTTATTTACTTTCATCCTTTGCACCTGGAATCTAGGAGGATTCACTTTAAGTCCAAATGCATTGTTATTTACTTAATTCTCTCCCTCCCTCCCTCTCTCCTTCCCTCTTTCCCCCTCCTTCCTTCCCTCCCTCTCTGTCCCTACCTTCTTCCTTCCCTCCTTCCCTCTTTCTTTTCCTCCCTCCCTCCCTTCTTCCTCACCTCCCTTCCTCTCTTCCTTCCAAAATAAAAACAAAGTTAGAGCCCTGCAGGCCAGGTCAGCTGCTATCAGTGGGCTCACAGATTCTGTGTTGGTGAGGCTGTTCTTGGCTTCCAAAGTGGCACTTTCCTCACAAGTTCTAGTTCCTTAGAGTCACAGGTCCTCTGTACATAATAGATCCTCTTTGATAGCAGGCAATGAGCACTGGAGAGTAAAACATGCTCAAGTTCTCTCTCCCATAAACCTTTGCATGACATCACCTCTTAGTGGTTGAGAATAAATAAGCCACCCACCAGTAGTCTATGTGATTTTGGAGAATGATTCAAAATACCTTCTCCTTGACAGTTCTTCCTATTTATATTTATAGTTTGTTGGAATTTTAGCTTGATCAAATAAATGCCTCCATCTTCCTCTCTCATCACCTTTCCTGCTTGTGATGTTTTATAGGGTGCCTTGGGCTTGAGTGGCAAGGTGAGATGGCATGATATCTACAGTGAGCCAATCAGCTATGCTTTTCACTGTGGGCTAAGAAACACTGATTAGAAATTCAGGCTTTTGGATGTTTCACTTTGATATATCAATTTTTTTTTGTTCCATGTCAATTTTTGTAATGCTGTTTGTTAAAATTAAATCTCTAAGGAGGCTCCACTTTCCTTGTAGTCTCTGATCCCTTAACACAAACGAGCCCTCCCAAAGCTGAGAAAGTGGCTGACCCGTACAGAAGATATCAAGTTCATTGTTAGGAACACATTTCATTGACTGATTCTCCACAGCCTGGATCCTCCAAAGACCTTCACACATGTGCCACTGAGTAAATATTGATTAGAATGACGACAAGAAATATTTTATAAACATGAAATATTTAAAAGGATAAAATTAGAAACCTCATTTCAGACAGTGAGCAGGGTATTCAATTTATGATTAAAATTTAAAAGACACTTTAGGCAGAAAAGAGTTAGAGAAAAAAAACGACTCCCAAACTAATTATATTAAAATATTTTGAGCATTCAAATTTACTTACCATTTATCCAACAAGCACTTATTAGGAAACTGTTCTGTCTAAAGTATTATTTTTCTTGTTGCTGGAAAGTTCCCTGCTCCCAAGGAATTCATTATGAGGAGGCAGACAGCAAAAGTGACAATCACAGTATGAGATGCTAAGTGCTATAACAGGTGTACAAAGGTTGTTCAAGTGACAATAATCATAACAGGTGTACAAAGGTTGTTCAAGTGACAGTCACAGTATGAGATGCTAAGTGCTATAACAGGTGTACAAAGGTTGTTCATGTAGGTTAGGAAAGGGAGGCCACCTCTGCTAAGGTAGGGGAGTCAAGATGGCAAGTCTCAGTTGACCTTAGGAGTAAAATGGCAGGTTAGGTGGGAGAAGAGAAAGAACCGTGAATTGTTCTTTATGCCCACTGTTGAGAATAGGAAGTGTTTTGGATAGACTATAGATTAATAGCTAATTGAACCATGTTTTGAAATGAATCTAGAGTAGGAGAGAAGGCACAGGGAGAGGATTTGGAAGCTTTTTTTTTTTTTTTTTTAACATTTCTTTTCTTTTCTTTTTATTGTTGATACTTTATTTACATTTCAAATGTTTTCTCTGTTCCAGGTCTTCCCTTTGAAAACCCCCTATCCCATCCCCACTACTCCTGCATCTATGAGGGTGCTCCCCCACCCACCAGTCCACTCTCATCTTCCCTTTTTGGCATTCCCTCATACTGGGCATCTAACACCCTCAGAAACAAGGGCCTCTCCTCCCACTGAAGGCCAACAAGGCCCTCCTCTGCCACATATGTGGCCAGCACCATGGGTCCCTCCATGTGTATTCTTTGGTTGGTGATCCAGTATCTGGGAGCACCAGGGGGTCTGGCCAGTTCACACTGTTGCTCCCTCCATGGGGCTGCAAACTCCCTCAGCTCCTTCAGTCCCTTCTCCAACTCTTCTATCTGGGACCTTATGCTCAGTCCAACAGTTGTTGTGAATTTAATCTTAGGTATTCTGAAGTTTGGGCTAATATCCACTTATCAGTGAGTACATACTGTGTTTGTTCTATTGTGACTGAGTTACCTCAGGGTGACATTTTCAAGTTCCATGCATTTGCCTGCAAATTTCATGAAGTCATTGTTTTTAATAGCTGAGTAGTATTCCATTGTGTACATGTACCACATTTTCTGTATCCATTCTTCTGTTGAGGGACATCTGGGTTGTTTCCAGCTACTGACTATTATAAATATGGCTGCTATGAACATAGTGGAGCATGTGTCTTTATTACTTGTTGGAGCATCTTCTGGGTATTTGCCCAGGAGTGGTAGAGTTGGGTCCTCAGGTAGTTTTATGTCCAATTTTCTGAGGGTCTGCCAAACTGATTTCCAGAGAGGTTGTACCAGCTTGCAATCCCACCAGCAATGGAGGAGTGTTCCTCTTTCTCCCATCCTCACCAGCATCTTCTGTCACTGGAGTTTTTGATCTTAGCCATTCTGACTGGTGTAAGGTGGAATCTCAGGATTGTTTTGATTTGCATTTCCCCTATGACTAAGGATGTTGAACATTTCTTTAGGTACTTCTCAGCCCTTTGAGTTTCCTCAGTTGACAATTCTCTCTTTAGCTCTCTTCCCCATTTTTTAATAGGATTATTTGGTTCTCTGGATTCTAACTTCTTGAGTTCTTTATATATATTGGATATTAGCCCTCTATCAGATGTAGGATTGGTAAAGATCTTTTCCTAATCTGTTGGTTGCTATTTTGTCCTATTGACAGTGTCCTTTGCCTTACAGAAGAACTTCAAGTCTCTGAAGGAAGAAATCGAAGAAGACCTCAGAAGATGGAAAGATCTCCCATGCTCATGAATTGGCAGGATTTATATAGTAAAAATGGCCATCCTGCTGAAAGCAATCTACAGATTCAGTGCAATCCCCATCAAAATTCCAACTCAATTCTTCATAGACTTAGAAAGAGCAATTCTCAAATTCATTTGGAATAACAAAAAACCCAGGATAGCAAAAACTATTCTCAACACTAAAAGAACTTCTGGGGGAATCAGCATCCCCGACCTCAAGCTGTACTACAGAGCAGTAGTGATAAAAACTGCCTGGTATTGGTACAGTGACAGGCAGGTAGAGCAATAGAATACAATTGAGGACCCAGAAATGAACCCACACACCTACGGTCACTTGGTCTTTGACGAAGGAGCTAAAACCATCTAGTGGGAGAAAGACAGCATCTTCAACAAATGGTGCTGGTTCAACTGGCAGTCAACATGTAGAAGAATGAAAATTCATCCATTCCTATCTCCCTGTACAAAGCTCAAGTCCAAGTGAATCAGGGACCTCCACATAAAACCAGATACACTGAATTTAATAGAAGAGAAAGCGGGGGAAAGTCTCGAACACATGGATACAGGGGAAAAGTTCCTGAACCAATGGTTTATTCTCTAAGATCAAGAATTAACAAATGGGACCTCATAAAATTTGGATGCTTTTGTTCAGAGCTTTTGTTTTGTTTTCCTTATTGATCTCTGAGCTAGTCACTTCAGAGGTAGGATTGGACAGAGGCATACAGATGTCTGGATTATAGAATTAGAACACAGGAGTATGGTTGCTGAGCACAATGGCTGAGGCAAGGTGGGCATGATGGGTTGGGAGATGGATCAATCAGAAAACCAGTTGCTCAGTGTGGGTCCCTAGCACCAACATCCAAGCTAAGCATGGTAGTAGCACCTGTGATCCCTGTATTCAGAAGGCTAAGACAGGAGGATCTGGGAGACTCCCAGGCCAGACAGTCTAGTCAATCAGTGAGTTCCGGGTTCAGTGAAAGACCCTATCTCAAAAATAGGGTGGAAGCCAATCTTGGTCGCACACTCCTTTAATTCAGGAACTAGAGGTCAAATAGATCAGGGGGAGTTAAGTCAATCCAAGGCTAGCCTGGTCTATATAGTGAGTTCCTGGTCAGTTAGTTCTGCACAGTGAGGTTAGTTATGAATGCTATTTTAGTTAAAGTAGGTGCAGAGAAATAGTTGGAATAGAGACCAGTTTTCAGTAATCTGAGCCAGAATGGGTCAATTTTGGAGGTCTATGGGGTGCCCTTTATTAGGAAATGATTGAAAAACTGTGTATTTGAAACCAAATACAAATTCTTGGTGGAGATTGTGTAATGAGGAGTCCTGACCTGAGGGTAATTTCCTTCCTAATATATCCTTCTTTGGGCTGTAGAATAAATTACTGACAAGGAAATAACAGGCATTAGTTCCTCCTTCAACCTCAAAATTTTAAAAATATAAACACTATTAACATTTTTGTTTGATATTATGCTTTCAGAGATTACCTAATTGTATATAATTATATATAATGTATAGTATATCATATATATAATGCATACACATACATACATATGAATAAATTGGTCTGTAGTATGGTAACCTAATATTTTTTGCTTAACATTTTGGAGTGATGTTCCTGTCAGTTTGTATAGTCCCTGCTTTTTGGTCTCTCTGACGGATCATTATTCCATTGTTTGTTGAATCTATCACCTGTTGATGCTATGATTGTTTTCTGTTTTCCACCATTGCACAGAATGCTAAAATCAACATCTATACATAGTTGTGTCCTTATTGGGATATGATTAATTGCTTAAGGTGGATTGCAGGGTTTAATGTATACAAATGTATATTATTAGCAGATATTTCCAGCTTTCCTTCTCCAGTGTTACTCTCTGGATTTATATTCCTGCTCACAATTAACTACGTACTTGAAAAATCATAGCTTGTTATTGAATTAAACCTTATACATAACTAGCATGGTGATTGAAGTGCTCTGTATAAAACCTCCTCAAGGAAGCAGTTCATACATTGCCACCACTGACTTGACTTCACTCCTACTGAAATTGTATTGCAGAAGCTGATTTCAACAGAGCATTCTTTATTGGTCTTGTTGTTGTTTTATCTGCAATTATTATTTTATAATATATTCAAGAGGATTTTGTCTGCCTTACAAGCATAAGAGTTGCTAGAAATTTAGAGACAGGGGCATTAGAGAATCTATGGACCAGCCTTCTCACTGGGTAGATGAACAGAGAAGATCACGGTCAGAAAGTCCGGCTTTCCCATGTGCTCAAAGTGCTCCTAGGCACATCTGTTTTCTCTGTTCTGATTGATTTCTCTGTAGCTAGCTGTCAGAATCTGTCTTGCATTCTGAAAGTTTGTTTCTCCGACTACTTTTTATTTCTGAATCTCAAGTTCTCTTTATGTCCCAAAGTTCCTATTTCCACTATAGACATATAACATTGTGCCTAAAACAATTTTTGAGCACTTTTCAGTGAATTAGACTCCAGGCAATTATTATAATGAATTCTAATACCACTTCTATAATAAAATATAAATGTTGCCATTAAATGCCTCTGGTAATAGATGAAGATAGATGATATATTTCTAAAATATACTCTCAAAAATACGTTTTTTTTTGTGTTGGACGGCAGGGTCAGAGGAGAGTCTTTTTGAGACTTTCGAGAGTCTTATCAGGATTGTCAGCAAGCATCTTCATCTGCAGAGGCATCTCATTAACTCTAAGATAATTTTTTGTTTTGTTTTTTATTTCTTATTTTCTTTAAATTTTTTTCATTTATTTTTGTTTGTATACTTATGTGCTTACTTGCATAAATTTATGTGCATCACCTGCATGCAAATGCCCACAGAGGTCAATAGAGAGCATAGGATTTCCTAGAACTGGTATTATATTGCAGTTGTGAACTGCCATGTGGGCATGGAGAGCCAAACCTGGGTCCTCTATAAGAACAGTCAGTACTTTTAACTGCTTTCCAGGCCCAAGATATTTTTGAGAAAAACAGATATTAGGGTTGGGAGAAAAAACCTGAATTTAATATAATCAAAACACTACATAGAATTATCAATATATATACACTCAGAGGAACATGTAAACTGGTACAAGGATAAAGCAAGCCAAATATATACAGGGTCAAATACACAACACAAATATTCTAATTATCTCAACAAGTTATAATAAAAAATGGAATGCAGCTATTCAGAGGGACATAAATTAAATGAAATGTATTTCGATCATTTCTTGAGTAAAAGCAAACTATACAGGTATAATTATGTAGATTATAAACAGATTATGCCAGAAGCTTTGCCTTTACTGAGATCATTTTTTGATTGATTTTCAGGCATCTAATTGGAAGCTCAGACATCTTAAAGAACCAAGTTGATTTTCTATTTTTCCCTTGCTATAATAAGATTTAAGACTCTATCAGCCTGCTAACCATGTACTCAAATGACAACTGTACTTGTAAGGAACTGGAACTTTTGGCAACTGGCTTGAGGATATGTATATGATTGCAGAGAGAGGAAGGCTTTCATTCCTTACCAAGTCAGGGTTCTCTGGAGTCACAGAACTTAAGGAATGTCTCTATGTATTAAGGGAAATTATTGTAACGATTTAGAGTCAGCAGTTCAACTATCCCAACAATGGGCAACTGTGAATAGGAAGTTCAGTAATCTAGTAGTTGCTCAGTCCCACGAGGCTAGGTGTTTCAGCTAGTTTTCTGTATAAGCTGGAATTCTGAAGAGGTAGGTTCCAACAGATGTGCTGTAAGTAAGTGCAAGCAGGTGAAGAAGAAGAAAGCTCCCCTTCCATTGTTCTTATGTAGGCCTCCAGCAGAAAGTGTTTCCCAGATTTAAGGTGTGTACCACCACACCTGGATCTAACTTGGTTTTTACTTGGAAGTTGCTTTGTCCTAGGCTGGCCTTGAACTCAGAGATCTGCTTGCCTCTATCTTCTGGGATTAAAGGCATACACCACCTTTCCTGGGCCTAAGCTTTTCATGGCCACTATGCAATTAAGATAGGGATTGAAAGCATGTGTCTTCCAGCCTCAAGATCTGGATCACACTCATGTCCTCCATTTCTGGATTATAGTTCATCCCAGAAACAGTCAAGTTGACAACTGGGAATAGCCATCACACCAAGGCTTTCCTGTTGGAGAATAACTGTTTCCCTAATGATATCTTCCTCAGGATGATTGATCTCAGGGTCTTCTGAGACATTCAGCAATAAGCTTTAGTTGAGTACTGGACAACTCTAGGTATTTCTGAACACTTGGTTACCTCATGAAGGAACCATTGCCTTAGGGTATCTGCAATAGATTTCCTGTGCCATCAATACTGCATTTTGCTTAAGGAAACATTGATTTAAGTGGGATTTATGTTTTATTTATGCACAGTAGAATGATCTAGTTAAAACCAAACAGAATAATAGACCATCAGGGAATACTTCTCAAATACCAAGTATATTTACCTGACATATAGTTTCCTTTGTAACCTATTGAACATCAACCAGGAGTTGCTGTGAGTCACTGCTTACAGAGATAGAAACAGGTGGTGTGATAGTTCAAGGTTTCTTCTCTACATGGTTGAAACAAAATGAATGGTTGAAACCAGCTAGCTTGTATACCTATGTTAAGATAAACGAAATAGTAGAGGTAAGAACCTGCATATTACATAGGTCTATGTTCATGGGTTTGGGAGAACATATTGTATACTTTACACAAATACTTTATTAGTAGGGCTAGAGAGATGGCTCAGTAGATGAAGCACTCACTATGTTAAGTGTGAGGACTGCATTTCACGCTTCCCAGATCTAAATAAATGCCAGGGGGTGTGGTGGCCAGCCTATGGGAATCCCAAGAATAAGCTGATAAGAAAGACTATCCCATACAGTGTTCCCTGGATTTACCAAGAGACTGTGGCTCAACATACAAGGTGGAAAGTGATCAACAAAGGCAGCTGATGCCAACCTCAGGTCTTCATATATTCCCATGCACCTGCGCATACATGAACAGGTAAACACACACAAACTAGTGAAATCCACAGAAGGGTTTAACTGATCTCTGACTAGTGAGTACTTCATTTATTTTCATTTGTTGTGTCAGTGTATATGTGTATTTCACTAGTTTATATATCTACATACATTTTAATACATTTTAAAGGTTTCCTGGGTGAACAACTAAAATATTCAGCCTAGAAAATAAAGGTCCATGAGAAAAGTCTGTTAGAATAATTTTATTAAACATAGCAAATAAAAAAAATGGACACAGGGTTTCTCAGTGTCCGAAGGCAGATTTTGATTATTTATGCCAATATGATCGTTTTGAATACAAACTTGCCCTCTCTCTCTCTCTGTCTCTCTCTGTCTCTCTCTGTCTCTGTCTCTCTCTCTCTCTCTCTCTCTCTCTCTCTCTCTCTCTCTCTCACACACACACACACACACACACACACACAGCTATGGGAGAATTAATGATAATAGAGGCGAGGCAAGAATGTGAAGGTTAGAGCCTGAGGAACTAAGCCAAAGTCACAAGCTCCTGAGTAAGAATGCTAAGAAAGTAGGAACATCAATCTCAAAGATTCCTTTCTGGTTGCTTTGAGTATCTATAAGGTCTTTCCATCTCACCCCTTACTTGACGGAGCATGCAGCTTAATTCTGACCTGTGATGATTCTTCAGATTTGGGGATATTATGAGAATATCTCAGTTAGTTGTTTTATGTGAGAAAAAACATGGGGAGTTCCGTCATTTTGTTCTTCAGGAAATTGACTGAAACTAGCTTGGGGGCCAACCCTTGCTTGTCAGTCTTGCTCTTGTCTTTTCAAGACAATACATTTGTTTCTGTCTTCCTAGCCCCTGGCTAATAAGTAATCCCTAAATTGTAAAACAACAAAAATATGTATAGCAGAGAGCTCAAAGATATTAAACCGGCAGAAAGAAGTGCTCTTTCCTGTGAGGACCATGTATGGGATGTTTACATACCAGTTTGATGACATACAGGTTATTCTGAAAAACATAAAAATATCAAACATGGGTTTTTCAATAGTTGTAAAAGTACTTACTATGGTTTCTTAGTGAAAAGTATCCCTCTCTGTCTATTTTTTTTTTTAATGAAAAAATAAATGTTATCTGGAATATTTTAAAAACTAGAAGAGCAAAGCTGCAACCCGGAGACTCCTTTGAGATAGTAGCTGTATGGAATTCTTATGAAGTCGGTTTGTCTATATGGGATCAACCCCATCTGACATGCTGGCCACAAACTTTCAGCACTCAAGCATTAAGCCTGTCTTACTGTTTTATCGCTCTGAAGAGACACCACAAGCAAGGCAATCTTAACAAAGGAAGCATTTATCTGGGTCTCTATACAGTTTCAGAGGCTTAGTTGTTGTCATCATAGCAGGGAGCAGGGTGGCATGCCACCACAGTGTCCTAACTAATGTCCATTTGTCAGCAAGTGCCATTGAGTGCATGTGCCCTGTGCTGGAGTGCTCACTTAGCTGTTGTGGCACTTCTGTTCATGGATCCTGAGATTTTGCCCATTCTGTTGTCTTCCCACCTCCCTACTGAATTCAGTTCCATCTTTGTTTCACCAAATACTAATGTTAAGAGACAAAAGGAAGAAATTTGAACACTTATGAGGAATGTGGCAGATTCAAGACAACTACAAAAGGAAGCAATTTGCACAGCTGAGAGTCCTAGAAAATGGTGTGGGTCTCAGAGTAACAAAACAGTCCCCAGGCCTTAAAGTGGGGACTCTTGTGACAGTGGTACTTCCACAGAGGCCTCCTGCCCCACCGCACCACTTAATAGTACAACAAAAACTTTTCTTCTTCTAGAACAGAGTGTTTCTCCATGTAAAATGAGGAGAAATTCATTCCGATTCTGAACAGCAGGTGTACAGGAGACTAGAGTCTAATTTTATAGGAAGAATGAATATTAAACTTTTCCTTGAAAAAGGGAATTGCTAAGATAATGAAATCTGTCATCTTGAATTTGGGGAAGAAGCAATATAGATCCACCAGAAAGACATGAACAATGTTGAATGTAAGCCTCTTCAGCTTGCCAAAGTCTGACCCTGTCTCTCTTCCAAATAACATGTTAATATCCTAATGGTATAGATGATGAAATAGAAAGTGAGACCTGGGAAGGTGATTAGGTCCTAGCATGATCAGGTCCAAGCACAATGATTGCAGAGACTTTGAATAGAATTGTGGAAAGAAAAAAGTCCCAGTGAGCTTGTTCAGTACTCCAGCCAATTGCAATAAGGAGAACATTTCATTCTTCCATGAGGAATTAAGTCTTCAGCAGACAACATATCTGAAAGCACCTTATTGCTGAGCTTCCTAGTCTTTGGAAGTGTGAGAAATGACACTTTCTGGTGCTGGTTAGTTACCTGTGCTGGGGTAGTTCATTATAGAAGCCCTTATCATTTGCTTAGCATCTTTTGAAATGGAAAATAGCCTTACTGAGGGTGTTTGCAACATAGGCGTAACCACTGCTCTGTGTACAAATGGTAGCACATAAACGGGACACTATACTGTTTTCACACAAGAGCTTTAGATTACAACAATAATAGGCCACTGGGTGCTTGGGCTGTAAATGAGATCTCTTCTCTTCTCTTCTCTTCTCTTCTCTTCTCTTCTCCTTCCTTCCTTCCTTTCTTCCTTCCTTTTCTTTCTTTCTTTCCTTCTTTCTTTCTTTTTTTGATACTTTATTTACATTTCAAATGTTTCCCCTTTTCCAGATCTCCCCTTTGGAACCTCCCTATTCCCTCCCCTTACCCCTTCCTTAATGGGGGTATTCCCCTGCCCATCCACCCACCCACTCTCGTCTTCCCTCCTTGTCATTCTCCTATATTGGGGGATCTAACACCCTCAGGTCCAAGGGCCTCTCCTCCCCCTGATGGCTAAAAAGACCCTCCTTTGCCACATATGTGGCCAGCACCATGGGTCCATCCATGTGTATTCTTTGGTTGGTGATCCAGTCTCTGGGAGCATTGAGGGGTCAGGCCAGTTGACACTGTTGCTCTCTCCCTGGGGCTGCAAACTCCCTCAGCTCCTTCAGTCCCTTCTCCAAGTCCTCCATCTGGGACCTCACATTCAGCCCTATGGTTGCTGTGAAGTGACTCTTGGGTATTCTGAACTTTGGGGCTAATAACCACTTATCAGTGATACATACCATGTTCATTCTTTTGTGACTGTGTTACCTTGCTCAGGATGATATTTCCAGGAAGATATAACAAAAAACCCAGGATAGCAAAAACTATTCTCAACACTAAAAGAACTTCTGGGGGAATCAGTATCCCTGACCTTAAAGCTGTACTACAGAGCAGTAGTGATAAAAACTGCATGGTATTGGTACAGTGACAGGCAGGTAGATCAATGAAATAGAATTGAAGACCCAGAAATGAACTCACATACTTATGGTCACTTGGTCTTTGAAAAAGGAGCTAAAACCATCCAGTGGAAAAAAAGACAGCATCTTCAACAAATGGTGCTGGTTCAACTGATGGTCTACATGTAGAGGATTGAGAATTGATCCATTCCTATCTCCCTGTACAAAACTTAAGTTCAAGTGGATCAAGGACCTCCACATAAAACCAGATACACTGAATCTAATAGAAGAGAAAGTGGGGAAGAGTCTCGAATGCATGGGAACAGGGGTAAAGTTCCTGAATAGAACACCAATGGCTTGTGCTCTAAGATCAAGAATGAACAAATGGGACCTCATGAAAGTACAAAGCTTCTGTGAGGTAAAGGACACTGTAAATAGGACAAAACGGCAACCTACAGATTGGGAAAAGAACTTTACCAATCCTATGTCCAATAGAGGGCTGATATCCAATTTATACAAGGAACTCAAGAAGCTAGACTCTAGAGATCCAAACAACCCTATCAAAAAATGGGGAACAGAGCTAAACCGAGAATTCTCAATTGAGGAAACTCTAATGGCCAAGAAGCACCTAAAGAAATGTTCAACATCCTTAGTCATCAGGGAAATGCAAATCAAAACAACCCTGAGATTCCACCTCATACCAACCAGAATGGCTAAGATCAAAAACTCAGGTGACAGCAGATGCTGGCGAGGATGTGGAGAAAGAGGAACACTCTTCCATTGCAGGTGGGAATGCAAGCTGATACAACCTCTCTGGAAATCAGTTTGGTGGACGCCTCAGAAAAATGAACATAATACTACCTGAGGACCCAGCGATACCACTCCTGGGCATATACCCAGAAGACATATAAAGACATGTAATAAAGACATATGCTCCACTATGTTCATAGCAGCCATATTTATAATAGCCAGAAACTGGAAACAACCCAGATGTCCCTCAATGGAGGAATGGATACAGAAAATGTGGTACATTTACACAATAGAATACTACTCAGCTATTAAAAACGATGACTTCATGAAATTTGCAGGCAAATGGATGTAAATGAGATTTCTAAACACATAATGAGAGGAATGTATTTTCTGAATCCTGAAAACACTGATATCACTAGATTAAAACCTTTACTATATTTAAAAAGGGAAAGACCTGCCCCTAGAGGCATCACGTGTGGCTGCTGTGTCACATGTGCATCAGTAAGTGGCAGAGAGGAGAGAGGCTCTGTCTATATTCAGTGTTCTGATCTATGAACACCTGAATGAGTAGTAGCCTAACCATTCCCCTAAGATGACCACCAGACCAGTGCCATGGGGGCCTGGACAAGGAGCTAGCCTAAGACGTTCACCAGTCTGGCACTGCACAGGCTTGGGAGGGCAGACCATGACTGAGATGCCCTGCTCAGCTCTATAATGCACAAGTATGGCACAGCACTCCTAAGACCACTCCTGAGACAACCCCAGACACTCAGAGATCCTGAGCATCACTAAGAGGAGCAAGTAAGTGGTGGAGAATTGGAAGAGAAAGAGAAACAGAAGGATGTGGGCACAATGAAGAGTGGCAGAACTGGAGACTCAAGGATAGTGAGTAACAGCCTGATGTGAGTAGATAGTGATGCAACTTAGGACCATGGTGGGATTTTGGCTTGTGCTGGCACCAGGAACCATGTCTGAGTCCATGGTCCTGAAGCAGCAGGAGCCTTTTACCACCAAAGTCCGGGTGGATAGTCTAATCTGCCACATGCAGACATGTCAATGTTTGAGGGCTGTGCAGAACTGGCTCCACCCCTTACCTGGGCATAGTGGGAAAGCTGGCCCTGGGGTCATAAAAACAGGAGAACAGACCCTGCCCATAGCCAGCTGCAGTACTTGGAAGAGTAGGCTCTGTGCATTGTGGGAGTTGTGAGTGAGCTGGCCCTGAGGACATGAGCATGGGAGAGCTGGCTCTACCACTCATCTCCTGTGCAGTAGCACTAATGATGGACAGATTCTCCTCTCCATCCTCCCCTCACCTATGGCTGCCAGGATACCTGTCACTAGGATCATAAGAGAAGAAGAGCTGACCCTAGCCCTCCCCTGCTGCAGCACTCAGAGATCAGAGAGAAGGCTCTGCTTCTTATCTGGATAGCACAGAAGAGCTGATCTGGAGGCTGGGGTACCAGTGACCTGGCCCTGAGGTTGTGAGAATTGGAGAACCATTCCTGCCTCTTGTCTTCTGATTCCCTCCCCTCCCTTTTGTCCTTGCCACCAGTGGTGGGATAAGGTCCTGAGAGCAGGAGAGCCATCCTTGTGCTTCACCTGCTCCAGAATTTGGAAGAGCAGGTCCTGTAACTCACTTTGGAATCACAGTAGAGCTGGCCCTGGATGCAAGGGTTGCAGATGAGCCAGTCCAGAGGTTATGGGTTTAGGAGAAGTGGCCCTGTTTCTTGTCTGCTGGACTGTGGTGAGGCTAAGGGAGAGAACCCTCCTCCCCTCCCTTGTCCCTTGCCATTTATGGCAGGTGGGAGAACATGAGTACGGGGACATGAACTTGGAAGAACTAGCCATGTTTCTTACCAGCTGTAACACTTGGGAGAGCAGGCCATACATCTCATTTACATAGATACAGCAGGGTAGAGCTGGCCCTGGTTGCAGGATTTGTGGATGAGCCTTTCCTGAGGACATGAGAGTGTAAGAGTTGGTGAGTTAACCAGCTTGGATACTTCTCAGGCCCAGATCCAGGACTTTAAATGGTCCCACCCTAACATCTATCCCATTGATGAACTGGAGTGCATGGAGGGCCTGGTCTTACAGATCTGAAATTACAGGGTCTCCATGATATAGGACCACAACAAGATATCTGTGAGACATCCCCTTGAAGTTCCAGAACTGATAGTATAGCAGAAACCAGAAGCATTGTACCAGACCGAGTGATTGCAAAGGAAGCAAAGAAGTGTGGAGAAAAGGGCATACTGTGGGACACACTGTGACACACTACCGCTTCCACAATGAGTTTTTTCCTCTGCTGGGTGCTAGTCATTTGGGGCCAGATAGAAAACTCAAGGAAAGGGGTTCATCATCTACCATGTGGAGAAGCGTCAAGACTGGGAGCTTTTACCTTTAATGGCTAAAGTATCTACCTTTGCAGCCCAATAGTTGGCCCATAAACAAGATGAAAAATGGGCAGAAGTGATGAGGATGTCACTTGGCATAAAGAGTAAAACCACCTAATTGGGAGTAAATGGACAGAGAGGAAAGGGAACAATGAGCAGCATGTGGACTTGCTCAGTAAGTGCTGCCCTCACCTTGGGTGGGCAGTCAACACAACGCTCATGCTGATGATAATGTAGTAAGGTTAAAAAAGTTATCATCTAAAGAGTCAGTGTTTCCATTGCTTTATCAGAGGCAAGTGTGTTGGTTGGTATTTCATCTGTGTAAGGATATTCACAAGGATACTAAATATGAACCTTTGGAGAACAGGAATATATGACAGTGAAGGAGATCATCCATTCTTCATAAAGGAAAAAGTGTCAGAGAGTCAGAGAGTCAGAGAGGAGCAAAAAGAGACACAAGAGGAGGTAGCCTTGACTCATATATGACACTGTATAAAAGGAACCATTGCTAGGGACCTGAACAGGAAACTCAAGGAAGAAAATGTTTTAAGGTATCTTCACACTCCAGAATTCAGATTTCAAGTTCGAATGATGATTTGTAGATAGTAAGCTTTCATTGTGCAGATAAGCCCTCCACTGTTCTTCAAAATTAACAGCAAATCACAGTGTCCTTGTTTGTAGAAATTTATACAAGGTAAACTAAAGTTTTGTAGAAAAAGTCTCTTTACACTCAACTTCTTCAGGTGATTTTGGAGTTTGAGTCGAAATTGAAATAGGCACCAAGATTATCTTAGGTTTGTTGACTTGTGGCGTTGCTCATTGACTCATAACTCCAACCAAACTCTTAGAAATGAAACCAGAATCACAAGACTTAATGTATGATTAGCTGTCTATGATGCTTCCTAAATGGAATATATTTTAATTATTCTTGAGTTGTTTGAAACTATCAACCAAAACCACATCTGTCTTAGTTAGGGTTTCTATTGGTGTGATAAAACACAATGACCAAGAGTGACTTGAGGGGGGGAGGGCTTACTTTACTCAGAGAAGTCAGTACAGGAACTTGGAGGCAAAGCCAAGGAGAATCCATAGAGGAGTACTGCTTACTGGCTTGATTCTCATGACTTTCTCAGGTATGACTCAGGATTACTTGCCCAGGGGAGGGATTGCCTCCCACATCAATCATCAATAAACCAAAACCAAAACCAAATCCAAACTACAAACAAAAAACCAAAGCAGAAAGTGACCTATCGACTTTCCTATAATCAATGCTATGGAGTTTGTTGTTGTTGTTTTTTTGTTTTGTTTTGTTCTTGTTTGTTTGTTTTTTGAATATTCCTCTTCCCAAATGACTATAGCTCGTGTCAAGCTGACATACAACTAGCCAGCATAACCACCATGCCCTCTGGATTGATATACTTGCTCAGAGAAATTTGGTATTGACTGAAGTCTGTGTATGAACGTCAGTCTGGATATTATAACATATAATCATTGTCCTAACTTCCTTTATCAGTTGGGAGAATATGGGGTCAAAATGAATTCTGAACAAGCAGAAAAAGAAGCAATCAGGATACATGGCTTCTAATCCTTGTGTGATACTGAGAATTTAATCCCTGCCACTGGCTTTGACATCTTAGCTGCCAAGTTCATAGAACAAGATTGTGGGATTTGCCTGTTTCTAAGTACTCTCCTTTTCTAAATATCTGTAAATGTTTGAGAGTGTAACTGAGTCACATACTATTTTGAGGCTTAACAATACTCCAAGGTTGTATTAATATTCCCAAATAATCTGAAGCAGTTTTTCAAGTTTTTTTAAAACAAAATTTAGTGTATTTATTTTAATCTCCATGTAATGAAAGCATATGAATTAAAAATCATATGTAAATTTGACCAATAATCATGTATAAATGAAATTTAATCGTCTTTGAAAGTGATGGATTCCTTCAGTTTTTCCAAAAATATAACAGGGAAACAATTAGTTAATTATTATAATAACCACAATCTTGCTTAAATTTGCAAAATAAAGTATCATTTGAAAGGAAAACAATATTCTTTTAGAATAACTCAGTAAATTCTTTTAACAATACACATAAAATATTCATTAGAATCAGTCATGAATTAAAACAAGAAATGTTTTTGTTTATCTGAATGGAAAAGCCTAAATAAAATAATACTTATGAGTTTTGATGAAAACATCGAGACAATATGTCCATGTGAAACAAGAGAAATACAGAGTAGAACAAACAGATGTGGGGTTATTAGCAATCAAAGGAAAAAATTAAATCAATGGCTCACACATTTTGACCTTCATCATCTTCAGTAGAATTTGAGCGTAGTTAATATAAATCAGCAGAGATGGGTAACTTATATCCCCCAAAACATACGCACACACACACACACTCACACACACACACACACACCATACACACACACACACACACACACACACATACACACACGCACACACACACTAGATATACAAGATATTATAGGCAGATAAGTACAAAGACTAAATGACATACCCTTAAAATACCCTAATATTAGAATCTGTTTGGGTAAGCATGAGATGCAATATATTTAGCTGAATTTGTATTTATTATTAACAAATGGAAACAACTTAAATAACTGTTTAAAATTAATATTTGTTAAATTTATTAAAATTAAATTAAAAGTGAAAATTTTTACAATAGTACAAAAATGAAGCATATCTAGGAATAAGCAAAAATAAGATCATTAGTGGAAAACTATAGAACTTTTTGAGACACTAAGGAGAATATCAATCATGAAGAAATGTGAGATGTTGGTAGATTGAAAATCATGATACCCAGAAGATATCTGTCTCTATGTATTAAGCAAATGTTTATTTTTAAATTTATCTCATTTTATTTTATTTCTTCTAAAAAACTGACAAGTTCATGGTACAAATTGGAGGAGAACAGAGAGACAAAGTATTGATAAAGATGCTGATGCAGGACCTTGTTTTTAAAGTTGCAAGGATGTGCCCTGCAGTATCTGACATCCTGATGCTCCTGCTTGCAGGCAAACTGATTCATGAAGCAGGACCAGCAGCTTAGAAAAAGAATCAAGATTCATGACATCTTGATGTACAACAGAAGCAACATTGCAGGACAGTGAGAAAATAGATGCTGAGCATTTGCTATCATCCTGGAGACAACTGAGAGTCTATTCCTAAATTACATCATACTAAATAGTCATTTTTTTTCTAGAAAGTTCTGAAAGGCCAGAATGTAAGACTTTGGCAAAAATATAAGAAACTACTTAATAATGTAGGATGCCAAAGACTCCTTAAGGTGCTCAAGATATAAAATGTATAAGAAAAGATGAATATGACTAAGGGTGTTTTATTTGATTTTTTTTTTTTTATGTGAGTTCACTGAAAAAAAAAAAGCATTATTTGGAAGGTATTTTCAAAACTTCTCAAAGACTACTGGCTGTGTTTATGGGCACAAACAAGAAACAGTAGGTTCAGTAGACTGTCATCTTACTCTAGGTATAGCCTGGCTAATATGAAAAGATACCCAAGGAGCTCTGGTGAATGTATGGAGAGAGTGGGACTCTCAGACACTGCTGGAATTATGGAGTAGAGATTAGAATAGCTATTATGCAGGATGGTATGCATATGCCTTAGCAAGGTGATAGGACACCTGCAATTTATACCCATCTCTGGGAATACTAGCAGCATCCCAAAGAGATAGCAGCATGCTCATGGTGGCTATTCACAAGAGCTAAGGTATAGAATGGACACGTGTCTACAGATCATTGAATGGGTATAGAAAATGTGCTGTGTGTACACAGTGGAATACTGTTCAGCATGAGAAGAATAAGTCTTCATTATTTGCAGCAAGGTGTATGAAAATGGTAGATACCACATTAAATGAAACATAATCAGGCATAGAAAGAAAACCACTGTGATGCTCTGGTGTGTGGAACCTCCAGAACTGTGTTTTATAAACAATAGCAGTTCTGTAGACAATTAAATAAAATATTTCAAAATAAATCCATATTCTACAGAAATCACAATTTTTCTCTAAAGACTCAATATGATTTTTAAGTTTCAAGTGATTTATGTATAATTAATACATAACTTACACTCGGAACAGCTCAGTGAAGCCAATGGTCTTACTGAGGCCCCACAGGCTAGCAAGCCAGGCTGGTTATTTAAACTGATATTTTTGTATACTGTTCTAGCTCCTCATTTTGGCCGAGATAGTGCCACAGTTTCTGGGCTTTCAGTTAAGCCATGTGGTTTTGACTGTTAATGTGAGCACTATTTTTGACTTGGCTTGTCAGTTGGCAGGGCCCACCAACTGCTCACATACTAGCTAAGCACAGCGGATGCCTCTCAGGCAAGGTGCCAAATGTGACATTTCACTACTTTAAATAATCAGACACTTGCAAGTCATCACTGGTGTTTGGGATTCCAGTTTCTTGGCAGTCTATTGACAAGGATCGCTCACATGAACAGGACATGAGAAGTGAGAGCTGATAGAGAATTTTTTGTTGTTTATTATTTAAGGGTGTGAGATAGAGTGGAATGCGCATTCTAATCTAGCATCCTCCATCTCTTGGATATATTCTAATACAGCTTCTTGCATCACCCACAATTCTTAGGGACTATATAGAATTCAAAGTTGCCTGAATAAACATTAAATGGCCAATTGTCGGAGCCTCCACAGTGTGAGCTATTCACAGAATGAGCCAATGAACCCAGATGATTTCCACTGTGTTTTCAAACCATGAATTCCCTCTTTTTTAACAAAATTGCTTTGGTGGGACTAGGAATGACAAAGAAGTAAGGGGGTAGGAGAAGGGACATAGGGTTTTCATGTTAAAAAGTTCTCTTATGTTAAAATAGCTATTGCTATTGAAAAGGGAATAGAGATACAGTACTATATCAGACTTACAAATACTGACTTCAGTCTGTTTTCTTAAAATTCACCAGGTTAGCCTGGCAGATAATGTCCTGCAGCTGTCTAGCACCAAAATATCTGGTCATTGCGGTGATCAGTTCACCGGGTGATTACTAAGGGGATAGAATTTGCATTGTCATTAATGTTCAGAAGGGTACAATGGCATCTTCGAGGGCACTAAATACCTAGACTGCATGCCATTTCTGATTTTTGTTTGTTTGTTTGTTTGTTTCAGCAACGTAGAAAAGAATCCCCAAACCTCACCACTGTGAATCAGTTTGAAATTCGGCTCCTCAGAGCTTCCTTTTGCCTGACAACGTTCCCAACATGTATTCCAAGTATGTTTTAAGCTAATGTTGTCCCTTAGAGACTGCGTAATTCGTTCAGTTCAAGGTCAGTAAAACCATACATAGCCCCTTAAGCAAGTTTTGCCTTTTGGGGGGTAAAGTTTGTTATATTTAAGGATCTGGAATTCTTCTTGGGTAAAGGCACAGCAAGAAACTTGTTAAGGTCCAATAGTAGAGTTAGAAATGTGTAGATAGGTATGCTTTGGCTAGTCTACAAAATTTTAATTTCCCCTTACTTTGTTAGTTTATTTTTTAATATACAATTTCACACAGTATGTCTTGATCATATTCACCCTCTCCCTCCAGGCATCTTAGGTTCATTTCCAACCTATCTACCTAAGTCTTTTTTTTTTTAATGCCCCATCAAGTCCAACTTGTGATGGCCACATACTCTTAGACATGTGATCTTCACTTGCAGATAGTCAACCCACTAGGGGCTACCATAAAGAAAACTGCTTCTCCCTCTTTCAGCAATGATCAGCTGTAAACAGCTCTTTAGATTGAGGTGGGGCTTCATGCCAGCATCCCCTTTCCATGCTGAAATTTTATCTGCCTTGAGCTTGGGCACATCTTGGGCATGGTGTTTCAACTGCTGTGAATTCACAGGTTCAGCTGTCCTGTGTCTTCAAAGCAACTTATTTTCACTCACTACCTCAGGCTTTTATAATCTTTCTGTCTCCTCTTCCACAAAGATCCTAAGATTTGGGAGAAGAGGCTGTGATATAGATGCCCCATTTAGCACCATGTAGTCTCTTAATCTCTACACCAGTTGTGGATCCCTGTGTCCTCCACCATCTATTGCAAATAGAAGCTTTTCTGATAAGGCTTGGCAGATGCACAAATCTATGCATAGAATGATAAGTCATTAGGAGTTCATTTAATGTGTTCTTAATATTTTAACATGACAGTCTGAATTTTGACATAAATCATATTTTTGCTTCTTTGAAAAATCAGCCAATGTAGCCGATTACAGGACTAAAATTCTTAACTACTGTCATTAGCTGGGCCTGGATGGTCATTGCTATTTTTAGGTGGACATTGTTTTTCAATGTTTTCATCTCTTGCCCCTCTATGATATCTTATAAGCATTTGTCATGTGGCATGTGATGCTGATGACTGAATTCTTACACTGTCCTTAGAAGACTAAGTCTTCCATTATGTCCTAAAGTCTTTATAAACTCCTATGGTCAGATACCAGATTACATGGGCCATTGTGGAGTTTTTTGGAGTTTTGGTGACCAGTGTTTTCCTTTGGTCAAGTGTTTCTACTCTATCAAATCTATTATCAGTAAGAAACAGTGATTTCACCCTTCAAAAAGTTGTCCTTGATGGCATCAGTTGTTGTGAAGAGAATCAACCTCTTGATGGGATGTGGCTTCCTATGCACACTCTGGGCTATTTTCTTTCCAGTCCAGAATCAATATATTGAATAGTTGTATCTATTGGCCCAGGAAATTTTGCAGATGTGGATTTCTATGAAAACTTCTAGCACTAATCCTTCAATTCTAAATGTTTCTCAGAAGTAATCGCTTCAAGAAAAAGTATTCATAATCTTGATGACTGTCCATAGAAAAAACAAAATAACAAAACAAAGCAAAAAACAAGTTCAATGACTTTTCCTTGGTAAATTTCTTGTTTTGACTTAGAGTCAGCTACTCTTGCTTCTATTGATAGCTTATGAACAAAAGTTTTGTTGAACACATTTCTTTTCCTGAAGTGTCAAATTCAGGCTCCTAAGGAATGTGTCATGAGGTTTAGGATTTTCTATGTTTGTGCTATATACAAAAGGACATATATAAAACTGTAATAGAAGACTTGTCTTTAAGACTCAAAATTATATGCCAGAAACTACTTAAGTTGGATAAGAAAAGCTATGTGCACAAAAGTTTTTTAAGAATCACCTTTAAACAAGTTTCTAATTTTTCAGTCAGTTTCACAGAATAGATATGAGTCCTGATGCTCTAGATACATTATGGAGACAACAACATATTTTCTATCCACTTTAACTTAAGGTTTGTTTTGATGTCTATAAGGTTTAGATTTGAAAAACTCAGTATATAAAATAAAATGGTATCACACAATAGTAATGTCAGAATTATTACTGGAATTATTATATGACAAGGGCCATTAAATAGGGCCAAACCTAATAGTAGTCAGTTATGGAACTACAAAGATTTTGGTAAAGAATTCCATTTCTTAGAATTTATTTTAAGAATCTTAATTTTTAAAAGAGATGGAAAGTTGCAAACTGGAAGAAGTAAAGGAAAGAAGAAAGAAAACATTAAAAATAATGGTTTAACAATATTCCAAATTTGCTGAAAATAACCAATGAATCAAAAAATCTAAGATAGGCAATGAAGTTCAAGCAAAGGAGACAAAAAGCCATCTCAAGGCACAGTTGATTGAATAGTTAAAATCAAGGATAAATAGAAAATCTATGCTGCTGTTCATAGTATCTATACAATTTGTATGGCCTAATATATCTGTCTACTGGTGTTAAGTAAGATATGGCATAATAAGCATGAATTGTAGTTATGTTTAATAAGAAAGAAAACACTCCATCGTGAATAAACTTAAAAACCATTGACCAAGTAAAACATTTATGAAGACAAAAGTTTGGGCCAAGAAATGAGGATGAATTGTAAGGTGTAGGAATGTGGGATGAAACACTACAAACACTATAAAATGGGGATGGCTTTAGGGCTTTGTAAATTTATTGAAAAAAATCAAATTGTGTGTATTTAAAATTGGTTAATTTATGATACAAAATTATATAGTAAAGTTGCTAAATAAGTAAACAAAATAAACTCCCCTAAAAGGCAATATTTAAAATAGCATGGAAAAAGCAGACCTAATGTCCTCCATGTGAAGATAATATTCTAATCACTGAAGGCTAATCAAATGCATTAACTGTAAAAGGATGGGAGAGATTATAGCATTAAATCACTCATGAAAATCCTGGAGTAATTATTAGGGTGAGACCAAGGACATCCCAGAACAAGGAATATGAAGCACACCTGATGATTCATCATAATAAAGTCAGTTCATGATGATAATGGACACAGCCTTACTGAAGTGGCTCTGCTGAAGGAGCTACAACAGCAGGAGCCAGACATTCTAGAGCAGGAAGAAGATGCAGAATAGTCCAGTTACAGCAAGCAGATCTCAGCTCTTCCCTTTTTAGTGTTTAATAGCTGGAGCTGGTAGACAGACACTGTCTTGATCAAAATGACATCTCTATTAACCTTTACTTAACAATAGCTAAATTCATATTATTTAAGTACAGTTGAAGCACTTATCAAAATGGAGATTGTACTGTGCCAAAAGAGCAGGCTCAGTCCACTGAAAAGAATTAAAATTAGGGGTTGTAGAGATGGTTAAGAGAAATTGGTTCTGCTGTAGAGGGTCTGGGTTTAGGTTCCACCACCTGGGTATGATAGCTTTAAAACTACCTGTGACTCCTGCTTCACAGGATCCAAAGTCCTCTTCTGGACTCTGCAGGTGCCTGAATAACCATGAATAAATATTTGTAAAAAGAGAGAAAATGGTAAGTTGAGTGGCTAAGGAGGTGAGGGTAGATCTGGGAGGAATTGTTGTGGAGGTTGACTATGACCAAAATACATTGCACGAAAATCTCAAAAAATATCTTAAAAATTTTAAATAAAGATATTTAAAATATTACAATGTCATTATTTTTCTGAACACAGAGGAATTCATCCAGAAATCCACAAAGAGGGATAAGTAAAAAGCTCCTCTATAATTATGATTTAACTGTGCTCTTCAAATAACATGAGCCCAACAATGTCATAGAAAGACAACTAAA
Source organism: Rhynchomys soricoides (assembly GCA_019843965.1). NCBI lineage: Eukaryota > Metazoa > Chordata > Mammalia > Rodentia > Muridae > Rhynchomys > Rhynchomys soricoides. The sequence goes on along the minus strand of JADRCH010000064.1, from coordinate 10,723,017 downwards.
GGCATTGTATGGAAGATGAAATGAATATGCAGCACACTACGGATCACAGGTACAGCCGAAGAAAAATTTATAGAAATGACCACGACACTAAATATTTGTACCTGTGACCTTCAGACTCACGGTATGTACCTTAAAACTATACAGGGTGAACCTGTAGCATCTTAGTTTATAAAAGAATGCCCTATAATGTTTACCACAATGAAATTGCCTGGCACCCCACTTTCATACCATACCATATCCCTTTCTTGATGGGGACATAAGGAGAAAAAATATCTAAAATTGCACAATTTAGGGTCAAACTAAAAAAGAAGGAAAAAATTTAACAGTAAGCAAAGAACAAGATTGAAATGAAGATGAAAACATGTAACTCAAAGCCCCGGGGTTGGATACTTAGGAATCAACTCATGCGATCTGTCATGTGGTCAGCTAAGAGGAAGTTCACATGACCTCAGTGGGTGGAGAGAAGGGACATGAGCAATACCCTTTGTTCTTTAAAAATATCTCAGAAGCAAGATAGATTTCCTTAAGCTAATGAAGGGCATCTATGAAAAATTTCCAACTAACTTCTCACCTAGTGGTAAAATTCTGAATGCTTTACTGGTAACACTGTGAAGAAAACAATGGTTGTCCTTCCTGTTGGGGTTCAGCCTCCTTACAGAGATTCTACCAGCCTGACAAGGTAGGAAGAAGCAACAAGAATCATGCAGATTGCAAAGGAAACAAAATCTTTACTTAGAGCACATATAATCACTGTATGAAGAAAATCCTCAAAAATAGACTCTTGTTCCCAGTTAGTTGGCAACACTGAATTTCAAAAAGCCACAAACCAACAGTATTCATGTACTATATACAGTTGTACCCAGTAGCAAGTACAATAGCACAGACATATAAAGTGCTTAGGGACTGTGTTAATCACGGCTTAATAGGAGAAAAGAACAGGAAGAATTCATATATATTATGATGGAGATTCATCAGATTGGCTTATACAGTATGAGCTGTGGTTGGGGTAGGGTTCCCACAGTGTAAACATAGAACAGCCTAAGAATATGATAGTTATACAGTCTGGGAAGCTGTGTGTCTCAGCTGTTCCTACATGGCACTGAAAGCCTTGAGGATTACTAGAGAGCTCCTGGTCTTCAATCTGGGTAGGAAGGCCAAAGAAGCCGAAGGATGGCAGCAGCAGCAGCAACAACAGAGTTGATGTACTCACCTGTAAGGAGGAAAGGTGACCGGGGAATGAGGCTGCATTGCTTTTCCCTTTTACCTTTTGAATCTGGTTTGCACTTGGATGGTGTGTCCATGTTGAGGGAAGTTCTTCCCCCTCAGTTAACCTTTCTGGAAATTAGCTCCAGGGACCCACTTGGAAGTGTATCTCTTAGTTGATCTCAGAACCCATTGACAACCAAGAATGACCATCACAGAGGTAAAATACCGGAGCATCTGCAGCATATTTACAATGAAGGTGAACAATGTGGAAAGAGACAGGAGTGTCAGACATATAAATGGAGAGATTACCCATTTCCATGTATTAGGTAACTCAATATTTATTTTATCTTTTAATCTCTGTAAATTTCTATGTACATGATTTTTGATCCTAGTAAAAATCCCAGTGGGGCCCAGAAATGGAAAAAATAATTATAAAATAGTATAGAAATGAAGAACATGAAGTAACAAAAACAGTATTAGTTAACAAAAATCAAGTGGTGGACTCACATTGACTGAATGCAAGACTCATTATGAAGCTCTCACAGCTGGGAGGGTGATGATGAAATAAACTGATTAGAAGAAGGTAAAACGATAAAATAGATGTATATACCGTAATTCTTCTCAAATAGGCCTATCTATTATTTAAGAAGTAAGTTGACTCAACCTGTTTAACTTGGAATGGACCCAATGCTGTTTAATATATGTTTATGAGAAACGGTTATACACAGAGGCAAACAACAAAATTGCAATGGATAGAGGGAAGATATGAAAGGCTTATGAATTAGCAAATGTGCTGTGAGACTCTTAACAAGGACTCTGTGATGAATGCTATTCTGAAGATAAGACTCAAGTTCAGACCTCATGTTTCTTGTTTTGGAAGATTAAATTTATTTATGAAATACAGAAAGAGTTGCATACGTACTGGAAGAGTGACTTCCAGATCTTCAGCCATATACCCACAAACATACTGAAGACCCAATGTGATTAAAACTCTTAAAAGAGCTTTCGAAGCAGGGTAAACTGAATCAATATAACATTTTTTTTTTAATGATAGTTAAATTTTTAATGAGTATATGCTTTATTCTAATATGAAAATGACTTGTTGGTACTATTGAGCATTCCTTAAGCTTACATAGAGGTTAGCTTGTAAGGGGACTTAACGACTATTTGATACCCTGATAGATATGTAAAATAACTTTTCAAAGGTTAAACAGGGTAATAAGTCCAAATTAAAACTGTTCAAAACAAGAACAGAATGAGAAGTAGTGGGAAGGGTTGCTGTAGTTTTGCGATCCTGGTGATTTTTGTTGTCCTGGTAAAGAGGGTATTGCATATAAACAAATTTGTAAGCCCATTTTTATAAATGCTTCCCCTGGGGCTTTGTATGCCTGTCAGCAAGAGGTGGATCATGCAGAGAACTGAGCAGAAGAAAGCTAAACAGTAATTCACTTTAATCCTGCACTTTGCATTCAGATGAATATGCAAATAGGTTCAGTGAAGTGAACCTGGCTACACTCTCACTTTGAAACTCAAGTTAAATTGTTTTAAATGGGCAGAATGCAGAGTAGCTCATGAGTTCAATTTATCTCTTTTTAGAATCATGTGGTTTTGGTATCATTCTGAAGTGATCTTGATTAATCCATTTGGAAGGACATGCATGGGGGTAAAAGTGTTTGTCTCCTCATGCTTGTTTGGTTTGATTAGAAAATACATCTTTAATATGTATTTATATATTTAAATAAAATATATTTATAAAGGTTATACAAATTTTATATAAAATATATTTTATAAAAGTTACATTTTAAATAAATGTACATTTAAATAATGTAACTTTTATGAGTATAAATATAAAAGTTATACAAATGTAAACTAAAGATGTATTACATACTCATAGCAAACGTCTGTCTATCATCAATTGTCTTCTTGTATCATTTCCTACTTTACTTAAAGAGTAATGGTTTTAAATCTTTAAATATCATGATAATTAGATAAATCTCAATTACTTAGCTATTCATGTTTTAATTCTTTTCTTTGTCCTTTCTTCATTAAATTTGGTCTACTGATAATACAATTCCGAAGGAGTCCATTGTATTTTGTTGTAAATTTACTTAAACAAGATTCTTGTTCCTAACACTGCAAGAAACTGTGCTCTCTCTTCCAGCCTTACTTTAATTGCTCTCTTCAGTCTCTTGTCCCTTCCTTGCTTCTTTGTCAACTCTGTGCTCAGCCAGGAAAAGGAAATACTCACTATCAAAAGAGAAAAGAGGTCAGGAGCAAGGGTTGCTCTAAGAGCAGGAGATAGGATCCTATGTTGCAATCTCTACTTTGTAGTTGCTGATACCTGGTTACCATCCAAAGAAGCTAACTTATTTTGACATGGCTGCCTGAGAACTGGAAGTTGTTAAAGCTTTCTGGGAGATTTTAATGCGTTATTCAAACAGAACATAGCATCACTGAAGTATGCACAATGTTCAAAAGAGGTTTGGTGTACCATAGAGAGTCTAAACTCTAGTCCAAAGAACCCACTGTTGATGGTTGAAGGAGGTTAAATGGAGAGCAAACATTGGAAGGGTTTCCAAATCTTAAACTGTGGGAGAGGTTAAATATTTCTGTCTTTTGTAACAATACCAGGACTAGTGGTTCTCAGAATCAGAAAACTAAATATAAATAATTTGTTCCTTTCTGGAAATTGTTCAGGAAAAAAAGAAAACAAACAACCAAATAAAATCATGTATTGTATGAAATTCATTTTCATTTATTATAGAAACAAAGAATTTTATATATCTAACTAATCCTGGGAAGAGGTAAGGAACTATGCTCCAAAGTGAATGGAATCATCAGAAGCCTGGGATGGGTCTTGCACAAAGCCTACCTTTCTTACTTTAGGGAGACAATAATTTCCTTCTCTTCTGTAGACAATTATGGAACCAGTGCACCAGGAATAAAATTTCTGAGTAAGAACATATTTGTGTGTGTGTGTGTGTGTGACGGGTGAAAACAGGAGATAGAAACTAGCAGGAAGCTGGTGTAGAGGCTTGAATGCAGAAGCTCTGGTATCCTTGGTTCTCTGGTCTTACCAAGAGAGAACTCTTTTATCTTACCTACTCCTAAATAAGCACTCTGCTTGGAGACCATACTAACAGGTTACTAAAACTCCAGGGTAGACATTAAGACTATCTGGTGGGCAGTTGGGCCACCCTCGCTGGGCAATGCTGAGTAAGAAAAATCAACCAAGAGTGTAACTTTTGGCAACTGGAATTGAATTTGCCAGGAATGCAGCAGAGCTTCTGAGACTTTTCTTCTGGAAACATCTCTTTTTTGGCCGCTTTGCAGAGTTTCAACTTGGCAGCCTCAAGGACACAGCGTAAGGTATACATCAATCATTGAAAGCATGTTGTAGGACTGAGGAAAAGCCTGGAGGTATGAGGCTGCCTGCTTCCACTTGTGGCCAGAGACTCCTGCCTGGGCCACCAGGCCTCCAAAGATAAACAGCACAGGGAGAAAGAGACCCGCCCACTTGTGTGGAGGAGCCAGATGAAGGAGGGTTCCAGATGCAGGGTCTGAAGAACAGCTGGGAGAGAGAACTGGTCGCCGAGGAATATTGACATCTGGGCTTGAAGGAAAGACAAGCCACAGTCAGAGAAAGAACAGCTAACACCAGAGATAACCAGATGGTGAAAGGCAAGGGCAAGAACACAAGGAACAGAAACCAATGGATTCATCAGAACCCAGCTCTCCCACCACAGCCAACCCTGGATACCTCAACACACCAGAAAAGGAAGACTCAGACTTAAAATCACTTATCATGAGGATGATAGAAGATTTTCAGAAGGAAATAAATAACTCCCTTAAAGAAATACAAGAGAACACAGGTAAAGAACTGGAAGCCCTAAAAGAGGACACACAAAAATTCCTTGAAGAATTACAGGAAAACACAAACAAATGAACAAAACCATTCAGGAATTAAAAACAGAAATAGAAACAATAAAGAAATCACAAAGGGAGACAACCCTGGAGTTAGAGAACATAGGAAAGAAATCAGGAGTCATAGATGCAACCATCACCAACAGAATACAAGAGATGGAAGAGAGAATCTCAGGTGCGAAAGATACCATAGAAAACATGGACACAGAGTCAAAGAAAACACAAAATCCAAAAAGCTCCTAACCCAAAATATCCAAGATATCCAGGATGCAAAGAGAAAACAGAGCCTGAGGATAATAGGTATAGAAGAGAGTGAAGACTCCCAACTTAAAGGACCAGTCAATATCTTCAACCAAATTATAGAAGAAAACTTCCCTAACCTAAAGAAAGAGATGAACATAAACATACAAGAAGCCTTCAGAACGCCAAATAGACTGGATCAGAAAAGAAATTCCTCTAGTCACATTATAGTCAAACCACCAAATACACAAAACAAGGAAAGAATATTAAAAGCAGTAAGGGAAAAGGGGCTAGTAACATATAAAGGCAGACCTATCAGAATTACACCAGACTTCTCACCAGAGACTATGAAAGCTAGAAGATCCTGGGCAGATCTCATACAGACTCTAAAAGAACACAAATGCCAGCCCAGACTGCTATACCCAACAAAACTGTCAATAATCATAGATGGTGAAACCAAAATACTCTATGACAAATCCATATTTGCACAGTATGTTTCCATAAACCCAGCCCTACAAAGAATAATACATGGAAAATGCCAACTGAAGGAGGGAAACTACACTAAAGAAAAAGTAAGAAAGTAATCTTTCAACAAACTCAAAAGAAGATAGACACACAATATAAACAACATAAAAAAAAAAGGAAATAACAATCACTGTTCTTTAATATCTCTTAACATCATTGGTCTCAACTCCCCAATAAAAAGACATAGAATGACAGACTGGATCCATAAACAGGACCCAGCATTTTGCTGCATCCAGGAAAAGCACCTCCGTGTTAAAGACAAACACTACCTCAGAGTAAAGGGCTGGAAAATAATTTTCCAGGCAAATGTCCCCAAGAAACAGGCTGGAGTAGCCATTCTAAGATTGAATAAAAATTGACTTTCAACCAAAAGTCATCAAAAAGAATGAGGAAGGACACTTCATACACATCAAAGGAAAAATCTACCAAGAAGAACTCTAAATTCTGAGTATCTATGCCCCGAATGCAAGAGCTCCCACTTTCATAAAAGAAATTCTACTAAAGCTCAAAGGACACATTACACCTCACACAATAATAGTGGGAGACTTCAACACCCCACTATCAACAATGGACAGATCTTTGAAACATAAACTAAACAGAGACCCAGTGACACTAACAGATGCTATGAACCAAATGGGTTTAACAGATATCTGTAGAACATTTCATCCTGCATCAAAAGAATATACCTTCTTCTCAGCACCTCATGGTACCTTCTCCAAAATTGATCATATTATTGGTCACAAAAAAAAAAACCTCAATGGATATAAGAAGATTGAAATAATCTCATGCCTTCGATCAGATCACTACAGATTAAGGTTGGTCTTCAAGGCAACAATAACAACACAAAACCCACATACACATGGAAGCTAAACAATGCTCTGCTCAATGATAACTTGGTCAAGGAAGAAATAAAGAAAGAAATTAAAGACTTCCTAGAATTTAATGAAAATGAAAGTACAACATACCCAAACCTATGGGATTCAATGAAAGCAGTGTTAAGAGAAAAATTCATAGGTCTGAATGCTTCCAAAAAGAAACTAGAGAGATCAAATACTAGCAGCTTAACAGCACACCTGAAAGCTCTAGAACAAAAAGAAGCTAATACACTCAAGAGGAGTAAAAGGCAGGACATAATCAAACTCAGGGCTGAAATCAACCAAGTAGAAACAAAAAGAACTGCACAAAGAAACAACAAAACCAGAAGCTGGTTCTTTGAGAAAATCAACAAGATAGATAAACCCTTAGCCAGACTAACCAGAGGGCACAGAGACAGTATCCAAATTAACAAAATTAGAAATGAAAACGGAGATATAACAACAGACTCTGAGGAAATTAAAAAAATCATCAGATCCTACTACAAAAGCCTATATGCCACAAAATTGGAAAATCTGGAGGAAATGGACAAGTTTCTAGACAGATACCAAATACCAAAGTTAAATCAGGATCAGATAAAACATCTAAACAGTCCCATAAACCCCAAAGAAATAGAAGCAGTCATTAACAGTCTCCCAACCAAACAAAGCCCAGGACCAGATGGGTTCAGTGCAGAATTCTATCAGACCTTCAAAGAAAACCTAATACCAGTACTCTTCAGTGTATTCCACAAAATAGAAATGGAAGGATTACTACCCAATTCATTCTATGAGGCCACAGTTACACTGATACCAAAGCCCCACAAAGACCCAACAATAAAAGAAAACTTCAGACCAATTTCCCTTATGAATATAGATGCAAAAATACTCAATGCAAACTGAATCCAAGAACATATCACAACGATCATTAACCATGATCAAGTAGGCTTCATCCCAGGGATGCAGGGATGGTTCAATACCCAGAAATCCATCAATGTAATCCACTACATAAACAAGCTCAAAGAAAAAAAACCACATGGTCATTTCATTAGATGCTGAAAAAGAATTTGAGAAAATTCAACATCCCTTCATGATAAAAGTCTTGGAAAGGTCAGGAATTCAAGGAGCATCCTTAAACATAATAAAAGCAATATATAGCAAACCAGTGGCCAACATCAAACTAAATGGAGAAAAACTCGAAGCAATCCCACTAAAATCAGGGACTAGACAAGGATGCCCTCTCTCTCCCTACCTATTCAATATAGTACTTGAAGTTTTAGCTAGAGCAATCAGACAACAAAAGGAGGTCAAAGGGATACAAATTGGAAAGGAAGAAATCAATATATCACTATTTGCAGATGATATGACGGTATACTTAAGTGACCTGAAAAACTCCACCAGAGACCTGCTACAGCTGATAAACAACTTCAGCAAAGTGGCTGGATACAACATTAACTCAAGCAAATCAGTAGCCTTCCTATACTCGAAAGATAAACGGGCTGAGAAAGAATTTAGGGAAATAACATCCTTCACAATTGTCACAAACAATATAAAATATCTTGGTGTGACTCTAACCAAACAAATGAAAGATCTGTATGACAAGAACTTCAAGTCTCTTCAAGTCTCTGAAGAAACAAATCGAAGAAGCCCTCACAAGTTCGAAAGATTTCCCATGCTCATGGATCGGCAGGATTAACATAGTTAAAATGGCCATCCTGCTGAAAGCAATCTCCAGATTCAATACTATCCCCATCAAAATCCCAACTCAATTCTTCATAGACCTAGAAAGAGCAATTCTCAAATTCATATGGAATAACAAAAAACCCAGGATAGCAAAAACTATCCTCAACAATTAAAGGTCTTCTGGGGGAATCAGCCTCCCTGACTTCAAGCTGTACTACAGAGCAGTAGTGATAAAAACTGCATGGTATTGGTACAGTGACAGGCAGGTAGATCAATGGAATAGAATCGAAGACCCAGAAATGAACCCACACACTTATGGTCACTAGATCTTCGACAAAGGAGCTAAAACCATCCAGTGGAAAAAAGACAGCATCTTCAACAAATGGTGCTGGTTCAACTGGCGGTCTACATGTAGAAGATTGCAAATTGATCCATTCCTATCTCCCTGTACAAAACCCAAGTTCAAGTGGATCAAGGACCTCCACATAAAACCAGATACACTAAGTCTAATAGAAGAGAAAGTGGGGAAGAGTCTCAAACACTTGGGCACAGGGGAAATGTTCTTGAACAGAACACCAATGGCTTGTGCTCTACGATCAAGAATTGACAGATGGGACCTCATAAAATTACAAAGCTTCTGTAAGGAAAAGGACACTGTAAATAGGGCAAAACGGCAACCTACAGATTAGGAAAAAATCTTTAGTAGTTCTATATCCAATAGAGGGTTAATATCCAATGTATACAAAGAACTCAAGAAGCTAGACTCCAGAGATCCAAATAACCCTATCAAAAAATGGGGAAGAGAGCTAAACAGAGAGTTTTCAACTGAGGAAACTCAAATGTCAGAGAAGCACCTAAAGAAATGTTCAACATCCTTAGCCATCAGGGAAATGCAAATCAAAACAACCCTGAGACTCACACCTGTCAGAATGGCTAAGATCAAAAACTCAGGTGACAGCAGATGCTGGCGAGGATGTGGAGAAAGAGAAACACTCTTCCATTGCAGGTGGGAATGCAAGCTGATACAACCTCTCTGGAAATCAGTTTGGTGGACCCTCAGAAAAATGAACATAATATTACCTGAGGACCCAGCTATTCCACTCTTGGGCATATACCCAGAAGATGCTCCAACATGTAATAAAGACACATGTTCCACTATGTTCATAGCAGCCATATTTATAATAGCCAGGAACAGGAAACAACCCAGATGTCCCTCCACAGAGGAATGGATACAGAAAATGTGGTACATTTACACAATGGAATACTACTCAGCTATTAAAAACAATGACTTCATGAAATTCACAGACAAATGGATGGATCTTGAAAATATCATCCTGAACGAGGTAACACAGTCACAATAGCATGAACATGGTATGTACTCACTGTTAAGAGGTTATTAGCCCAAAAGTTTGAAATACCCAAGAGAGTCATTTCACAGCAATAGTAGGGCTGAGTGTGAGGTCCCAGATGGAGGACTTGGAGAAAGGACTGAAGGAGCTGAGGGAGTGTGCATCCCCAGGGAGGTAGCAACAGAGGCCACTTGCCTGACCCCCCGATACTCCTGGAGATTGATCCACCAACCAAAGAATATACATGGAGGGACCCAAGGTGCTGGCCACAAATGAGGCAGAGGAGGGTCTTGTTATCCATCAGGGGGAGGAGAGGCCCTTGGGCCTGAGAGTTATAGATCTCCCAGTATAGGAGAATGATAAGGAGTGAAGCTGAGAGTGGGTGGGTGGTTGGGTGGGAGGGTTGGAGAATATTCCCATAGTGGCAAGGGGAGGGAGGAGGGAATGGGGAGGTTTCAAAGGGGAGATCAGGAAAGGGGGAAACATTTGAAATGTAAATAAAATATGAAAATAAAAAAATTAAATGATTAAAAAGAAAAAAGACTATCTGGTGAACAGCTTTAGAATTGGATCTGTATAGTTTCATGGTGAAATGGACAACATCTATTCCTCAGTTTCAGCTCATCTACTAAAGGATATTAGGATTACATCTTCAGCATGGGGAGCATTATACACACCCTCATCAGGGCTGAATAGAAGCCCACTAAAAGAAAAGCTAAATTTCTGGCTTGGGTGCAGACCTAGCATTCCAACTTTCCAAGCTACATAAAATATAAGAGTTAATCCAATTGGGCAGGTCAATCATCTGGCTAAGACCAATACTTTAGGAGCAGTGACCACTTCAAGCCATACTAAACAGATAGGAGGGATAATTATGCCTTTAATGTGCTTTTTCAGAAAGCCTGTCTTTGGTATAGTGGCTTATAGAGCTGCAGCCCTGAGGCTGAGTTAAGCCTGTATACTATGCAGATTATACAGAAAAGCAACATTTCCCCCTTTTCTTCTTTTGTATAATTGCCTAAGCCTGGATATACTTTACCAGACAGTCTGAGCTTTCTCTACAGTTACCTTTCTTTTGTAGTACTTAACTCAATGGCTTTCTCTCTTCGTTTCATCTCCTTCCTCCAGACAGCTGGAGAAATGTACTCTTTCCCTGCCCCCATTCCCTTTTAAATGTTGATAGACCTGCCCTTGATTTGCATTCTGAGTTTGTTTTGAAATTACTTTATTTAGAAAACCAAGAACCTTAGAGAAGAGCCAATTTTCTTAGTAGTACCCCAAGTAGGAATCCTGAAAGTTTCTGGTAACATAGCATACTCTTCTCTCTTGGATACTTTTAAAAGTACAGATAGTATATCCATTAATTAAATTTTCTTCCAGACCAAGAAGGCCATTAGTTTCAAGGACCAAAAAGATTGCAAAGGGGAAAAGCTCTTGGAAAGCATTCAGAAGACTACTCAGAAGGCAAAGTCAACTAGAGAAGCATTGGCTCAGTTTCACGTATACGTTCCTTGTCACTGACACTATCAAGTCTGTTCTTACAGGTGGGTTAACGAAATTGGGAAATTGATCTTGATATCTTTAAAAAGAAATTGTATTTTCTAGGCTTTTACTCGGCTAAAATAAATTTTTTCCAATCATCTGTCTGTTCGTTTAAAAATTTTTAATTCCTAATTTGATTGCTTGTGAACACTTTGTCTCCAGTCTAGCTGCTGTCTTGATTGCTGGCAGCAGAACTCAGAACCTCAACTGGAAAGTTCAGACTTGACATGTAGAAGGACAAAGTAAGCAAGGGCATGAGGTTATAGGTTCTATACAAGTCCTGTTGCTTTTAAGTCTTCCTGTGGGTGGGTAAATAGGCCAGTTGGGTAATAATAAACAAAAATAATAGTTTCCATTAGATAGCTTCATTCTTACATAATTGTTTCAAATACTGTATAATAAAACTTTTCCTGAGGAAATACAACACACATTGCAATCCCTTTCTTGGACAATCCTGAAAGATACAGGTGAAGGAAAATCTTCACAGTGGACAGAACTTCGGACAGTACACATGGTATTACAGTTTGTTTGGAAGAAGAAATGGCCAGATGTATGATTGTTCACTGACTCATGGGCTGTAGCCAATGTATTGGCTGGATGGTCAGGGATTTGGAAAGAGCACGATTGGAAAATTTGTGAGAAAGACATCTGTGGAAGAAGTATGTGGATAGATCTCTCCAAAATGGGCAAAGAATGTGGAGATATTTGTGTCCCATGTAAATGATCACCAAAAGGTGACTTCAACTGAGAAGGAGCTCAGTAATCAAGTGGATAAGATGACCCGTTCTGTGGACAGGCAGCCTCTTTCCTCAGCTATCCCTGTCATTGCTCAGTGGGCACATGAACAAAGTGGCCATGGTGGCTGAGATGGAGATTATGCTTGGGCTCAACAACATGGACTTCCACTCACCAAGGCTGACCTGGCTACAGCTGTTGCTGAATGCCAGATCTGCCAACAGCAGAGACCAACACTGAGCCCCAGATATGGCATGATTCTTCGAGGTGACCAGACAACAACCTGGTGGCAGGTTGACTACAATGGACCACTTCCTCTGTGGAAAGGACGTTTTGTTCTTACTGGAATTGATACTGATTCTGGTTATGGATTTGCCTTTCCTGCATTTAATGCTTCTGCCAAAACTACCATCTGTGGACTTACAGAAAGCCTTATTCATCGTCATGGTATTCCACACAGTATTGCTTCTGATCAAGGAACTCATTTCACTGCCAGAGAAGTGTGACAGTGGGCCCACGATCACGGAATTCACTGGTCTTAGCATGTATCCCCATCATCCTGAAGCAGCTGGTCTTATAGAAAGGTGGAATGGCCTTTTGAAGACATAGTTACATGCTTTCTGCTGTTGTTGGTTTTGGTGTTCAATGAACTAGCAGTTTTTCAGGAATCAAAATGGATGGGTACAATACAGTTTGCCTTCTATGGAGCTTGTGTGATGTAAACTGCATTTACTTAACCACTTAGCATAGCACATAATCAGGAATCAGGACTCATTCTTAAACTCACCCAGTCTCACAATGCAGCTCATGTAATTATAAGTGTTGGGTCTCTATTCTCAAGTCTTGTGCCTTTGATGCAGTCTCAGGTAAGATTCAGACCAGGACACAAATCCAAGCAATGCTGAATGACCTAGTAAAAGAAACTTGCAGCTGGGAAGTTTGTCCACTAGAGGGCAGAACTCTTGAGTTGCAAGCTGAGATCTAGATAATAGGATTTTATCAGATGCTGTTTGCTTTGCCCGTGCTTTGTTCCAAACCATGGGCATAGAGTGCAGTGAAAGACATGCTTAATCCCAGGTGCATAGAATAAAAGGTTCACTTTTCCCTTCTTAGCAAAGTCTTTCTTTTCTGAGAAATGTGTGGTAAATCTTGACACCCTTAGAACATGTTGCTGCCGGACTACTGAAATATTTCCTCGTCTCTAATACTGGTTGGAGCAGCAAGGAGAGAGACAATGTTAGCTCTATTTCCCGAACTCATTATCTTTGTTGACCTAACATACAGGAGGTCTAGGAACCTACCTTGCTAGAGTTGATGAAAATTAAAGCATAAAATAACAGTTCAGGGAAATTGTCCAAGGCACAGAACATCAAACTTGGAAATGATTTTAGAGTGCACATTCTTCATTTTATAGATAATAAAATGGTCTGAGATTGGGAACTGACCTTTTATTTAGTACCCAGCTAATCTAAGCCAAAAACCAGATCTAGAACAGGTCTCATTTTATATACCTTTTTACCCTGTTCATCAACCTGAAAAATGTTTGGGTGACCCTGGTTCGCAAAGTCCCTCAGTGTCCTGATCAGAGATCCCCAATGAAATGCATCATGCAGATACAATTGATTCTGCATTAAAAGTACTATTAGTAAGTATCAAGTTAATTCATCTTCCATTAGATGAAGATCAGTGGGGCTTTTGTATGCTGATGCTCATAGGATCTTATTGTTAAGAACACCTTAGAGATGCATGCTTCTTCATTGCTAGGCTTTATACATGGGGAATTTATAGTTTGGAGGTTATCTAATAATGCTGGCTGACTAATGTTGATTAAGCAACCTCATATTGATTTAGTTGAGGAACAGAGGATCAGGTACAGATCGGTGTTGGGTATATGGGTAATAGTTTTCTGCCCTATTTAATGGCTCTAAAATTCGATTTAAGAGTAGGAATTACAGCACATAATACAAGGCTTATTCAACTTGCATTGAAATAGCGTGAGTGATGATTCCAACTACAGGCGATGTCTTGAGTTGAGAGCAGGTTGGTGTGGTCCCATTGTGTGATGTTATCACCCTAAACTCTCAGGGCTGTTGAGCACTTCAAACCTTATTGTAACCCCTCCACTAATACAGGCTAGGCTGTTCCTTAGTTAACTGGCCTAAACTCTTTCTATCCCTGTCATGCCCTTTTCACATAGATGTGCCTTGTACCTTTAAGGCAACTCCAGTATTGTAGTTAGAGAGACCCTCTTTGGAAGCCGATTTGAACATGCCCTTCCCTGGATTGAAATTCCTCATCAGCACATGTCTTTTCACACAGGGGTCTGTTTGTGTCACAGGGGGAAAGTTCCATATATGGACACAGTGTGCCTTTCTCCTCTCCCCCTCTTTATTTGCTTCCCCATGTTGAACACTCCCTCTCTGACTTTCTTTTCTTGCTAAAGTTAAATTTGTCTTTGTTTGAAGAGACTGGATTTTTTGGGGGGGGGGAATGGGCTGAATTTCATCAAAAAAGGAGGTAAGTATTTTAAGTTGCATGCACCAAATTTAAATATTCTAGAATATTCCACCTCCAAGAAAGACATAATATATAATAAAATCTGGGCTGAACAGTCAGTAGGCTCCTGATGTGGCTTGACCTAAATTCTGGGTTCCCTGGAGAACAAAGTAAGCATTTTGCTGCCTCTTCTCACACCTTGGCCCCCTATGACATTTGCCTCTAAATACTTATGTTCCAACTCCTTTTTAAATGGTAGTAATTTTATACATGATGGGATAGAGTGTCTTATTTAAGTGACAAATGCAAGGCTGTTAGTGCAAATGTGCTCTTTATCAATAATTGAGCATTTTAGCTAAAACTTTAAGGCAGGAGCTATCCAGTAACAATGATTGCTGTTAAAGTCTTGGAAACCCAGGCTTCATTCCACATCAGACACCTCATCAATAACCCTTGCAGGATCATTTGGATATATTTTTAGCCCATATCAAATTTCTGCCTCCGCTAGCATGTGTTAAGGATGGTAAAGGGAACAGAAATCTGTGGTAGCTTTGGTAAATCATTCATTGTTCATACAATGTGTACTCAGTCTGTAGCTCTAGCCTCAGATGCTCTATTAGGACTTATGAACAGAGGTACTCAGATGATGGAGTCCTACTGATCGTGCAGTTGCTTGAATGTTTTCAAGGAAACTGACTCTTGAATAGAGTGTACAGGTGACATCTGTGTGCTGCTGTAGAAAGATGTGTATGTAAATGCTCTGACTGAGGAGAGCAAGGGAAAACTGAATATATTAGATGACAATAGGATCTAACTTCCCAGAGAAGATGCTGCTGGTTCTGATAGAGACCCAAAAGCTAAGGGGAAAGGGTGTCACTCAAAGAAGTGGAGCGCCATGGCAGAAAACCTGGCGAATGCAGTAGTTTGGAGTTGTAAGTGCAGAGTTCCAAGGAATCATGCTCTATATAAGGGGATATCTTGGGTCAGGAACTGCTGATGCACATGACAAATGTGACTGATGAGGTATACAAAAATAAATTTTTCTGATACCTTCTTCATATGCTCTTTTAAATATTCTTTGTGAGTTTCTTCCCATTAAAATATTAATATCATTTAAAGTCAGGATACTTTACTGTCAGGTTACACAATATATCATTGTAAATGCATCCATCATATGGATGACAGAAATGAGAGAAATCTCTCTTTGTTATCTTGATGGGATACTAGATATTTACTTATGTATTTAAAATGAATGGAAGAAGAAATTTAAAGGAAAAGAAAGCCCATCACACTGATTTGTGTATACCTTCACCTGCAATGATGATGTGACAAACCCAAAGGGCTTCTTTGTGGTAAAGATTTTCATCTCAGAATTCCAATGGTAGGCAGCCAGACAACTCTGTCAGTCAGTTCTGGAAACATGGCAGTATTGAGGCCCCCTACAGGTGGTGTGTTTCATGTCCAAGCAGAGAAGGACAATTTTTTTTCCAGAATTTTGGTTGAAGATCACAACCCAAGCCACCCAGTCTGATTTCAAGCCAGAAAAATGATACAAATGTAAAGTTTAGTTGTCTGCCAAGTGAAATTGTGCTTGAAATTTCTTTGGATTTTTGGTATTAGCTTGCCAAAGAGCATTTACCATGACCTGGAGATTTATGATGAAATAAAGTCCCAGTACAAGATGCTTGGCCTTGGATATAATCATGTTGTTCAAATAGGAAATAATTGTTACCACAGAATTGATGCTATTGATTGTGGAACTCCTCTGTGATAAGGGATTCTGGGTTTTGGAAACCCCAGAAGCACGTATCCACTCTGGAAATGCATACCACCTATGTTTACTTATTTTTTAACAGATAATTGATCATTTTTGTAAAACCTGGAGAAATAGTGCTGACCCGCAGTGGATACTTTGGCTGTGTATGTGGGGCACTAAATCAAATGTTTCATCTTTGATTTTCATTTCTGTATCGTAATAGATGATGACCAAATAACAATCCCCAGTTTATCTGAATCTAATTTTGCACTGACAGAAATAACACTCTAGCTGTGTCATGATTTGGCTTTTTCGGTAACCTCCAAGAACACATTAAATCTTCTATATTTTAATCCAATGGATGTTGCAAAGATCAGTGATTCTTTTGGTTAGAAAATGAATTGAGTGTGACTTAATCACACATTCTCTACTTGCTGCTTTAGCATAACCAGGCTGCCTTTTTATGGACTCTCATGGAACCAAAATGTAGATAAGAATAATCAGGATAATCTGTAAGCAACTTCAATCATGAATTCAATGCAGGTTTAATCACCTTGAGTCACATTAGTGCCACTTGGCTCCTGGCTTGTAACTTGCTTCTCTAAGGATTCTGGGAATGTCAGATGATGGCAATAATGGAAGGTCATTCTGAGTGATGGAGTCTAGTGAATGCCAAGGAGGTGCCTTGTAGGGTCATCTCACTCACACCCCTGACTCAGGCCTTTTAGAATTTCTGAGCCCTCCTGCCAGACTTAGCCCTGTGAGCAATTTGGTGGCTGAGCAGTGACATTTCTATTCAAACAAACTGTCAACGGAGCCAAAATAATTGAGTGGCCTTTGCTCTTTGGAACATGTAATAAATAACAAGCAATCTGGAGATATTTTTTTCTCTCTGTCTTTTAGACTTATAATTATGCTGTCCTAAGATAAACATGGATTCGAGGAAGAGGAAGTTATCTCAGATTTGGGTGTCCAGTAGCATCACTGATGAACTAATTGAGCAGTATGTCCACACATGTATAAATGGATACTGTATTCCTCTGGGATTGCACAAAAAGATAAGCATAGAAAATAAACTTTAAAACTATCTCTCACTATCTCCTAAGGATATTCCATCCTCAGGGTGAGGAGCTCCCTACACCACTCTCTTAACTACTACCCTATGTTGCAATCTAACTATTTAAAAATTACTTCCTCTAGACATAACCTGGTCATTTCTTAACTGGTGGCAGATGCAGTAGAAGATTTAGGAGAATTGATGAACAAGTTGCTGTTGGGACAGTTAGCAGATCCATTCTGCTGCATAGGTACGGAATAACTGTGTGCACAGCATTCTCTCGAGGATAGTCTGAAAAGGGTGGAAGGTTTGTGTCTCTCCATACACATGATCACTTACCCTAAAAAGTAAGTTTGAATCAAAGATGTGTCTGTGGAGAACAGGTATGCTTTAGTGGGAGGCTGCTTTTAAAAGACTCAGCTATGATTGTCTTGCATCAATGGGATCATTAGGCATGCCCTTCTACATATCAGGGGGCTTATTCCCATGCACTGCAGCTCCCCTCAGAGCTGATTCTTTTGTTTTCAGGTAACTACCCTGAATTTGGGGTGGTTTCATGAGTACTAAAGTTGAACTCGACAGATACTTGTGGCCCCACTGGAACCGATATGGCTTTGAAATCAAGCACATTCTACTGACCTAAATCATGGCTATTATGGACAAAGTTAGTACCATGTTTAGGATTATTCTTGCAATGTCGAATTTTTTTTTTTTTAAATCTGAGAGAGTATGGGAGTGAATTTTTCTTGATAGAGTTAGAGTGTATAGTAAGTATCAAAAGTTCTGTTGATCCTTTTTTGATGGGCTCCATCAGTGGTACAGTAATTTATTCTGTGGTTATAGGTTTTGTGGTCCCTAAGTATTCTGAATATAGCTGATCTTCTTGGTTCACACTCATGTGAATAGTTTAAATTTGCACAAATAACTTCATAAATCAGAAGTCCCTTGTCTTAGGGTCTTTGGATTGTTGCCACAAAATATCAGAGTTTGGGCATGTAATATGAGAAAGATGTTTATTAGAGTTTAAGGTCCAGATACCTAACAGTGTGGGGCCAGCATCGTTATCTGGGGAGTATCATGGCAGAAAGCACCATGTATCATGAATATATATCTTGCGGAGAGGTCATATGGAGAGGTAGAGAGTGAGTGAGACAGAGAGAGAGACAGAAAGACAGAGAGAGAGAGAGAGAGAAGACAAGAGATAAGAGAGCAGGCAGGCTCCTTGTAACAATTCAAACACATGAGAACTGATTCACTTTCACAAAAGCTAACCAACTATGAAAGACTAACTTGAACCATTTCAGGAGTTCAGTCAGGACTCAGTCTCCTACTAGGCTCTATCTCTTGTAGGTCTCATCATTATAGGTGCATCTCAGAGACCAGGGGAAACTGTTTGATTTCCATATTCTTGCTTCTCAGAGCAAGACATGGGGCAAGAATAGATGGACAGTTGTAGAATCCAAGACAGTTATTTAAGAAGGAAAGAAAGCTCCTCTGAGAAAGGAAGTGACTCAAAGCTAGGAGCAAGGTCTGAAGCTCAGTGCTGCCTATGCCCAAGGAACCCAGACCTCTCTCTATCATGTGTAGTGTGCAGCTTTTGGCATTTTCTCCTTTTCATATTGTCTTTCACAGGGGTGGTGTCTAGTCTTCCTGCTTGCCAAAGGGGATCCTCCGTGTGCTCATTTGACCACATTCTCATTCTGCTCCCCTGCCACACCACCAACTTCGAGTACCATTACACCAAGGTCCAAGTGTTCATCGCGTGGTCATTTAGAGAGTCAGGATCCAAATTACTGCATCCATCTCCAACAGACCGATTGCAAGTCCTCACAGAGTGGTAAACAACACTTCCCATTCCCAGATCCAAATCTGATGTACAGTCTCTAGAGGTTAATTTTCTTAGTGTTCTATTTTATATGCTCTTCCTCTTTTTTTCTCTCTCTAAAGACACATAGAGAAAATGTTTCCATAATTCTGCTCCCTTTCCCCCAAAGTAATTCAAGAATGTTCTAGACTATTCTTGGTTAAAATTTCATTTCCAGTTTGCCTGTTGAGTCTGAGTAGTCATGGGCATTTCCATTATAGATCTGTGTTTCTCAAAGTGAGATATTAGTGTGGATCACTTTAGGAACTTGTGGAAAGGCAGACTCTGATTCAACCAGTCAGGACTGGGGTTTTTAGATTTTGTGTTTTCATCAGGTTAATATCCAGATTAGTATCCAAGCTAACTCTAATCACATTGCTGATGAGGTCAAGGCAAGGATGGCAATTTGTCTAGCCAAGACAACCCAGCTTCACTGGCTTTCAGGATAATCTTTATACCCTGACCTTTCTATTGCTCTGTACTCAATAATTTGCATTTTAAAAGCAGTCATTTATTATTGCTCTTGTCCCTGTAACCTGCAGGCTGCCCTGTGATACACACCTTATCATCATCATCACTGTCTTTAATCGTGGTGGGTAAGAAATAGGAATGTTAACAGGGTGCCGTGCTGGTGAGCTTTTATCTCCACTTTACTCTTCCATTTTCTCCCCTTGCTTTCTAATCTAGCCTATACATTTTCATTGTGCTTTATGTAGGTATTAAATTGTGTTTAAGAACTGATATAGTAACTGACCTGTAGTAGACTCTCAATAACTGTTTTCACAGATTGAAGCATCCTCACTCCATGGACCTTCTGCCTGCTTCCCCTAAACACCGGGTGTTCCCAAGAGCAGGGTTTTCCTTATTTGGTCTGGCTTTGAGGGCCTCTCATTCCTTATACTGCAGCACCTGGTTATACTGTGGCTTGCTCATTCTACTTTCTGACTGTTACCTTCCCTCACCCCCCACAATAAGCCATTGTCATTTGAAATTCATGGCACCTCTTTATGTTGTCGTCCATCACTCTCTAGGTTCTTTATTGACACCATAATAGGACTTATTATTGTTTCTGAATCAGTCTGCAGGCATTGCCATGTATGAGGGTGACATATCCCATCACCCAGCTTCGAAGATATTAGACATCTTAATGTTAACAACCTTGACTACATTCTGCCTTAGCCCTCTGCTCATGTCACTTCTGATCCCACAGTATGAACTCAGAACTGATAAAGTTAAATGTTTAATGTTAAAAGTTAATGTTTAAATTAAAAGTTAAATGTTAAAAAAGTAAAATGATAAAGAAAACATTCACATAATCTGACCCAGACGTATTTAACAACTAAAAATGGTCTTCCAGGCTTTTTCAAAAGTAGAATTCAACTTAAATTAGAACATGCTACATTTGTAATCTAGCATAATATTTTGTATATACATTTTGATTAATATATTGACACATAATAAGATGCAACAGATTCATCTCTTCAAACAGTTATCTAATATTCTACTTTTTATATGAATTATGATTTATTTGATTCATTTCCTATTAAAAGACATTTAAATTATCTACAGTATTGGAAGATACTCAAGCATTTTGTGTTGATCCGTTTATATTTCCCCTTATTTACTACAGAATATCTAGAAGTTAAAGACTGGATCAAAATATCTATGATATATTTGATTATGTTTTTACAAAATCAAAACACATAATTCTCTCACAATATGGCTATTTACCCCATATTTCTACCCACCAATGAAATGTATTTATCAATGAAATGTATTACCAATGAAATGTATTCATCATCTCAAGTTTAACAATATGTTAAATAGATCTATTGTATTTGAATTCATTTAAATGCTGATAGAAATTTAGATATATTTTATACATGTAGATGTTTGAACAAAACATCAATGTTTACCTAAGCGATATTGGGAAAATGTTTGGATTTTGGGTCTCTTGCCTCATGCTTTAGGAATTTAATTTCTTTGGCAGGTAATTCCAGCTGCTGGAATTTTTAATGCAAAGGAAATAATGTGTAACATACACTAAAACTGTCATAACTGATGCTTTTATGACATAGCTGATTAGAAGGATTTTTTGGAGCAAAATTTCTCCATATATACTGCACATAAATTTATTTTTGTATATTGCTCCAAATATACCTGGCACATAACTTTCTTCTCACTCTCTGCTTCTTTCCAACACTGCACTGAGAATTATCCTTTAATTATGCTGAGTCAACATTTAATTTTCACTTGTTTTAACTACTGTGTTCATTGAAGCAGAGAATCCATTCTTCTCAGAAAATACAGGGAAACACAAATACAGCAAATACATGCCCCTCAGATGTGACTATGCACTCTCTTGGGATATACACCAGCTTGCAGCCTAAAGCACATGGCCTAGCTGGGCACAGAGATTCATGTGAACAGCCTACCTTTCCCCATGAGATCACCTTTCATTTCTCTTCTCCTTTTATTGTTCCGCTATCGTTGATCATTTGTACTTCTCTTTCTTAGTAGGCCATCGCTTTATTTCCCATTCCTCAGAGATCACCTGAGGATTGCGCTTGATAATACCCTCTATTTTGAGTCTTTGCTTTCTCCCTCAACACTCTTCACTCCCACCTCCCAATTCTTCACAGAGGTGATTTGCCCTCTGAATCTCAGAAGCAAACTGCGAGGCTGCCTGCCCTTAAATTACATCCTTTCTTAGGGATGTGAATGAGGAAGCCAGACATTCTACTGTGAGAAGCATTTGGAAAGGTTGTCCTCCAGAGCTGGCTCCTTATAGTCAAGTATTAAAGCTCCTGTTTTAATGTTAAGGTACTTCTTATTATTCTGGGGTAATTTTCATGCTTAACAGGAATAGCATATTCCAGTCTGATGGATCTCTTATCAAGACTACCAAACTTTACTTTCTACATTCTATCATTGTGCCAGCTTATGGGCAGTACCTCTCTTGCCTATCCATTCTATTCTTGTGCCTTATTGTCTATCTCTTCAAATATTTTCTATCAATACTGCTGGGTCAAATTCCATTTTCCCAAGTCTCTAGTCAATGACATCTACTACATCCCAGGAGACATCTGTAAAATTTGTTAAGTTTTAAAAATTAAATTTAATAATTTTTACTTATTCACTTTATATTCTGCTCACTGGTCTTCTCCCTGTCACCCCTCCCTCAATCTTTTCTACAGTCCCTTTCCCTTTTCCTCTGAGCAGGTACACCCCACCCCACCCTGGTATTCCCCCAATGTGGCACATCTAGTCTCTACAAGGCTAGGCGCTTTCTCTCCCATTGAATCCAGACAAGGCAGCCCAGCTAGAATAACATATCCCACATACAGGCAAACAGCTTTTGGGATAGCCCCAGTTCCAGATGTTTGGGACCTACATGAAGACTGAGCTTCACAGGTTTGCCTAGGTGCAGCCGTATATGTCTTTGGTTTGTGGTTTAGACTCTGAGAGCTCCAATGGTCTAGGTTAGTTGATTCTGTTGGTCTTCTTGTGGAGTTACTATGCTGTTCAGGGCTGCAATACTGCCTCCTCTTCTCCCAAAAGAGTCCCAAAGCTCCATCCACTGTTTGGCTGTGGATATGTATATCTGTCTGAGTCAGCTGCTGGGTGTAGCCTCCCAGGGGACAACATGCTCCTGTCTGTAAGTTAATAGAGTATCATTAATAGTGTTACTTGCCCATAAGATTGGTGCTTGCCCATAAGATTGGTCCCAAGCTGGACCAGCTATTGGTTGGTCATTCTCTCAGTCTCCGCTCCATCTCCCATGCCTGCATTTCTTATAGAGAGGATAGGTTTTGGGTTGAAAGTTTTGTGCATAGGTTGGTGTCTCCATTGTTCCATGGGAGTTCCTGTCTGGCTATAGGAGGTAACCTACTCAGGTTCCATATCCACAATGTAGTAAGTCACAGCTAAGGTCACCCTCATTGGTTCTTGGTCACCTCCCTAATCCCAGGTCTCTGCCTTGTCCTGGAGATGCCCTCTACCTCCTCACCCCTGACAGCTGCAAATTTCCATTCATTTTCATGACCATCCAGCCATCTCTCTTGTCCTTCCCCACACCTGATCTTGAACTCCACATTCCCCTTCCCATTCCCCATCACTTCTAGTTCCTTCCCTCCATCTACCTCTTATGACTATTTTATTCCCCTTTCTAAGTGAGATTCAAGCTTCCTCGCTGGGCTTTCCTTCTTGTTTAGCTTCTTTAGGTCTGTGGAGTGTAGCATGGTACCTGTATTTTATGGCTATTATCCACTTTTAAGTGAGTGCATACCATGCACATCCTTTTGGAACTTGGGTTCCACATTCAGGGTGATATTCTCAAGTTCTATCCATTTGCCTGCAAAATTCACAATGTCTTTGTTTTTACTAGCTGAGTAGTATTCTGCTGAATAGATGTACCTCAATTTTTATCCATTCTTCAGTTGAGAGACATCTGGGTTGTTTCCAGTTTCTAGCTATTACGAATAAAGCACAATTTGTTAATTTAATGACCCCCAGTGACAGGCCACCTGGCATATCAAGAGATAATTCAGACCACTATGAACCAGTAGAGAAATACAGCCTCTGTGCCTTCAGGTATTCCTGCCTATATAACTTACACACATCAACTCTAATTTTTAAGTACAGCACTAAGTCTGCTTCTGCTTTTCTTATGTGTTATGATGCCTCAAGCATTTGGAAAGGTCTGTGATGTTCTTCAGTGTTCTGACTCCATGTATTGGGGGAATCTCTTGTATCTCCTTCTCAGGTAGTATCCTTAGCATTCATCCTTCATAATTGAACCTGACGATTCTGATGTGGTCTGATGAATTTAGAACGTCATGAGGCTGTTACAATATTCTGGAATCCCTTCTCTTTGTATAGTCAAAGTCATATGGAATTTCAGCAATCGTTTCATGATCTTATTTACTCACACAATAGATTATACATCTTTGTCACTTCAAGTGTCATCTGTCCCTCTGCCTCCCTTGTCTGATGTCAGACAAGCACTGATCTGTCTGTTTTATGTCACTATTGATCAGCTTTTATTTTTCTAGAGTTTAACATATCTGAAACTATGAGTGTTTGTAGCCTATCACAAGGGGTTTTCTTCTTCTGCTGATGTTTGTTTCTTAGAGGAAGTCAGGTGTACAAAGGCTGTGCTGATACAATTGACTTTTAAAGCCTAAATTCAAGAGATTTGGCTTTCTAAATTTACCTTGTTTTCAGCCCAGTGTTCTTGAGTGTCAGAATGATTTGGAATAAACAAATCTGATACCCATAGTATGTGTTTGCTGTTCTTTTGAACTGAGAGCCTTCTGAAGGTTTGATAATCATACCTCAGTGCATTAATTCAGAACACAGAATCATAAAATGTTAATTTTTCAAGAGCTAAAATTGTGGATAAAATAGCTGATCAGAAGAGCCAATGATGATAGCATACGGCAATGCTGGCAGTGTTGGCACAATAGTTAAGAGCCTGCTTTTTCCTCCCCTAAATTTTAGTCTTTTATCTGGCCCAAAGTACTATGGCTGGTTTTATTTGTGAAGACAACACTGCTATGTATCCCTGTAGTACATGTATGGCCTTAATTTACTAACTGCACTACTCTTCTCAGACACCCTCTGTGTGTGCATACATTGTTGTTGTTGTTGTTGTTGTTGTTGTTGTTGTTGTTGTTGTTATTATTATTATTATTATTATTATTATTATTATTATTATATTGGTTTTTCAAGACGGGGTTTCTCTGTATAGCCCTGGATATAATTCCTACTGAAAAATTTACACATTGTAAGTAAGATGGGATTTAACAAATTTAAACTTTTATATATTAACCTTTCTAGACAGGATGAATACTTTGATCACTATAGACTTTCTGTGTCCTTTTCAGTCAATTCCCACTAGACTCAGTCACCAGATAGCTATTCATTGACTTTCTGCTTTCATAAACTCGTATGGATTTTCTAGAGTTTCATATCAATGACATCATATAGTATTCATTCTTAGTTATGATTATTTATTTTAGAGAGAGAGAGAGTAGGAGTGTGTGTGTGTGTGTGTGTGTGTGTGTGTGTGTGTGTGTAGGCAAGTGTACGTGAATGCAAGATCTCTCTGGAGTTAGAGTTAGAGGTGTGTGAGCCATATATTTGCTTGTATCTGTTTTCCTGAATACCTTTAAGATATATCCATGAAGTTATATGTACTTTTTACTCCCAATAGTTCTTTCACTTTTATTACTTTTTATTATTGATTCACTATATGAATTTAGTTTTCACTTTTTCATGCTAATTTGAGCTGTTGTCAGTTCTACGTTACTGTGTATCAAGTGTCTGTGAGTATTGGTGTATGCCACAATTTCATTCTTGAATGATTACCAGAAGTCTATGTGTTGATGCCTTGGGCCCCAGTCTTTGTGGCTACTGAGAAGTGGTGAAATCTTTAGAAGGTTTGAGTAGAAGGGAATTAGGTCACTTCATCTTCCTGGTTTTTTTTGCTCCTTAGCTGTCTTAGTGTTCGGAAGAGACAATTAAAAGTCCATTTAATAGGTGCTTGCTTACGTTTCAGAGGTTCAGTCCATTATCAGGTACTAATATGGTGGCATGCAGGCAGATATTGTAGCTGAGAGTTCTATATCCGGATCTGCAGGCAACAAAAAGAGAGAGACATTGGGGCTGGCTTGGGCTTTTGAAACCTCAAAGCCCACACCCAGTGACACACCTCCTCCAATAAGGTCACACCTCCCAATCCCTCTCAAGTAGTGCCACTCCCTGATGACCATGCATTCACATATATGTGCCTATGGGAGTCATTCTTATTCAAAGCACCACATTCGCCATCACAAAATGAACAGAATCCTCCTGATATGTGCTTCCACTGTGAAAGACTATGTTGCTCAGGCCCAAAGAAAAAAACTAGAGTCAAGGATTGAAATCTTGAAAATCATGAGCTCAAGTAAATATATGCTTATTAGATTTTGATTATCTTATAATTTTATCACAGTGAGAGAATGTTGAATGAAACAATATATTTGCTCTATCGATCCAGGTTTTCTTCTTTCTCAGGTATGTACTTGTAGTGGGAGAACTGAGTTATATGTTTAATTTCATTAAAAGAAAACAAAACAACCCCAAACCTCCCAGGTTTCTATTTTAGTGATTCTTCATGCTTCGGTCCTGTCAGCAATGTGTAATTTCCATACACTGGTTTTCCATGTCGCTGTTCTGTGGATACATGGTGACTCCTGGGAACTCATTCTCTCTTTTTCTCTATTTATTATTTTTATCTTCCCCAAATTGTTGTACTTTCTCCTTTTTTCTCTCTAGCTGGGCTTTGTGCCTAGAATAATTTCTTGCAGTAGGGCATTAACTCTCTTGCTCTTCTAGTTTATGGAATTCTCCATAAAACTTATGCTTTAAAAAAATGTCTTCTCCAAGGGTCTCATTTAGTTATTGGCAATAATATTTGAAACCCAGAGAATTTTTGAATAAGGGAGTAAATGTGTTTACTATGTCAGAAAGACAGCAGGCTGATCAAAAATGTATTGAGAATGCTATTCAAGTTTCTCCATGACATCATCTCTCATACAGTACAAAACATGAGTTGCATGCTTGATTTTGACATTTTAACAGATATATGCCATGTACTTTGATGATAGTAACACTCTATTACTTTCTTACATCTCCTACACCTACTACTGTTCTCATTTCTAGATATTTTTCTAATGTACTTACATGCATTTAAGGAAAAAAATTTGGATTCTACATATGAGAGAAAACATGTGTTTGTCTTTTAGAATCTGGTTTATTTTGCTTAAAATGATGATCTTATTTCTATATATTCTAATGTAAATGATACAAATTTTCAATTCTTTATGGCTGACTAGAACATCATTGATATATGTACCACATTTTGTTCTATATGTTTATAAATGGACACTTACACTGATACCATATCTTGGCTTCTGAGAATAATGTCACAATATACAAGGATGTGCAGGTGACTCTGAGGTAGGTATCTTCATCTCCATTGAGGGACATTCAGGAGTAGTATACCTAGATCCTATAATAGGTCTACTATTAGTTTTGTTGTAAGCCCCAGGGTGGTTTCCATAGTGGCTAAACTAAGATACTTCCCTTCCAGTAGTATGATCCATTATTCTCAACAACATTTCTTGTAGCTCAATATCTTGGTGATAGCTATGTTTTACTGGAGTGAGAAAGAATTTCAATGCAGTTTAGATTTACACTTCCCTGATGAGGAATGATGTTGAACATTTTAAGAAATCAATTTTTAAGAGACAATTGGAAGTCTCTGCTTTAAAATATTTGTGTATTGAATCAAAAAAAGTCAACAAAGTTAAATTTATAAAAATATCTCCTGTGGTTTGGTGGGTCTGTTGTGTTGAATTTGTTGATAAAGTGCAGTGTTCTGTAGATATTTCTGTCATATCCCTAGCTCTGAGAACATGATGAGATCACAACTTCTTCAGCCTGGGGTCCTAAGTAGGGAGTTTTTAAAAGTTTAACAAACCACCTCAAATTATATGTAAAATGTTATGTAAAGGTTCCTTTCTCTTTTTAATATGTTGATGGGAGATATGTAGAATATTTTACAGCTGAATGACTCTGTCCATGTACCACATGTACAGCATGTGCACCAGTTTTTCCAGGAGCCATTCACCTACCATCTAACTTGAGAAATTAAACACTAATTTGCACCTCCTGCCTAGCTGGGCTCATCACTGCTGTCCTCACGGCAGAGTTATTTTAAGCTGACACACAACATCTTGTGCCATCTTTTCCTTTGTTTGCCATATTTTATTGTATAGTAGCATGTTTACCTATGCCTCTGTTGAAGGATAGGTTGTTCCTAGATTTTGCTAGTTAATATGTTGTAAGTCAAACAATGCTTGTGCATTTCTTTCTTGATTTATTCCTTGATTGACCCATTGATCATTCTGTAATTAGATTTAATCTCCATAAGTTCATTTAATTACTGAAGATTTGTTTGCTATCCATTTTTGTTTTATTGCATTATGGTCAGATACAATGCACAAAGTTATTTCAATTTTTCTTAATTTGTGAGATTTGTTTTGTGTCCCAAGATATGATTTCTTTCAGAAAGCCTTTTATGGGCTGCTGAACTGATTGTATATTTGTTGGTTTTTGGGTAGTAAGTGTATCTGATGTACGATACCAGTTAATTTTCTATTTATTTTTTATGCAGATAAACCTATTTATTGGAAAAACTGGGGTATTTAATTCATCTGCTATTAATGGGTTGATATCAACTTGTGCCTTTAATTTTAGTAGTAAATTTTATCAAATCTGGTATATCCATGTTTAGCCTAATAAGTGTATTTTCTCATTCTTTTAATCATATTCATGAGAATAGGTCTCACTGTGTAGTCATAGCTGGTCTGGAACTCACTGTGTAGACCACATTTGCCTCTAATTCACAGAGATCCCCCTGCCTCTACTTTCCAAGTGCCACAATGCCTGAAGTAATGTCTTTTTGGCTAATTGTTGCCTTAGTTAGAATAGAGTGTCCTTCTTTATCATCGCTTATGATTAGTTTTAGTCGAAGTCAGTTTTGTCAGATATTAAGATAGCATTACTTGCTTCCTATTTGATTGGAGTGCTTTTCACCATTTTCTCACTTTAGATGGTGACTGTTTTTAAAGGTAAGTTACTTGTAGACAACTGATAGGTAAATTTGGTTTCTTGACCCATTCAGCCAGTCTGTGCCTTTTGATTTTAGAATTGAGGCCTTACTTATCTAAAGCTTCTGAAACATATGTGTTGATAGCAGTCATTGTTGTGTTTTTGTTGGTGGTGGTTGTTGTCTTTGTGCCCAGTGGTGTTTGTGTTTCAGTAATTATAATGTTGCTTGTTTTATTTTTACAATCTCTTGGATAAGCTCATTCCTCACTGCAGCCCACAGTGTTGCTTCGGGTTATTTGTTCAGGGTTAGTCTTCCAGGTGTAAATTATTTTAGCTTGTCTTAGTCATGGAATTTTTTCTTTCTCCTTCAACTATGGTGCAGAGTTAGTCTGTCTAGGTTGGTAGTCCTGATCTTTAGTACTTGGAATCTATTGTTCCAGGGTCTTTAGGATTTTACATTTTCAATTGAGAAACTAGTGGTTATTCCAATGGATTTCCCCTGTATGCAATTATGCTTTCTATTTTTCTCTTGCAGCTTTCAATGTTGCTTTGTTCTTTACACTTAATGTTTTAACTACATTATGCAGAGGGGAGTTTCTTTTCCAGTCTTGTTTGGTTTAACTTTGTTGTGCCTCTGACATCTGTATGTTTATATATTTTCTGAGTTTGGGAAAGTTTTCTTCTATGATCTTGTTGAATATCTGTTTTCTCCCTCACTTAATGCTATAATGAAAAGATTAGTCTTTTTATAGTGTCGCACATTTCATGCATGCATGTTCCTTTCCTAGGGGTGGATGGATATATATATATATATATATATATATATATCTTGTTTGGTAAAGTTACTTTAATTTATCTTTGAGTCTGATCTTCTATCTTCTGTATGATCCATTTTTCTCTTGAGTTTTCTAGTCAGGTTATTGAGTTGTTCAATTCCATCTTCATTTCATCTTGAACCTCATTGATGGTTCTCTTTATTGAATTTTGTTTTCTTTTCTTTTTTATTGGTTATTTTATTTATTTACATTTCAAATGTTATCTTCCTTCCCAGTTTCCCCTCCACAAACCTCTATCCCCTTCCCCCTGCTTCTATGAGAGTGCTCCCCCACCAACCCACTCCCTGCTCAACAGCCTAGCATTCCCCTATGCTGGATCATGGAGCCTCCACAGGACCAAGGGTTTCCCTTTCCATTGATGCCAGATAAGGCAATCCTCTGCTATATATGCAGTTGGAACCATGAGTCCCTTCATGTGTACTCTTTGGTTGGTGGTTTAGTCCCTTGGAGCTCTGGAGTGTCTGGTTGGTTGATATTACTGTTCTTCCTATAGGGTTGCAAATGCATTCAGCTCCTTCAGTCTTTCCCCTAACTCATCCATTGGGATCCCCATGTTCAGTCTGATGATTGGCTGTAAGTACTTCTTGGCATCAGCAATACTGTCTGGGTTTGATGTCTGCAGATAGGATGGATCTCTAGGTGGAGCGGTCTCTGGATGGCCTTTCCTTCAGTCTCTGCTCCACTCTTTGTCCCTGTTTTTCCTTTAAACAGGATCAATTCTGGGTTAATATTTTTGAGATGGGTGGGTGGCCCCATCTCTTAACCCAGGGGGCATGCCTATCCATTGGCTATGCTTCTACCTCTCCTTTGTTAAGTATTTCAGCTAATGTCATCTCTGTTGGGTCCTGGGACCCTCTTGGGTTCTTGGCATCTAGGACTTTCCTAGATTTGTCTTTGTCATTTCAATCAGGCTTAAGTTTGTGTTCACTTAGTCATCACTCTGGTATTTATTCTCTTCATGTGTCTTCTCTTTAAATTCATTAAGTTGTTTCTCTGTGTCTACTTCAAACTTCTTGGGATCTTTGATGAAATTTTTGATTGTTCTTTCAAGTTCTGTGTCCTGGGGTTCATCAAAGTATTGTCAAAGAACATTTCTGTAGGATTGATGGATTTGGGGGAAAATATTGTGATCTTTCATATTGTTTGTATTTTTACAAAGAGATCTGGGCATATGGATTTTTGGTTTTTTGTTCGTTTGTTTGTCTATGATAGGGACATATCATGTGACAGAGAACAGGATACCCAAGCCAGATTCTGCCTGAAGGTTAGATATGGCTTAGATGAAATGAAGTTATATGATTACCAGGAGCTAGGCTAGCATGCTGGATGTTGATCTTGGTCTAAGCCTGGTGTTTGGGGGTAGTGCCATCAGGGTTATCCTGACTTGGCTGAAGTACTGAATGTGGGATATGAGGTAGGTACTCTCTTTGGGTGGGGTGTACAAAGGGGAGGACTGGGTGTACTCACCCAAGTAGACTGTAGGGCAAGAAGTATAAGACTGTCCAGATAAGGCAGAATGTTTTCATTCAGCATGACAGGGGCCTGTATTGTGTAGTGAGGTGGGAATAGTCCTGACAGGAGCCATGTTCGGTGGAGTGTAAGGAGTGCTATTCAGACTAGGCCAAGGCACTAGATAGGGGACCAGGGCTAAAGCTGGGGAATGGATTAGAAGACTGCTTGAAGGAAAAGATCAGATGAACTCACAGTGCCTCTTGCAAGATTACTAAGACCTGGTTGTGATGAGAGATGGGATATGGCACTCTAGTGGCCTGTGGGCTCTGGAAGGGTTGGGGAGATCCAGGTTGGAATCTGGAGGTTGGGGGAGATGCTATCTAGGCTCTTCAGACTAGGATCAGTTTCTCTCTGTAGGACCTGCTTTAGATATGGGAATTGGAGAGGGTGCATAGACTGAAGAATCAGGTAGACTCACCTGGCTTGACTTTGGCAGCATATATGCAGGGAGGAAAGATTGGATAGGAGACTGAGGGGCCTGCTTAGTGTTTTTCTGATTTTTTTTTTTTAAAAATAGATTATACTATTATAACATGTTCTATGCTTTTTTTCTACTTCTTTGTCTTTCTGTGTGAATGCATATATGTATATGTATGTGCTTGTATGTGTGATTTGTTTCATAGATTACTATGTTTCAATTTTTATGAATACACACTTATGTGAAAGAAAAGTATGGTTTTAATGTTAGTTGCTGGGGTCTATGTAGGTCTTTTGATCATTTAATCATCATCTTAATTGTGTGTTTCAAATATTTTTTATTTGGTTGATCTCATTTTTATTGATAATTGGTATGGTTCATTTATAATGGTGGTGACTTTATAACTTTATTCTACAATTTTCCAAATTTTTGGTAAATGTTGAAGCTATATTATTTTTCCTGGCAAAAGTCCAAGTGGATATAATTTTCAATGAGTTGGTTCATTTACTTTTAGGATTGCCTCTGCCTTAGGCTTAATTATGCAAAAGAAATGGTTAACTAAACTTTGATTAGTACTGCCTCATAACTAATTTATGACCATTTTTCATTAACTTATTTATTTATTTACACTCCAGATATTATTTCCCCATCAACCCTCCAACTGTTCCACATCCCATACCTCCTCCCCACACCCCAGTCTCCATGAGGATGTCCTCAATCTCCCCTCCCCATCCCGCCTGACCTCTAAACTCCCTGGGGCCTCCTGTCTCTGGAGTGTTAAGTCCATCTACAGAAACACCCTCTAAAACATTTGGGATATGTTTTCTCCCAAATAAACAGATTTAAGCAGTAGAAATTATTTGAATTGTTTTAATCTGATTTTATCCAGGTCATTTGTTCAGTGCAGTTTATTTTTCATTTTCTTCTTGCTTATTTAATTTAAGATTAAATAATTGAATTATTGTCAATGTTTCTACTTGTTTGAGAGTTATATTCTCTTTATGCAATTGACTGTTGCTATAGAAAATTTAAAATGCACACTTTGTTCTAAAACTAATCAACAGCCTTACTCTCCTTCCTATCAAAGTGACCAGCCTGGTTAGAATGCTTTAATTAAGAGATACACTTCAGAAATGCTTCACAGTGTTGTATGGTGTTTTAATAGACTTTTATTTTGATATGCCTATAAACCCATGTTATTATTTTCTGTGAATTTATGCTAATATAATTACCCATAGGTTCCCAACAGTAATTTTTTTTTTTTTTACTTTTTTCACATTAGACTTTTCTTAGGAGATATTTTCTTTTTTTAACATTTATCTTTCAGACTTTCATTCTTCTTAGAGGTCTATTGGTGATAAAATTCTAAAGGAATGTTTTCAAATAAAATGTTTCTATTTCCTTTCTGCTTGGAACGTTAGTTTTTTTTTTTGAGTACTCAGTCTTAGTTTGACTGCTGTGTTTTGTCAGTTCTGAATATGTCTTCCCACTTTGCCTCTGTGTTTTCTTCATGTACCGTGGGAGGCAGGTGCAAGGACAATGTGCATCTGTGCAGGTTACCCTTCAGTCTCTTTTCAGGTCCTCCTCATCTTCATTGTATACATTTTAATGTGTCTAGCAAGAACTACAATTTACATTTTAATTTGCCACATGGCCTTTGTGTATTCATCTTGATGATTTAGATTCCTATCAGTTTTAAACAGTCTCAGCAAGCAATTCTCTAACCAGTGCTTTTGCCAAGTCTCTATGTTTCCTTCTGAAGTTTCTGTCAGTATCGTTTGAAACTTTTCAGTCCATCCTCTGTGCCTTTATCTTTTCTTTCCTAGTTCTCATTTCCTTGGCTTTTTGCTTAATGTGGATAATTTTACAGATGTCCTAATTTACATATTCTGCCTTCAGAAATATTTGTCATTTTTTGCTCATATATAGTTTACATTTGAATTAATATAGCTGTATGACTTCATTTCCATAAAATCTATTTTATTCTTTACCAAAACAGCTTGCCAAAACATGTGAACAATACATACAAAAACCTTTTGGTTAAACATGATTGTTGTCCCAAAAGGATGGGAACAGATTGGTCCATCTATCAGAAACTCTGTGTTGCACAAAAGATCTATATTGGTGTTCTGTACAACTATACAAAGGAATAGTAAAGATTTCTGAATACTATTGTGACCATCATGAATTTAAAAAATATGTAGTTAAGTGAGTATAAAATATTTAGAATTAAATATATTGCTTCATAAATTACACCTCCAAATTTAGATCTAGAAGCCACCAGATCTCCTAGCTTTTTTTGTTTATTGTGTGTACTTGATAGGTTTCTGAAAGTTCACAGGAGTATTTAAATATTAGTTGAATGTATCTTTTTTGTGTGCTTGATTCTGATAATGTTTAATAGCTTACATAATTATATCAGAAAATTTAAGTTCAAAGCATCAAATGAAGGAAATTAACAGTACTAAACTGGTGTATAGCCACACAAAAAATGACCTAAGTGTGACTCAGACACAGTTTATCTATAAATCTTGTGATTTATCCTAAAGATAAAATCAATGGTGAAGACATAATAAAATTATATTTTTACTAATTATAACACTTTTGTTTTATTACTTTTTATTGCATGGTTGTATGTGTGTATGGTTGTGTGTGTGTGTGTGTGTGTGTGTGTGTGTGTGAGAGAGAGAGAGAGAGAGAGAGAGAGAGAGAGAGAGAGAGAGAGAACACTTGCATGTTTGGGGTGTGAAGGCTAGAGAGTAGCTTTTCAGATTTGGTTCTCTTCTTCCACGGAGGGTTCTGGGCATCAAACTAAGGTTGTTGAGCTTATACAGTAAACAATTTTACCAGCTGAGACATTCCACTGTCTTGTATATTGTTACGCAGAAACCACTACTTGTATACATACTTTAAGATAAATAAAATTAAGGGCCAGAGAGATAGCTCAGTGGTTAAAAAACACTGGCTGCTCTTCTAAAGATCCTAGGTTCTATTACCAGCGCTAACATCATGGCCCACAACCATCACTATCTCAAGTTCCAATTGATCCAATGCTCTCTGGCTATTGTGGGTATCAGGCATGCATGTAGGCAAAATACTCACACACACACACACACACACACACACACAAATAAAATTAGTAAGTTTATTGACACTATTGCAGATTGAGATTTAGCATGAGATAAAGAAGATGTAGAAGAAAATAAGTAAAATCCAACAGTGTGAACATGAAGTGATAGCATCATGTGAAGTGATGTAGCATTTTCTACAAAAGAAAAACTAAGCCCTTTCATAGATATCTATACTTTACAAGTACATAAAAACAAACAAAACCAGGGATCATAAGCAAGAGAAGTTTGTAAAGTAAACTGTATTATGAAATCATCTTCTATAACATGAATGGAAGTTATTTACCAAAATAGCTGCTTCCAGGATCTCATCACAAGACTGGCTCACCACTTTCTCTTGATACAATGCCAAGAATAATTTTCTAATGCTTAGTGAGGTTCTAAAAGACCTAGTACAAAAGACAAAGTACAACTGGCAAAAAACAAGAGAGTAGAAGCTGTAAAGCAAGCAAGCACAGGAGATTAAAGTGCATCAAATATGCTTAAATGTATACATTTGTAATTATATTATGATGCACTGGATACCTATTTAGAGTAGTAGGCAGATATCTATCCCATTGTTCTGGAAACTGGCAACAGAAGAACAGATAAAGTATGTTTCCTGCCTATTTATCAATTATGTCTTAGGATAATCACATGTTGATGGGAGAAAAATCTCATTGTAGATTTATTTAACTGAATGGAAAAAAGAATGGTCGACTTGAAACATTACCAGTTTTGAAATCTTTGATAAAATAATGGCTGTAGGCACAGTTTATAAATTGTAATTAACCTCGAAGGAGCAAGAGAGACAGATATTGTATTTCCTTAGATCAATGAGGAATACATTGAATATTCAATACTACCTATAAGGCATGACTACTGGAAAAATTCCAGCTAAAATCCTTTTAAGCCTTTATGCCTAATTGCCAGTTTATAGTAATTGTAGCAGACAGACGCAGATTACAAGGCAACAGAGAGCTAGTCAATATGTGCAGCCTGAGGTGAGCCATGTGGGATGAATGACCCAGTGATTTCACCAAATAGATCACAGGAAGGGGAAGTCAGTGTTCTATTGATTGACACATAATAAAAACAGGGCTGGGGATATAGCTCAGTTGTTAGAGTTTTTGTTTAGCATGTTCAAAGCTCAAAATTCAATTCTAGTATAATAAAACAACAACAAACAATTACAGTGTGCAGATGTTATTTGTATCCTGATGAAAACAATTTGTAAACAAGTGGTATGAGATATTTTAAAGAAATAGGAATCATTTGTAAGTCTGGGGGTTAGTGTGGTTATTCATTTTTACACGGTGCCTTTTAGCTGTGAATCTCAAAAATATTTATAGACCAAACAAGTAAAGTGATATGTATAATTACTTCAAAATAATTTTAGGTCAGGTGTAGACACTAGAAGAACTATTAATAATCAAGTATGGCCACAGGTTGACCATTGTCTAATACTATCAGATAAATATATGATGCCAGGTTTCAAGCATCACACGTGTATAAAGACTATTTTTTATTGTTCTTAAAAACAGTTTTCCCTGCATTGGTATATTATCTCTTCCCTCTCCCTAGGCAACCATCACTATAGTTATTTCTGTTACCATTTCTGTTTTATTTCTGCAGATGTTAGAAAATTGGAATCATATAGTTCATAGGTTTTCCAGTGTTTTTGTCTTGTTATAGCTTGACAGTTTATTCAATTTTAACACTAAGCACTGTTTCATTGTCTGGATATATCACAATTTATGTGTCCATATACCTATTTAAGAATATCTTGGCTGCTTGCTAGTTTTAACCATTATATGTAAACCCTTTATAAAAAATGTATGTATCTGTCATATGTGCATGTGATTGTTCCTTTAGATGAATGTCAAGCAGTATGATTGTTGAATTTTGTGATTTGATTTTGAAGACACTTATACTATGTCTCCAAAGTGTAATTATTTTCCATTTCCATCAGTAAGGAATGAGACTTCTTGCCACATTCTGCTAGCATTCAATATTGTCACATCACTGGATTTTGGTCATTCATATAACTGTGTAGATCCATGTCATTTTATACAAAAAGTTATATTTTGTATAGTCAAGATTCTGATATAGCTTTCTCTTGAGAGGCTCTTCCAAAGCCTGACAGATACAGAGGCTGATGCTCTCAGCCAACCATTGGACTGAACATGGGGTCCCCAATGGAGGAGTTAGAGAAAGGCCTGAAGGAGCTGAAGGGGTTTGCAACCCCATAGGAAGAACAACAATATCAACCAATCAGATACCCTAGAGCTCCTGGGAACTAAACCACCA
Organism: Rhynchomys soricoides; assembly: GCA_019843965.1. Taxonomy (NCBI): domain Eukaryota; kingdom Metazoa; phylum Chordata; class Mammalia; order Rodentia; family Muridae; genus Rhynchomys; species Rhynchomys soricoides. The sequence goes on along the minus strand of JADRCH010000064.1, from coordinate 10,685,946 downwards.
ACCAAAGAGTACACATGGAGGGACCCATGGCTCCAGCTGCATATGTAGCAGAAGATGGCCTTGTTGGGCATCAATAGGAGGAGAGGTCCTTGGTCTTGTGAAGGCTCAATGCCCCAGTGTAAGGTGATGCCAGGGCAGTGAGGTGGGAGTGGGTGGGAGGGTGGTTGGGGAAGCACCCTCATAGAAGAAGGGGGAGGGAGTATAGGATAGGGGTTTGTAGAGGGGAAACTGGGAAAGGGGATAACATTTTATCTGTAAATAAATAAAATATTTAATAAAAAAAGAATGAAACTTTTTCAGTACTTACAGACATTTAAAATGTAGATAATGTTAACACTGAAAGTTATTTGAAAATATTATATTCAAGTTATTAAAATTTGAATCATAAAGAAAAAAGATTCTTCATCTATCTATAAAATAAATGTTGTAATTAGGACTTCAGTAAATTTCTGTGAGAATTAATGAATGAGGAGATTTGTGGAAAATATTAAAAATTTATCCTATGTCAGCATTCTAGAAATGGCAATTTTTAATTCCTTAATTGAAGAGTATGTTGGCTAAATCATTTATCCAGATATTTAATAGTCATATAATTTTCTTCTCATTCATCAGCCTGACCTTTAACCTATTAGCTAATAGTTAAGATATATAAATAGGAGTGCTATCCCAAAGTATTGGCTTGGACTGCACAGGTAACAACTACCATGTAAAAAAGTTATCAAATTCAATCAATAACATTGAGTATTAGAAATAAAACAGACTTACTTCTTCCCTTAAACTTTTGAGTAGATTAATTATTTTTTTAAGAATATGTAGACTAAATTATGTTGAGTGGTTTGGTCCTAACTATAGGTGACACACTTCAGAGCATGGGTGGGCACTGCTCTGTAAGATGCTAAAAATGGTCTAACTTATGGTCAAATCATCAACAGAATTAAACATTTCATAGTATTTTCTACTATTTATCATTTGCATTAGTTCATTGAAAGTTCCATACAATGCATTTTGATTATATTCATCCTTTCAACTCTGCAGATCCACCCTCTTTTCTACCCACCCAACTTTGTGCCCTTCCATTTATTTAATCCTTCGATACAAATTCTGCCTAATTAGTGTGATTTAACCAGAGGCTACACTGTAAAAGTAACTTTTACTCTCCTGTTGTAATTGTTGCCTGGGAGGTTCTCTGCCTCCATCTGCTAACTTAGACCTAGTCCTGGAAGCTTCTAGACTCCATACACTATTATCTAGGCCTAGAATATTTTCAGCCTCTGAGACTTGCAGCTGAATTGGCTCACTCTTTCCAGCTCTTTCTAAACTGTGGCTGGATGGTCAACTCAGCTGTTCTGACTCAAAACCCTCTTCCACATTACTTATTCAATCTGGCTTTTGTTTCAACCTCTGAATTGCTCTGCTAGGCTAAAAATTAACCCTAACAATCTTTTTTAATCTTCTAGCTCCTTCTCATTCCCTTGTTTGTTCTGTCTTTACCTGTGGCTAGCTTGTTCTCTCCTCAATCTATCCCTGTAAAATTCTCCCAGTGAAGCTATGTCCTTTTCCCTCTCTGTGCTGCTCTATTCTTCCTCTAAACTATTATACTGTTCTCCACAAGTTCTACTGTATTCCTGTACTGTATGTACTCTCTTCTTCCTGTAATGTCAGTCTCTCCCTTAAGTAGCTTTCCTTTCCTCTATTCTTGTGAGAGTTGAATATACCTTATTCTATTGAATCTTTTTCTAATTCACCATTTTTTCTGCCACTCAATTAGACATCACTTTCAAACATGGGTGCTTTCTTCTACAAACAAATTTTACCTTCATTGTTTGGGATTAAAGGTATATACTAAGGGATGAGCCACACCACAATAAGAAACGGGTTCGAATATCCTGTAACACTACACTCTTAAAGAAAACTCTTTCTCTCTCTTAGCAGCTCACAATTGTCAGGTACCTCTTCCATGCTGCAACTTGGTCTGGCTTGGGATTTCACAGGTTTTGTGCATACAGTTGTAATTGCTGTGCATGCAGCTGCCTTACTTTGTCAGAAGATGATGTTTCCCTGTACTCATCTTCTGCTTTTGGTTCTTACACTCTTGCTGTTCTTTCTTCTACAATCATCTGTGAGCCTTGAAAGCTGGGTGCATATGTTCTTTTTAGGACTGAGTATTCTGCAGCTTTTTATTCTCTTTATTTGTTGGTTGCTGTGTTAGTCAATATTTATTACAAATGGAAGTTTCTCAGTTGAGGGTTGAAAAATATATTGATCTACAGGTATAACAATAAATCATTAAGATTCTATTTAAAACTATGTCCATTTGGCAGCAACCTTATGACCTGTCTAGCTATACATTCTAAGCTATGGGACACTATGAAAAGACTAAATCTAAAAATAATAGGAATAGAGAAAGAAGAAACCCAGGTCAAAGGTACAGAAAGATATTGTCAACAAGATTATAGAAGAAAATTTCTCTGACCTAAGAAAGACTATCAAATATAAGAAGCATAGAGAAAGAACATAAAATAGATTAGACTAGAAAAGATAGTTCTCTCAGCACATAATAATTAAAACACTAAATGTGAAGAAAAAAATAAAGAATATTAAAACCTGCAATGGGAAAAGATCAAGTAACTTATAAAGGCAGAAATATTGGAATAAAAGCTGATTTTTCAATGGAGAGTATAAAAGCAAGGGGGCTGGACAGATATGCTACAGACACTAAGAGACCACAGATGCCAGCCAAACTATTATACCTAAATTATCTTTCAATCACAATTCTTTACATATCTTGAAAGGACATTTTTCAGCTTTATATGGAAACAATAAAACTCAGGATAGCTAAAACAATCCCAAAGAGAACTGATGGAGGTATCACAAACCCCAACCTCAAATTTTACTACAGAGCTATAATAAATAAAAACAACATTGTATTGGCACAAAGGCAGACACATTGATCAATAGAATTGAATTGAAGATTCAGACACAATTCCACATGTCTATGGGACACCTGATTTTTGATAAAGAGGCCAGAAATACACACAAATGGTGCAGTTCAAACTGGATGGCTACATGTAGAAGACTGCAAATAGACCCATCCATTTGTCCTGCACAAAACTCAAATCTAAATGGATCAAAGACTTAAATGTAAAATCAGATACATTGAACCTGATGGAAGAGAAAGTGTGTGTGGGGGGTAGCTTTGAATGCATTAGCACAGGAAAAGACTTCTAAACAGAACACCATTAGAACTGGTACTAAGATCAACAGTTAATAAGTGGGATCTCATGAAAATGAAGAGCTTCTGCATGACAAGGACAAAACAGCAGCCTACAGAATGGGAAAGAGTTGTACCAATCACACATCCTATAGAGGAATAATATTTTTAAAAATACCCTAGATATCTAGAAAACAAATATCTCAATCAAAAAATGGGGTAGAGATCTAAACAGAATTCTCAACAAGGAAACTCAAATAGCAAGGAAACCCTTAAAGAAATGTTTAACATCCTTAGACATCAGGGAAATGAAAATCAAAACAACTTTAAGATTCAATTTTTCCCTGTCAGAATGACTGAGATCAATAAAACAAGTGATAGCTCATGTTGGTGAGGATGTGAAATAAGGAGAACACTCATCCATTGCTCATGAGAGTGCACACCTATCTAGCCATTAAGAAATCACTGTGGTTGTTCCTTAGGATGATGGGATTGATCTACCTCAAGACCCACCTATGGGTCTGTCCACTTGGACATTTACCTAAAGGACACTTAATCTTACCACAGAGACTTTTGATTAAGCATGTTCATTGCTGCTCTATTAATAATAAGCAGTAATTGGAATCTACCTAAATGTTCCTCAAAAAAATGAATGAATAAGAAAATATGGTACATTTACATAATGCAGTACTACTCAGTCATAAAAAAATGAAATTATGAACATAAATGGATTGAGCTAGAAAAACTCATCCTAAGTAAGTTAACTCAGCCACAGAAAGACAAATATGGTCTGTGTGTGTACATGTTAACTTGACACAAGATACAGTTCTTTGAAGGGAGTGAAACTTAATTGAGAAAATACCCTCAAATAAGATATGGCTGTACAGCATTTTCTTAATTGGTGCTTGATGTGGAGAGCCCAACCATTGAGGGTGGTTCCATTCCTGGGCTTGTTTTCCTGTGTTCTGTAAGAAAGCAGGCTGAGCAAGCTGTAATGAACAAGCTAGTAATCAACACCCATCCATGCCCCCTGTATCAACTCCTGTCTCCAGATTTCTTCCCTGATTGAATTCTTGTCATACTTCCTTTTATGATAAACAGTGATATGGAAGTGTAATTCAAATAAACTCTTTCTTCCCCAACTTGCTTTTGGTCATTGTATTTCATTGCAAAAATAGAAATCCTAAGACAGTATGTATTTGCTTACATGTGAATATTAGTTGTTAAATCAATGACAACCAAGTTATAATCCATAGAACCAGAGAGGTTAGGTATAGAATAAAGGACTAGACATGTCAGAAAGATCTTGTTAAATAAGGTAAATAGAATAGATAGTTGTGGATGGATGGTGTAGGGTCTGGAATGGGAGTGTTAACTGGGGAGGAGATGCAAGAGAGGGCGAGGGGGGGAATACAAAGAAAGACAGCTAAAATTAAGGTTTATTTGAGGGGTAGTATGGAAACTTAATTAAGTAGAAGCTTACACACACATACACACGCACATGCCCACACACACACGAAGGCTATCTAAATGAACTTACCAAATAATGGGAGAGACAGAACCCCAACTAGATACCTCCTATCATCAAAGGGAGCTTTTACTCCCAGAAATATCTTACATCTAATTGAGTTGTTGGCCATGGGAACTTCTAAACAACCCGAGGTATTTCAAATAATATATGTTGCTCTCCATAAACAGACTGCAATGCCCTACAGCTGAACACAACATCTACAAAACTTATTGAACATGGAGAAGTTGAGCTGGTGCCTACATTGAGCCTTTCCTCCATGATCTAGCATCTTTGGTATGGAAAAGTACTTTGCAAGCTATCAAAGGAGAAATGTAAACACCAATCTCGCCACAAACCCTTTGATTTACAATGGTGTCCTGCAGGCAAAGTATGCTAATGCAATGGTTGCACAAAGCTCAAGGGAATAAAATCTAATTTGACATAAGGCACAGTCTTTGAAATGAAACCCATTCCTGACACTTCTAGAGTGACCAAGAATCTGAGACTAGATATCCCAGAGATCTAGGTTAGATCCAAATACTACCATTCTCCTAGAATAATGTAGCAAGAAAATGACTCTAGGTGATATTCTGCTATACTCATAGATTGGTCAATGCTTTCTTAAGCTTCATCCCAGAATCATCCTCTTTTACCAACTGATAGTAAATACAGAGACCCACAGCCAGTCATTATGTGGAGAATGAGAGATTTTAGAACACTCAGCCCTAAATGGGATATCTCCATGAAAATCCCTCCCACTCAGAGTTCAGGAACTCTGCAAAAGTGGGGGTGGAAAGAGGATAAGAGCCAGAGGTGATGGAGGACAGACAGTAAGGAAACAAGGTCCTCTAAATCAACAGGATTAATGCATTTATGATCTCACAGACTAAGCCAGCATACACTTGCCTTGCATGGATATGCACCAGATGGGGTCCCAGCACTGAAAGAAGTAGGCACAGCCCCAGTCCTTAATGCAGAAGCAACCTCTAATTGATAACCTCATGGCAAATTAAAATTTAATTTTCTGCAAGGGAAATTGTCTCACTGGGGAGACAAACTACTCTTAAGAGTAGGCTGCATGCCCAGTAGTTGATGGCCAACAGAAAATGAGCTCACCAGCGGCATTGGAGAATCCTTGTCTCCTCATAGTGTCATGTCAAGACTTTTATTCTTAATTTTTAATTTTTATTTCATTTTATTTTATTTTCTCTCTCTCATGTCTTTTGCTTATATATTATGGCTTTCAGGTTAGTGTTTTAGGCAAAAGAGTGGATCTCTGAATCTATATCTGCTTCTTGTGTCTTTACTTGGGCTCTTTTGTTTGTTTGTTTGTTTGTTTTGTCCTAGTACAACTGTTTATATTGCTTTGCTTTTGTGAGTTTGACACTGCTGGGTACAATAACTCACTTGGTGATAACAGATGCACTTAGATTCAAATATTGAGAGAACAAGGAAGGAGAAATTATGAATAAAATTATTCAGCTTGATAACTTAAACTGTTGGCTTCCCCCAAAACCCCCATAAATCTTAGTATTTTATCTGTGAGTACTTTTCTCAATTTCTAGAGCAATGACAATTACAAAGGTGGTATTTCCAAAGCTGATCTTACATTCTCTACACTTTGCAACCATAAATGACAAATAAAATATATTGCTTTTCAAAACCACACACTGCTCTTTAAGAATGAATCTTGCCGGGCAGTGGTGGCATATTCCTTTAATCCCAGCACTCGGGAGGCAGAGGCAGGCAAATTTCTGAGTTCGAGGCCAGCCTGGTCTACAGAGTAAGTTCCAGGACAGCCAGGGCTACACAGAGAAACCCTGTCTCGAAAAACCAAAGGGGGGGGGGAGAATGAGAAGAATGAGTCTCCTGTGAAGCACAGGGTGCCTTTACTAATTAGCTGTGGCCAGGCTAGTCCAATGTGATAATTTTTGTTTTATCTCATTTATTTTATTATTATCTCTTAGAAGCCTGTTTCTTTTCTAATGAGAGACAGAAAGGAAGTGGATCTGGGTGAGTGGGGAAGTGAGGAAGAACTGAGAGAGAGAACTAGAAGGAAACCAGTAACCAGGATATTTTGTGTGAGAAAAAACATCTATTTTCAATAAGAGGAAAAAATAAAAATAAAAGCAGAAATATACCTTGTATCTTCATTGAAATTGAAGGAAACTCTTTCTCTCTCTCTCTCTCTCTCTCTCTCTCTCTCTCTCTCTCTCTCTCTCTGTCTCTGTGTGTGTGTGTGTGTGTGTAGCAATGGGGAGTGGGATTGTTCTTGTCCTGTGTCTCAGCAAGAAGCGCTGCTATATTACTGACCTCTCACGCAGCTCACAGCACTCTGGATTGCTGCTTCCTTTATGGCCTTTCTCTTTCTCAAAGCAATCCAGTCTGAAAGCTGGAAGCATACCCATACCTTGTTACAGCAAAGGAGAGAACACTGTGCTTCGTCTTGGGTCTTACATCTATTACAGAACATGTGTGAAAATGGTTTTTGAGCCCCCGTTGAGAAAATAAAATGGATAGATTCCTCGGCTGAGGAGTCATAGAATCATTTTCAGAGCTGCGTTAGCAAAAGTCGCCTTCTGAGACTGTTGATTTGTCCCAAGCACTTTAGCCTATCCCTGGTTAGATGGGATGTTTCAGTCACTCTAGTGAAGACTATCATTTTCTAGGATGCTGAGTTTAGACACAACACTAAGGCTTTGTTTTGGGGAACTAAGAGATAAGAAGTCTCCAATATTAGAAACTCACTGTGATAGCTCACCTGCAAAGCCCCAGGAGAAGGAGGTCAAAAACCAGGGGAACACGGATTTCTCTGAAGCATTCTCGCAGACCACCTATTTGGACTGAAATTCACATTGGCTAGGGAGGATCAAAGCAACAAGGAGCAAGGAACAATTTGATGGAGAGTTTCATTGACTCAGCCTGGGATGTGGACCAAGAAGACTGTTGTCTATGTGAGTTTCCTTTCTTAAAATACTTCCTGTCCACCGTATAGAATGATTTTAATGTGGTTGAAACTTTTCCTTAGGGATATAAGTTCAAATTCTGAACTAAACTCAGACTTTGAGCGTTGACAGTAAATAAAAGAGAGAGAGAGAGAGAGAGAGAGAGAGAGAGAGAGAGAGAGAGAGAGA
>JADRCH010000064.1:10504519-10678081 GCA_019843965.1 Rhynchomys soricoides | reverse complement strand
AGAGAGAGAGAGAGAGAGAGAGAGAGAGAGAGAGAGAGAGAGAGAGAAAGGCTGAAACAATAAACTATAGTAAAGCATGACTTATTAGATTATACCACACATGTTTGTTGAATTATTAAGGGGAAAAATAGCAAGCACCCAGACATGAAGACACTAGAGTAAAATTGTCTGTCTTTATTGACACCTGAAGGTGCAATAAGAGTCCAGTTGTCTTGATAAGCTAAGGTGAGCTAAACACGTTACTAAATTGATTCCTAGATATTAGAAAGATCACTAAAACAACCTCAGTTTTTTACTTCTGTTTCAAACTGTTACAAACTGTTTACTTCAGTTTGTTACTTCTGTTCAAGTAATATTAAAGTCTTTTTTTAAAGTTTTAAAAATTTTTTATTGGATATTTTCTTTATTTTCATTTCAAATGTTATCCCCTTTCCTGGTTTCAAAGATAGGCATTATCCTAAACTTTTAAAATTTACATAAAATGGAAACAAATAGATAAATAGAAATAAATATTATATAAATATAAGTATACATAAATAAAATACAATTTATATATTTTTAAATGTCATTTTACTCTAGTACATGCTGAGCATAACAAAAGTATGAGTGTGGAGATCATGCTATAAATGTCGTGTATTTTGACTGAACATGGTAAAAATCTAGTGATGTGAAAAGCAATATGTCTACTGCCTTGTTCTCACAATGCCACTTCTGTTTGGAAAAACCAAACTAAATGATGCCGAAAATTACGTAAATGGGACAGGCAACAGTACTTAGTGGGTAAAGGAGCTCGCTGCTAAGCCTGGTCACTTGAGGTCGACTCCTAGAACTCACATGGTGGAAGGAAAGAATCGGCGTTTTCAACTTGTCCTCTGACACCCTTATGCATACATCACATACACACACACATACACACACACAAACACACACACACACATACACACACACACACAGATTAAAAAATAAGTAGCCAAAAATTGATGTCTCTAAACTCTACATAGACCTTACACTTGCTGAGTCCTTGAATATAAACCCTCGATTCTTCTGTGGATAAAGAAAAGTATCTATTTAAAAAAACACAAAAACACAAAAACCAAACAATCCTCATTTACAGCACCCATCAGCCTTGGACATTCTGGAGCATAGATCACCATGAGTTCCCCTTTTTGTTATGCAAAAAAATAGTAGAACTTGGTAGTAGAATTGCTTATAAGAATTTGGATTTAAGCAAACAGCCCCAAAACACATTATTATAAAAATCATGCAGCAATGACCTGAAAAAAATATTGTATACATACTAATATTATTTTGTAGCTGTGGGCTATGACAGGAAAAAGTTAAGCTAGCAAGTGAGAACCAGGTCAAAACATCTTTGTAAATCTGTTATGTAAGGGATGATTCTTCCTTTACCTTGTAGATTATTTAAAATGTTAGGTCTTCAATCAAGTCTTCACTTCAACACATATATGCATACACATTACACACAGATAAAGCATATTATAACTGATCTTATAAACTAGGGGTACACTCTCATCATGGAAGTTTGGTGAGCAGAAGTCATTGTAAGTAATTTTGCTTACACCAGGCTTTGGCCTCTACTGTCAGTAGTGATCCTTACACAGGACCTTTGAGTGATTTTCCCTTTCGCTGTAAAGCAAAGTCTCAGTCCTTGGTTGTGTCAGGAAGAGAAAATCCAGATAAGATGAATTTTCTCATGACACTTAACATCCTGCTTCCTTTGGAGAGTAAATGTGGGACCATTTTATTTCATTCTTTCTCTCCCGTTTCTCTGGTTTTAGTCTGTCACTCCCTCCCTCCCCCTCTCTCTCTGTGGTGCATGCATGTGTCTATTCTTGCACATCCAAATTCTAGAGAGAGACTCACTCTGATAGATTTTTCTATTGCTTGTTTTATAATATATGTAAGTTGTTTTGTGACACAATGACAAATTTAGGTAATAAATTATTTTTGTGTGTCTTTAAAATATCTTCAAAATATTTTATAAACACGGGATTCATATTACAAAACACTTCTGGTACTTACAATGTGGGGCAGTTTTCTCACTTGTATGCATAGAGACCATGACCAGGAGAACCTGGGAATGGGGACTAAATGGGTGAGGTAATACAAAATCCTATAAACTAGTAAAGAATATAATCAGAATTCAGTTCTAGGCAATTTTCAACATGATTACATACTTATTTCTTTAAAAAAAAAAACAAAAAATAAAAAACAAGTTTTAGAGGCAGCAAGACACTTGCCTCTAAATCTGACAACCTGAGCTAGATTCTTGGATCTAACATGGTAGCAGACTTCAGCAAATTGTCCTCTGACATCCACCTGTGCAATTTTGCATGTGCCTGCCAGAAAGAGAGAGGGAGGTTGTTATCAACTAAAACCCCTTATTTTGAGGGAGATACTAATCTGACTAACTTGTTCTGGACTGGGTCAAACTTTTAAGATGCATTTGTAAAGCACAGGGCAGTTTCTTCCCTCTTGCGGAGCCGAGGAAAATGACTTTTGCTGTTGCAGAAGGGCTGGGGATAGAAGGATCTCAGATAAGGACTTTTTAAATGTACCAGATTAGTGTTCTTGCAGCCCTAACAAATGATCACAAATTAAGCAGCTTAAAGCCACATGGATTTATTATCTCATAGTTCCGAATGCCCGGCATCTGCAGTCTTGGCTGAACACAGCTCCAGACCTCTCTCACAAGGCCAAATTCAAGGCTGTAGCTGGCCTGGGTTTTTCCCATGAGGATTTGGACAGTCTGCTTCCAATATCATTCAGAATGCTGGCAGAATTTAACTTTCAACAGTAGTATAGCAGTGGTCTTGGTTGCCTTATTGCCTGTCACCCTGAGGTTGTACTTAGATTTTAAAGACCATAACATCTTCTTCCCACTAACCTCTCACTGGTTTATTCTGCCACAGTTCTCCTTAGTCTTCAGCTAGACAATAGCTCTTTAAGTAGTCAAATGATTGGATTGGGTCTAGCTGGATTATACTGAACTTTCTCTTTCTTGGTTGATATAACCAACTATGTCTAAAAAAATATCTGTGATATCTCTATATACATACTGTTTGATTAAATAATCAGACAATAGAATCTTCAGGGGATGCCTGGAAAATCTTGCCCACAAAAGTTTTCCCTCCATTCAGAACCTGAAGTCAGAAATATTCACAATTCTTGGTTTTCAAGGATTAATGATGTATCAGTAACCTTCAGTGTTGATAGCTTAAAATGTAGCACATTTCATATAATTTGAACCCCCCCAAGAGCCCATATCTCAAATACACTTGTTTACAGATAATTCAAAGTCAACTGTTAAACTCTCATCTACGTAATACGTATTTGTTTAGTTCTCAGTACGTATTTGTTTAATGCGCAGGCCACTCAGGGATAAAGTACAAGGTCACAGGACCACCATTACTGCTCAGAACTTATATTGCTACGACCTGTCTTCTAGAGAAAAGTATATCTGAGTGGCTACATTTTAATATAAATGCCCTCCATTCCCATTACTCTGGCTGTTCTCACTGTCCTTTCTTTTTATGGGCTTGGACTAGGTTTGAACATATAAATCCACTAGAGAATCACATGATTCCCTAGGCCTCCTCCTAGGTGAAGAAGAGGGCATTATTGGAATTTACAGAGATCCACCTGCATCTGCTTCCAGAGTGCTGGAATTAAAGGCATAAACTACCATGCCCAGTTGAGTATTTTTTTTTTAAGAAGAAAACCAAGATTTCTTGTCATTCAATGTTGTAATTTATTTTGACTTTCATATTCTGACCTGCCAGAGACTATTCTAAAAGTGTCATCATCTTAAAGGACTAGGTAGATTCAGTAAAAGTTATAGAAAAAAATTATCTCAATAATTGTAAATTAGATGCAGCTCTAACAAATCACTCTATTACTGATAAAATGGATTTCAATTTCAACACAATAGTTATATGACAGACAGATGATAGATGATAGAAAGATAGATAGGTGATAGCTAAGTAGATATATAGATAGAGATAGGTAGATAGATGATAGACAGCTAGTGATAGATAACAAATAGAAAAGATGAGCCAGACATGTGGGAAGATACATTTTAACAAGTGAGGGTAGATTAATCTGTAAATGAAGATAAAATGCATGAATATTATGGTGACAGAGAGTCTAGATTAAGTTTTGAGGACAGACTGTGCTTTTTAGGAAAATTGATGAGAATAATTGATTCTAAGGATAGATAGCAAGATAAATACAGAGAAGTTGCTTTACCCACGGTCATCAGCTAGTGTACCAGCATTGCCAGGTAGGATCAGTGTTTAATAGAGCAGTGGTCCTCAGCCTTCCCAATGCTGTGACCCTTTAGTACAGTTCCTCATGGTGTGGTGACCCTCAGCTGTAAAATTATTTCATTGCAACTTCATAACTGTAATTTTGTTACTGTTATGAATAATAATGTAAATATTGAGTACACAGAATATCTCATATGTGATCCCTGTGAAAGGGTCTTTTGACCTCCAAAGGGGTAGAGACCACAGTTTGAGAACCATTGGCATAGAGGGTCGCAAGGTTAATAACACATATCAGGTGCTGCCACAATAGGACGCATGATATACTGTTTTGGACTGAAGAGGTATTTCAGTTGGATTCTCTAAAAAGTGAGACCAAATAGGATATTAATATAGACAGAGAGAAGTGTATAATAGTTTGAGGATTTGGTTAATTACACTGGTTGACTGTCAAATCGAAAATTTTCAAGGTGAGCTCATTGGCTGGAGAACCAGGGAAGTGTCTAGGCTGCAGTTCAAGGCCAAAGACTCTCAGGCTGAAGACACTGAAGGGAATCAGCATTGCAGATGAGGTCTGAAGATCATCTTCTGCCAGAATCCCTCTTGTTCAGGGAGGTCTGGCTTTTGTTCTAGTTAAGCTTTGGGTGGATTGAAAGAATCCATTCATACTATGGAGGGCAATCTGCTCTTTCAAAGTCAGTTAATCTAAACACTAACCTGGCCTAAATATATCACTATAGAAACACCCCAAACAACCCAGTTTGTAGTATGTAAGGACCTAGCTAGCACTGGTGATTAATGTAGAAAACTACGCATCACAAGAAACTTATCTTTTGGGCTTTGTGGGTTGAATTTTTACCCACTTAAAACATTTGATTTATGTGGTTGGTACAGCAACAGCAATGTGACCTGTATATTTAGGTTCAGATTCCTGTATATTTAGGTCCAACAATGAGAATGTAAATTGTAAATCCATAGTATGTATATGTCTATTTATGTAGACAGAATATCCAAATGTTCAATACCTAGCAGACACTTGCTTGATGTTTCATGCATTAAGCCTTCAGTGTAGGTGCTACCACTCTTGCTTCATTGAGGAGTACGCAGTATGAGAGTTTTAGATCGTTCTGCAAACAAGGCTGAATTAAGTGGCAAAATCCTCAGTTCCATAGTACAGAATAGCTGGGAACTCGGACTCTTTTTGCTTTAGCTTGTTCTGATGTATCACAGCTAAAACGATGAAAAAGTAATAAAACTTAAAATTAATTAATATGGTCCACAGATACTGGAATGTTTGAAGAAAATACTTCAGTGGCCTGATGATGATGATGCAACAGTCTTTCTTCACGTGAGCTGAGCACAGGATCTGTCTTAGCATTCTGTGGTTCTCATCTGATTAATATGAAGATCACAGCCAACGCCTCTTGAATAGCTGTGTGTGTGTGCAACATAAACATTTACAGTAAAAGGAATGTCAAGAAAGAAAAAAAAAAGCAAAATGTTTCTCTCATGTTGGCAGAGCACATCTAATTTAGAGCCCCACACAGGCTGCCCAGACAACAGCCTGCTGGAATTGTATTAAACTCACTGCTCTCTATTTGCCCCTTTGCACTGATTGGCAAGGAACAATACTGGAGTAGGCCTGTGATTTATTTGTTCACCTCATCCATTTGTGAAAGGAAACCAGAGCACTAACCTTTGGGGGAAGGATTTACATAATTGAATTCAATAATCTTTGTCTTCTTATCCCAGCATGCAGAGAGATGCAATAGATAATATTCCAGATGTCTTTTATTCACTGCTTCCTGTCTACTTTGTAGTCTCCAGGTACGTATTAGAAAAGAGAGAGACATTTGATGGGGATGAGGAGCAAACTGAACTATAGTTTACAGTGAAGAATATGCTCTTGGGTTTGCCACTAATGTTAATTGTTAAGTGGACAGACACTAAAGGGACTGATGCCTGATATATAAGCTTCGCTCCTTCCGTGTTAGTTGAGTTCTGATTCTCTACTGTGCTCATATGAAAACATGATTATCCTAGGCAACTCAGGTTAACCCCAGTGGGGGAAATGGGCTGGCTTCTGAGATGTAAGAAGAGTTTGGGACAGAGAACTTCCTATCCTTATGGAAGAACTCAGAAAGAAAACATGTCCATCTTTGACCTGACCCTGTCTTGTCTGAGCAGAGGAGAGCTGGAACTCCACTTGTTGCCTACTGAGCACACAGAAATCATTGCTGTTAGAGAAAACAGATACTTCGTTTGTGACTTGTAAATGAACCACAGAAGAAGTCAGCCCTGGAACTCTTCTGCCGTGTTTTTCTTGACGAGTCAGAGTTATCTGTGATTTCCAGCTGAGTGCCTCCATATCTTATGACTGACCCTTTTGAGTTCCTCCCGACGTCTGTGTCCTTTCTTTGAAGGATAGGAGGCTTATTTTGTTGTTTCCTTTTTTCTTTCAGTGACCTTATGTTTGAATATTGGTGAGTCACATGTAGCCTTCTGGAGTAGAAGCATGTGTTGTGTAGGATGTGTTGCATGAGAGTCAGACTCGTGCCTCACTGCGGCTTGAGCATTGGGGATTGTATGTGGAATGCTAGCCACATCTACATTTCTTTATAGAGAAAACACTGTCACCAATTTCACTTTTAATACACACACACACACACACATACACACACACACATGCTCATGTGTACAGCACATGTATACACATACACATGGCACATGCTCACAAATATGCACACATGCATGCACACATGTGCACACACATATACACATACAAAGTTATAGGAAAGGAAAATACCCTCAAAGTATCTAAATGCTCAGAACTTATGTCTAAAAAATTAACAATATGTGTTGGAAAGGGAATAAGTGTCAGTGGGTCTACGTTTTACTATAAAAATGCAATATGCTCTGAAATTTTCCTTTATTGAAATAAGAACCGGGATAGAGGGCCTGACTTTAGGTTTATAAACCAAACAACATGATAGATACCATATTAGGCAACTTAACCTTATCATGCCAGTGAGGTTTACAGCATGTCAATTACGGAGAGTGTGTGGTTTGGGTGGGTAGTTTCATACTCAAGTAAAAGAGTTGATCTGATAATACTTTGTGGGACACCATTGTAATGCCCACCCCTGCCAAGTTTCTGCACAGAAGATTTAAGCCCCTGACATGGTAGTTATTGAAGGTGAGATTTTGGAAAAGTGGTTAGATTTAGGGGAAGCTAAGATGAGCTGTTTATGCTAAGGTTTACACCCTTAAATGAAGAGATAAAGGTGAGATGTAGTTCATTTCTTGGCTACAAAGCAAGAACACAACGATAAAGTGGTTGTCTATATTAGGAAGAAGGCTTCCACTACAAAGCAAACTCTGTGCCTTCCACATTGGACTCTCATGCATCAGAACTATGAAACACACGTCCATTGTTTAAGTCAGTGTCTGTGATGTTCTACAGCAGTGGCTGAAGGAGAATAATATACACTCAGCAGTGAGAATATAGGTGGAAAGTAATCAGGACATTATTTTGACTACGATCACAGTCAGAAGCTTCAAGAATGGAAAAGATCGGTTCAACATTAAGCTTCCATTGTTCTCATCTGTTCAGGGAACATTTTTGTGGGAACAAGTTCTGTAGTTAGTGGTGGATAAGGGAGAATGGTTTTTCTTTTAAGGTTGTATTTAAAGTGCACATTCTTCTGACTTAGAGGAAAGAACCTAGTTACTAGGCAATAGAAAGTGCTCATGGCTGCCTGATAGCTTCCTACAGAAAAGGAAAATGAGGTTGGCCATAACCTCATGAAGTCCCACTGAGATTTGGTACTTAGCAGGTACTTGAGATGTCATAGTGTAATAACTCATGTCATGCATAGAATTGGTGCTCTGTAGCATCTACTTCTGGAATTCAAAATGTGTTCTCCAACTTCAATAAAACAGGTTTGGGTTTCATGGTTCTCCTTTGAATTTTCTGTACCTGCAGACTCAGAGAAACAAAATTTACTATGCATGATGCTCATTGCTTCTTCTTTTGTGACTTAATTGCTAAGTGTCTTTTTGGCTTTCAGTTAAAAACTGAATGTGAACATTTAGTGTTTGCAGATGATTTATAAGTGAAAGCACTCAATACCTTTGGTTTAAAATTTGTGTTTCATAAAGAACAGTCAAGATATTTCTTCACACAGTATATTTCAATGTAAATGAAAGATGGAAGAAACCACATTTCTATTCCTACATTAAAAAGTTATACAAATACAAATGGAAAGCATCTTGGGTTAGCATGGAGATTGATAAAGACCACAGTTCTATACAGAAATTTATATGTTTGAAAGGAAATTCCCCACCTAAGGAAAACTTTGGAAGTAGAAGCCAAACAAATCAAGATTTGGCCTTTGATTCTGACTCTTTAATATTTGTAAAAGTTCTAAAAATCACTTAATTTCTTCATGCGCTCTCATTTCTAAAACAGAAGTAACAATGAAACACAGGCCTTTGTGCTGATGAGCAATGGTGCAACTACCTTAGTAAGTGCTGTTGTTGTAACAAAATAATTGATGCTAGATAATCTATAATGAAAACAAATGTGTATATTTCTCAGTTCTAGGTTTGTATTAGCACTTTTCTGTTGCTTTGATAAGATTCTATGACCAGTAGTTTAGGGGAGCAAAAGATGTATGGTTTGAGAAAGATAGAGTCATCATGGTAGGAAGGATGTGACAGCAAAACAGGAAGCTCTCTGATCACATTTCCATTCACATACAAGAAGGAAATACACACAGAGACACAAACAGACAGAACAGACACACACAGACACAGACACACAGAGGAGAAGAGGGAGGGGTGGAGGGAGGGAGAGGGGAGAGAGAGAGAGAGAGAGAGAGAGAGAGAGAGAGAGAGAGAAACAAATAGGAAGTGAAGAGATGCTACACAACCTTAAAGCTTTCTTCCATTGCAGTACTTCTCTGACCAAGGCTCCACCTCCTAAAGGTTCCATAACCCTCCCAAACAATGCCACAGACCAAATACATGAATTTATGGAGGATATTTCTCACTCAAACCACCACAAGGTCCAAGAACATGAGGCCAGCATCTGCTCAGTTCTGGGGTGGGCCCCAGGAACACATCTTAACATCCTGGAGAAGAAATGAAAAGATGGGGAAGTTTATTCTTTCACGAATAACCTGCTGTTGCAGAAACTAATCCACATCCACAAGATTGGACCCAATCCCTTGAGTCAACATCACTGCAACCATAAGAGTGGAACCCTATGTCTCTTCTGCTAGATGTCTCCTCTTGATGGTTCACACTGCAGAACTAGAAATTCAGCATAAGGACCTTTGAAGAACACCCACACTGTGGCATTAAGTGTGTTCATTAATGCAATGCTAACATGTAACTAGGAGCCAGTTATTAACTGCCATGTGGAGGTGCTTCATGTGTATTTCCATATTCCTGGAGCAGTCTCAACTTACCTAATTATCATTCTATAATTGCCACTAGTTCCTATTTTCATCCTCAAATTACTTGAAGAGAATAATAAACTATTTTGTCATTCTAGAATAAACCTTGCTTAGGAGTTTGCATTCTATAGCAAAGCCTATGGGAAGACACAGAGAAGTTTATGCTCCAGATGTTGTGTAGTGTCTGAAATCTTCACCAACAATGACAAAGTGTATGGATAGTTATGCTCATATGCTTCAAAAGGAGAAGGCATTATGAACCTAGCAGAGAACAGAAGAGGGTTAGGTCTAAGCGTCTAAGCACTGAAAGATGGATTTGTCAATGGAAGAGGACAGGTAGAAAATGAAGCTACCCCATAGCTGAGCTTTGGCCCTCTTCTATTCTGGTTTGTTTGGTTTTTAAATCTCTGTACTGACAAGTATGAAACCACTTGATCATTCCTACAAATTCAGACTAAATTGGATTCATGAGGTAATACAGTGTTATTATTAGGGACTGAATTACTCACTCTGAAACCTTTATCTGAAGCATTTCAAAATTAAGAATTTAGTAGATGTGCCAATTGTCCTGCTTGCACTTGCTTGGTGGAATACAAACATCACGAGTTTATATGGGGCACAAATTAGGACACATGTTAGCTCCCATGCACATTTACAAGCATGGGGAGAGACCCAGGCAAATATTTACTTAGAGACAGGCTCAGGTATAAGTTACACATCCATAGTGTGGAGTATCGAACGTAGGAATACCTCATGTACATAGTATGTATACATCTATGGAGAAGTGCAAAGCAAAATCAGATTCTGTATTTTCCTTTAGTTCTGAATAATGGCCTGCATCTGTGGTACCCTGGCAGTTTACGACACACATGCTAGAGCCCAGAGTTTCTCATAGAAGTATTTAGAGTCAAAGATGAGAAGACTGGTATTATCAGGCAGATTCACATGATGCGGATCTCACTATCTGTTCATACCCTGAGAGTCACTTTTGTTGTTGTTTTTGTTGTTGAGGTAATGGCAGTATTTATTACTTTGTTACACATCTGAAACTATACTTGATCATTCTCTCTCTCTCTCTCTCTTTCTGTCAGTCTATTTTTCTCTCTGTCTGTCTCCCTCTCTGTCTACACACACACACACACATACACACACATACACACACACACACCTGTGTGTATATACTGATCATTTTTAATTAATTTCTTTACAATATATTTTAAATATTTTCCCCTCCCCTTCTTCATGGAAGTGACCCACCAATCTTCATACTCTTTGCTCTCTCACACTACATTTTACAAAACAAAAACGCAAAAATTAAAAGCAAAGCAAAAGAGCAATAAGACAGAAGAATGTCAAAAAGAAAAGAAAACAAACAAACAAGCAAACAAAAATCCATTAGGTTCATTTTGTGTTGGTCAGCTACTGGGCATGGGGCCTGCCCTGGAGAGTCATATCTTTAGATTATGTCCCTCTTGACTTTCTATGCTCACTACTTAATTGATTTAATCATTTCTTGCTTTCTCTATTACTGTGGGTTCCCACTTTGTGTTATTACCTTCTGTCCCAACTATTGGTAACGTGATTTTTCTAAAATAAAACTTGACTAAAATTACTCATTTACACTTAAAATGGTGGTTCTCAACCTTTCTAGAGCTGTGACCCTTTAATACAGTTTCTTATGTTGTGGTGACCCCCAACCATAAAATTATGGTTTGGTTTTTTTTTTTTTTTACTACTTCATAACGGCAATTTTATTAGTTATGGATCACAATGTAAATATCTGTGTTTATCAATGATCTTAGGGGAGCCTTTAGAAAGGATCATTCAGTTCTAAAGAGTTTATGACCTACAAGTAGAGAACTGCTGCCTAAACTGTTTTATTATCTTCTTGCTTGAGTCCAGTTGAAACTATATGAACAGTTATGGTTCCTCTTACCACAGCAGTGCCATACCTCACTTCTTGGTTCAGATTGCATGGATGAACCCTGTCCTCAGAAGAGACCACATTCCCCAATGTGGTAGTGTTTTCATTACTGTGGCTACAAAGCAGTGAGCAACACACCCCTCCAGAATTCATGTTCACACTTGTGCCATTGCATCTGTCCTTTGAGACTGGGAAATTTATTTTACCATTTTCTATTTCCTTATCTGTAAAGTAGAACTAACAGCATAGATTTTTACATTTTAAGAATATTGAAATGTAAGGGTTTACAGAATGCATGCTTATGAAAGGTGCAGCAAGCAGCAGACATTTAAATGTCAGCTGCTATTGGACAACTTCTTTAAAGAAATTTCTCAGCTATCTTTGAATACCAGTTTAGACAACATTTCCTTTAAGGAGACAGATTTTTTAATGCTCTAATTCAGATCTGTCTTTCTTTGATAAGATATGGTATTTACTTTGTGTTTCTATAACATAACACAGTGGTTCAATTCACCCATTTATTTTATTGCTCTTATTCATTGATAGTACTGGTGTTCTGGAATCCAGGTTACAGTTCTCAGCAGTGTTGTTTGAACAAATATTTTATTGAATAGCCAACTGGTAGACCCTAGGTAATGAGTCACCTGTCTTCTATAAGTTGAGTATGTGCCATTGTGATACAAGAGAAAACAAAATTCCTGGAAACCAGAGCTGCTTAGAGAAGCTCTTAGCCAGTAGCCTCCTCTTTGTTTTCGTACAACCACAGGATGACCATTATAAACTTTATCACTTTTTTCCTCCAAAAATCAAATCATAGAAACTAAATAAGATATATAGAATCAGGAGCAATTGGTGGTTTCTGTCATTGGTTGAAATAATTTTAAAATATTTGGAGAAAATTTGTTTAGAGAATTTATGTAGTAAAATGCAATCCAACTCTGTAGCTTGATAATATTTTATTAGAAGAATACGTCTTTGTAACCAAAAACATGAGACTGAGATCAAGAGATAAACATTTCTTCTATTTCAGAAGCTACCCTATCTTTACCTGTGAAATCTGTCTTTATTAAAGGTATATTAGGCCTATCCAGAGGAAGAGAACCAATATAACCAACAGAACCAACATGATATGTTACTCCTAAATACATAACACACAGTCAGAGTGTATAATTAGTTTGGCTTATAAGAGAAGAGTACCACAATAACCTATAGTCTGTAAATCTGGGAAACCATGAGCTGCCAGTCTAAGAAGCAGAAACCCTTAGAACGAGAGACCAGTGGTAGAGATCCAGGGGAAAGCTAAAGGTCTGAGAATCCCTTAGACAGTTGCTCATTCAAGGCCAAGTTCAAAGGCTAAATCTGGTGCCCAATGTCCTTTGGCAATGACAGCAAGAAAAATATACCAGCTCAAGAAGTTGAGAACACCTATTCTCTCAGGTTTACATTCCATTCAAGTCTCCATATTATTGGGTGGAACAGTCTATGTCCAGAATGGGAGTTATTCCTTCTGACCCACAACCTAATATAACATTTATTAAGACAGAGTGTACAGGACAAAGTAAGAGGCTTCTGAAATGGGAGAATTGTTTATATCTTGATCTTAACATTGCCACATGGATGAGTTCTCATCATAAAACATTATCAAACTGTGTAACATTCTCAGAAATACCAACAGGTGTGCTTGATAAAATTTCTAGGCATTTCTCAATCCAGTCTAGTTAATACACAGATTATTTATCACACAAAAATAACTATTGATCTTACTTCTATAAGAACTTTGTATCTTTTTTAAAAATTTGAGATAAATAGAATCATATTACAAGTGACTTGGAGGTTTAGTATGTTTGGCCCATAATTTTCTGTAGCAGATTTATCTCTTTGTGAAACACTTAATTTTATACTTGCTAGATAGTTTCTGTATTAGAATATACTATGACTTATATATTTTGTTTTTTCTCATTAATCAATTTATTCACTTTACAGCTGGATCACAAAGTCCCTCTCGCCTCTCCTTCCATTTCCACCCTTCTATCCCTCTCCTTTCCCATTCTCTTTTTATCAGAGCAGGAAAGGTCCCGTATGGGTTACAATCCACTCTGGTACGTCAAGTCACAGCAGGACTAAGTGCATCCTCTCCTACTGAGGCCAGATAAGACAGCCCAGTCGTGGGAAAGAGATCCAAAGGCAGGCAACAGAGTCAGAGACAACCCTTGCTCTAATTGTTAGTGGACCCACATGGAGAATAAGCTGCACATCTGCTACATTCATCTAGGGGGCCTAGGTCCAGCCCATGTGTGATCTTTAATAGGTGGTTCAAACTTTGTGAGCCCCCAAGACCCCAGGATAGTTCACTCTGTAGGTCTTCCTGTGGTGTTCCTTGATTCCTCCAGCTCCCTCAATTCTTCATCCAACTCTTCCACAAGACTCCCTGAGCTCTGCCTATAATTTGGCTGTGGGTCTCTGCATCTGTTTCCATCAGCTGCTGGATGAAGCATCTCAAATGACAGTTATGCTAGGTTCCTGTCTGCAAACATAGCAGAGTTAAGTATCATTAATAGTGTTAGGTTTTGGCTGTTTCTCATGGGGTGAGTCTCAAGTTGTGCCAGTCATTGTTAAGTTGTTCCCTTGATCTCTGCTCTATCTTTATCAGTGCACTTCCTGGACAAGGGACAAATTTTGGGTTAAAGGTTTGGTATCCCCCTCCCTCCACCAGGAGTCCCACATGGCTGGAGGAGATGGCCCCTTTAGGCTCCATATTCCCTGCTGGTAGGAATCTCAGCTAGGATCACCTCCATAGACTCCAAGGAGCCTCCCTCTTCCCAAAGATTTCCCTTTATCAGCCTTGCTCCCTCCCTACTCCTGATTCCCACCCCTGTACCCCTATCTACCCATCTCCCACCCAGTTCCTATAAGTTTGAGTGTGTTATGCCTTCATTTTCATTGAATTCTAGAAAGTCTTTAATTTATTTCTTTATTTCTTCCTTGACTCAGTGATCATTGCGTAGAAAGTTGTTCAGTTTCCATGAGTTTGTGGGCTTTCTGTTGTTGAAGTCCAGCTTTAATCCATGGCAATCTGATAATATACAAGAAGTTATTTCAATTTTATTGTATATTTTGATGCTTGCTTTGTGACTATGTGGTTAATTTTGAAGAATGTTCTGTAAGGTGCTGAGAAGAAAGTATATTCTATTGTGTTTGGGTGAAATGTTCTGTAGGTATCTGTTAGGTCCATTTGATTCATAACATTGGTTAATTTTATTATTTCATAGTTTCTTTCTATGGTGCGAGTCAGGTATTGAAGTCTCCCCCAATTAAAGTATGTGGCTCAATATATGATTTAAGCTTTAGAATTGTTTCTTTTATGAATGTAAGTACCCTTGCATTTGGGGCAGAGATGTTCAAAATAGCTATGTCACTTGGTAGATTTTTTTTCTTTGGTGATTATGAAATGTCCTTCCCTATCTCTTTTGATTAGTTTTGGTTGAAAATCTATTTTATTAGATATTAGAATGGCTATTTGAGTTTGTTTCATGGGTTCCTTTGCTTGGAAAACTTTGCTCCAGCCTTTACTCTGAGGTAATATCTACTTTTATTGCTGAAGTATGTTTTGTGTGTGCATCAGAATGATGGATCCTGTTTCCACATCGCTTCTGTTAGCCTGTGTCTTTTTATTGGGGGATTGAGTCCATTAATATTGAGAGAGATTTATGACCAGTAATTGTTAATTCCTGTTATGTTGTTGTTGTTGTTGTTGGTGGTGGTGGTGGTAATGGTGTGTGTGTGTGTGTGTGTGTGTGTGTGTTTCTCTTATTTTGTTTTTTGCTGTTGTGGAATTATTTATTATTTCTGTTTTCTGGTATGTAGTTATCCACTTTGGGTTGGAGTTTTCCTTCTAGTAATTTCCATAGATCTGAGTTTGTGGACAGATATTGTTTCATTTTAGTTTTGTTTTGGAATATATTGTTTTGTCCCTCTATGGTAATTGACAGTTTTACTGGGTATCATAGTCTAGGTTGACATCTGTGGTTTCTTAGAGGCTGCAAGACATTTTTCCAGGCCCTTCTAGCTTTTAGAGTCTCTGTTGAGAAGTCAGGCATAATTCTGATAGGCTGCTTTTGTATGTTACTTGGATTTTTTTACTTGCAGCTTTTAATATTTTTTCTTCCATAGATCTACTGCTTTGATTATTATGTGATGGGTAGATTTTCTTTTTTTTCCCCCAAGTATAATTGGTGATCTGTAAGCTTCTTTGTAAGTTTATAGGTATCTCTTTCTTTAAATTGGCAAATTTTTCTTGTGATTTTGTTGAAAATATTTTCTGGGTCTTGGAGCTCAGATTTTTTACCTTTTTCTACTCCCATTATTCCAAGGTTATATCTTTTCATAGTATCCCAGAATTCCTGAATGTTTTGTGTCAGGAATTTGTAGAATTAACTTTCTTTGACTAATATAACAATTTCTTCTGTGGTATCTTCTACTCCTGAGATTCTCTCCTCCATCTCCTTTATTCTGTAGGTGACATTTACACCTGTTATTCATTTTCTCTTCTCTAGCTTTTCCATTTCTAGGATACGCTCAGTTTGTGTTTTATTTATTGCTTTTATTTCCAATTTCATGTCTCAGTTTTATTTATTTTCTTCACCTGTTTAATTGTATGTTCCTATATTTCTCAAAGGAATTTATTCATTTCCTCTTTAAAGACCTCTATCATCTTTATAAAATTGGATTTAATATCATTTTCTTGTGCTTTTGTTATGTTAGGGTCTTGCTGCAGCCAGATACCCGTGCTCTGGAGATGCCATATTGTCCTACTTTTGTTGATTGTGTCCTTATGCTGGCCTTTAGCCATCTGATTTTTCCTGGATGTTTGTATTGTAGCAGGCCTAACCTGGATGTTTCTCACACAGCAGAACTTGGATGAGCAGCCTTGGGCCAGACTGGTACACAAGAGGCAATGTATGTCTCAGGGCAGCTGGGCATGCCCCAGGGAACTTGAGGAGCAGGGGAGTAGGGTGGGAAGGGATTTATCCTGGATGTTCCTGGTGCAGTAGGCTTGGGGAGGGGGAAGGGGAAGGTGACAGTGGCTGCACCATGGGGCAGCACCCAGCTCAGGCCACTGGCATACCCAGAGACTACTTTTGTGCTTCTTAATATTGATGGAAATTGGCAATAAAAGTATAATATAAATATAATATAAACATTGAAGCATGATAGCATATTGTTTGTAGTGTCTGATATAATGATACTGTTTCTGTTTTAGATCTTTCTGTGTTCTTCCTCCCTTGATAATATGTTGAGTGGGTTACACTTTAATCACCACTCAAAACATCACTTTGCTATTGTTCACTTTTTCATTATTTGCTGTATTATTTTTTGACATTTGATCTTTATCTTCTCTAGTACATACTCATGATGCTACCCATTTTCTGCTTAGCATTGCTTTAGCTACTTTTCACAGGGTTTAGGTACTTCTTTCCCTTACCATTTTGCTTTCCATTATGTTTAGTTTTTGACTAATTGAGTTTCATGTACCTGAGCAATGTATTTTGCTTATATTCACCGCCTATCTCCCTACCCACTTCCAGTTTAATGAGATCTGTTTATGTTTCAATTTTTTAAAGTGATGTACTGAGTCTAGTTTGTGTTGCACATATATTCCTGGGTATGAGGCCATCCAGTAGAATATGGTCAATTTACCAGGGAGTGCTAGAGAAAGCTTCTTTCTAGAAGCTACCAACTGTCAATAACCTTCCACAGGCATGTGGCCCCTCCCCTGGCTGTGCTGGAATTTCTTTTTTTGAAATGCATGGTTTGCTTCACTAAATATTCTATGTCTGTTTGGAAAAGATATAACTGTAGATTTTGAGTCCTGTCAGCACACATACATACATCACGGTGTATACATACATACAGAATGCATTAGGTTTTTTTATGTTTTAAATACTTCTATATATTTTATTAGTTAATTGAAATTTTAAAAGTTTAATTTGATTGTGATGGCTATTCTTGGTTGTCAACTTGACTACATTTGAAGCTGGCCACAAATGCGGCAGAGGAGGGTCTTGTTATCCGTCAGGGGGAGGAGAGGCCTTTGGGCCTGAGGGTGTTAGATCCCCCAGTATAGGAGAATGACAAGGAGGAAAGACAAGAGTGGGTGGGAAGGTGGGTTGGAGAATATCCCCATATTGGCAGGGGGAAGGCGGAGGGAATGGGGAGGTTCCAAAGGGGAGATCTGAAACATTTGAAATGTAAATAAAATATGAAAAAAAATCGCAGGCAGTATAATAACAACAACAACAATAATAATAATAATAATTTAAAAATATACAAATATGGCA
The DNA here is from genome assembly GCA_019843965.1 of Rhynchomys soricoides. Lineage (NCBI taxonomy): Eukaryota > Metazoa > Chordata > Mammalia > Rodentia > Muridae > Rhynchomys > Rhynchomys soricoides. Next base: position 10,660,071 of record JADRCH010000064.1, on the reverse strand, counting down.
CAGTTCAGGTATGTGACACATTCAGAATGATAAATAGGACTCAAGGGATTGTTTTCTAAAGCATTCTTAAACAGTGATTATAATTGGAATAATTAAAATTTTATAGAATTTTACCAAAAAAAAAAAAAAAAAGAAAAGAAATTAACTAAAACTCAAGTGACTGGTAACTGTGAGGGATTTTTCTCAATTAACTAATTTGAAGGGAGATCTCTAAAATCAGATCTTTTGAGGTGGGAAGACTAACTTTAAATTGGAGCCACACATTCCGATGGCAGCCCTTATAAAGGATATGAAAGAAGGAAGTGCTTGCTGTTAGCCCGCTTGTTTCCTTACTCTCATTAGGAAGTCTATTTCTTTCCTGGTATTAGAACTTACTGTTTCTGAATTCTAGAGTATATTGAAACCCAGCTGAGGCATCCAGGCTTGTGGACCGAACAACCACATAATTCTTAAACTTTCCATTAGGAGGCAGCCATTTTGAAATAGTTGGATCATAAACTGTAAGCTGCTCTGATAAAGATATATAAATTCAATAAAAATATGAATTCATTCTATGAATTCTGCTGTCTAGAAATACATGACTAATACATTGATTGAATTATTTAGAATCCTCTGCACTAGGGCTAGAGAGATGGTTTGGTGGTAAATAACACTGGCTGCTCTTCCAGAGGTCCTGAGTTCAATTCCCAGCAACCACATGGTGGCTCACAACCATCTTTAATGGGATCTGATATCTTTTCTTGGTGTGTCTGAAGACAGTTACAGTGTGCTTATATACATAAAATGAATAAATAAATCTTTTAAAAAATTTTAAAAGATTCTCTGCATTTCAGATAACAATTTTCCATATTAAAAAAAAAAAAGAACTTTGGAAACCATGTATTTTCTATGTTTGAACTAAGACCCTGTGATTGTGGAGGATTTAGTAAACATAAGCTGTAGGGTCAGGATGATACAAACTTCAATTCTTTCTGGTTTTACTGGGAAAGAGATTCAATTCATAGTGATCTATTTTTATAGTCATCTCAGCTATAACATGTCCACTATAGCACTTTTTGGGTAATAGTGAGAATTCAGTGGACCGACACACGAAAAGGAATTTCCAGAGTCAGGCTCAGTTCAATGAGTGCAACAATTATTGAACTACTGTTTCTTTACTTTCTAGAAACAGACAGTAATGTACATGATGTTTAAATGATGCATAGCTATTTTCTTATATCAGCTCTACCTTATAACTCTGTTCCTTTCCATTCCTGTCCATTGGCTGAACTACAAATGTGTAGATCAATTTGAATGAATTATCACTTTTCAAAAAAATGAAAAATTTTTATTCTTCTGAAAATAAATTATTTTTCATTATTTGTGTTGTTATGACTCTACAATGTAGTTGTCTAAAACTTAATAACCTAAAAGCAGTAAACCAGGATTATTCCAAAATTTCAACTGGTCAGGAAGAAGAGATCAAGCTGATTTGAAGCCCCTGGATTTGGTTTTCTATTGAGTTTGTAATCAAGAGCATCAACTACATTTGTATCCATCTGCAGTTAAGTATGGATCCCCTATCCAAATTTAACATCATGGCTTCAGGTAGCCCTTATATCATTGCTGATAGTGTGCAGAGACATCTGAACTTTTCCATAGGGCTAACAAATAGAAATTTATTTCTCTCTTGAGAAAATGGAGAAAGGGAGGATCAAAGAGAGGGAGAGAGAGAAGGAGAAAAGGATGGAGGGAGAGACAGAGAGACACACAAACACACTCACATACATACACACACACACACAGGGGGGGAGAGAGAGAGAGAGATAGATTTTGGTATTCTGTTCACTAAAAAGAGGTCATTAGATTTAACCTACTGACTAGGCTCAGCTCATAGACAATGGCATAGATATTGTGAGAGGGGTCCTTGTGGGGGTCATCACAGGTGCAGCCTTGTATAAAATTCAGATTGTCTTTTATGTTTAACCTTCCATTTCAGCTTGGTAAAGGGAAAGAAGCATCAAGTACACACTGAATGTTTTAATTAGATACCGTTCATCAACTTCATGAATTAAATATCTGTCACAGTTAATGTCAAAGAAGAAGCAGAAAGATTTTAGCCAAAGAAACTTAACAAATGGCAAACATAAAATGAATAAACAAACTCTTACTTTTACCAAAAAGATAAAGGGGGTTATGTGCTGTTAGGATTCTAAAAACAAACAAACAAACAAACAAGCAAACAAACTAGCCAGGTTGTTACAGGTGATATTGGATCACAGAATGGATGTGATTCCTGGGCTGTAGATTTAACAGAGTTATGAGGTTAGAGGAATCTTTGCACACCTGGACAATTTCCAGTATCCCTTATTAATCCAACAAACAGAATTGTCTTTTAAAAAGAAAACCAAAACCAAAACAGAACTGATTAAAATTTCTGTGTCTGTGATTACCCGCAACATCTGCTTTGTGCCCTGGGGTCCTCTTTTATCCTTACTCGGCTTAGATTTTCAAAGATTTCCTTCTGCACCTGCCATCTGATGAAACCACGACTCGAATCAGAGAAGATGTTAAAGTTAATTTATTCAAAAGCGAGACAAAGACACCTATGCTCCTCAGAGCTAACATGTAGTAACAGAGCCCAGGCTCTTCTGCTCCTTTGTTCTCTCAGTGTACAAGTCAAATACCTTAGGGACTTTAGGATGCAGGCATATTTAATTCTAATTAGTCAAAGTTTGCTTAATTATAAAGAATGGACACGCAGACAAATAAGGGCATTTAAGGAAAGCTTAACTGTTAAGACTTGTACTTTGTTATATTTTATCACTTGAAAGAGCTGTTGAAGACAAATGTGTGATCCTGGATGGACACTAAGTTCCAATTTGCAATTCCAACCAAGACTGAGTTATATTCTCCTGTGGGAATTCTGAAATCTATGAATCATCTCTCTAGAAAAAAATGCAAATTCACATGTATGCAAATTTTAATAGGTTTTGGAGATTTCACAGACTCCCATTATATGAAGAAATTACTGGGATGGGAAATGGGAATTTGTAAAATCAGATGCTTTCTGGAAGGGTTTGTGTATCTGAGACTTTTGAATCTCCCCTGAGAGATTTCAAATGGCCATATGTGTGGGCAATGGTGGACCTGGGGTACAGAGAAAGTGTGTCTGTTACAGTACTTATCAAACTTTTTCATCATCTTCTGAGAAACAGCCAGGAAGCTCACTTCAGTAGGTCCTAGGAGATGCTAAAGCATTTGCCTTAGAAGTACACAAGAGATGTTATCTCCTGTGACCCTGGAACCCAGTTTTCAGACGTGCCTGGGAGCCGATTCCATTTATTTGACTTTGATGAGTTTTGCTCAGTGTGCTCATCAGTTTCAAAACCTCCTGGAAGGTTTCTATACTTTGTATGAAATTATCTCTAAACAGCCTTGTGTGCTACTAGAAACAAGAAAGGAAGTAAATGAAAATAGCATCTACCATCTACTAGACACTCAATTCATGACACATAGTCTCTCCTAAATCACTAACTTAACCTAAAAACTCAGCAAACAGTTGCTCACTCCAGAAATGTAATGAATGACCTTATTTAGTAGTGATTTTTTTTCTTGGCCATAAAGCTCGAAAGTGGCCAAAGGGCATGGCCTTCAGAGGTAGAGTACTATCTTAGTCAGGGTTTCTATTCCTGCACAAAGGAAGCAAGAAGCAAGTTGGGGAGGAAAGTGTTTATTCAGCTTACATGTCCACATTGCTGTTCATCACTAAAGGAAGACAGAACTGGAACTCAAGCAGGTCAGGAAGCAGGAGCTGACGTAGAGGCCATGGAAGGATGTTACTTACTGGCTTGCTTGCTTCCCCTGGCTTGCTCAGCTTGCTTTCTTATAGAACCCAAGACTACCAGCGCACTGATCATACCACTCACAAGGGGCCCTCCCCCCTTGATCACTAATTGAGAAAATGTCTTACTGCTTAATCTAATGGAGGCCTTTTCTCAACTGAAACTCCTTTCTCTGTGATAACTTCAGCTTGTGTCAAGTTGACACACAAAACCAACCAGTACATGTACTCTGTCCCAAGCACTGTTCTTCAGATCCTTAGTTGAATGGTTCACCCAGCCCAGTGCCATCTTCTTTCTTCCATGCTTATATTTTTTTTAAATGTGGAACCATCATTTACATTAATGTAGACCTTTGCTACTTCAGGTCCTTTGTTAAATATCTGAGTTATTGGTAGAGGAAAAGAAGACCTAACTTGGTAGCCTCATGTCTAGACTTAAGCTTCACTGTGTTATCATATAAAGTAGCCATAACTGAGGATCTGATGATTAAGTTAGAAATATTAATCTGTAGTAAAAATGATTGTTCCTGCTTTCCTCCATTAGAATACACATTACCCTTGCTCCTGGAAACTCATTTGCATTGCCTTCACATTATACCTGTGTTTACCAAGTCTTCATGATTCACAAGTCCAACAGTACCCATTGAAACTTTACATTATCAGATCCACTTAGGACCTACCACATTTAGTGTCTAGAATGTGTTTCACTGATGCTCTCTTTTGAAAGGAGACTTCAGACATTATGCTTTGAGTGTGAAATGCACCCAACGGGCTTGTGAGCTGAACACTTGGTCCTCTAGCTGGTTGCATTAGTTTGGAGGTGGTAGAATCTTTGAGAGAGTCAGGTCTACCAAGAAGAAGTAGATCACTGGTGAAAGTGCTTCCAGGTGTTTTTGTCCCTGGGTTCTTCCCATCTCCAATTCTTTGCTTCTTGTCCAACAAGAAGTGGACCCAGTCCTATGTCATGTGCCCTTGGAACAAGGACATTCTGCAAAGCACATGGTCCAAGTACCCATGGACTGAATTGTCTGAAATGATAAGCCAAGAAAACAATTTCTTCTTTAAATTATTTATCTTATATATTTTGTCACTTTGATGAGACATGCCACTTATGCATTCATCTTTATAGCTAGGGCAGTAAAGATGAGAAAAAAATTAAGCCTATGAAGCTGTTAGGGAAAGTAGATGCCCTTGATCAAGCCCTGAGCATGGAATGTGCTCAGCTTCTCCTGTCAATCCAAAAGTCTGGGGTGATCTCCAGAAATAGTTCTGGCCTTGTGTTAATGTATCATCATCCCCAATGTAAGAGAAGAAAGGCCCACAAAGAGTTAATGCAATTTTATGTATTAGTTAACCTTCCATTACTATGACAGTTACAGGTAATAAGCAGCTTATCACAGGGAAATTATTTTGACTCATAGTTTCAGAGATCTGAGTTGACAAAACTGGTTGACACTACTGATTTGGGGCTATGACCAGGCAGCATATCATGGCAGGAATAGGAAATAGAGCAACAATGTCTACCCTGTGGCCAAGAATCTGAGGAGAGCCACAATTATGATGACCCAAAAAACCCAGTAGAACCTACCTCTTAAAGGTTCTACCATGTGTGTGTGTGTGTGTGTGTGTGTGTGTGTGTGTGTGTAAGGCTGGGGCCCTAGCTGATGGTACTATTTGAAAAGATGGTAGAAATATTAGGGGGTGAGTCTAGTGTGAGATTTTCTCTGGTGACATGTTTTTTAAGGTAATGAATGACTGTCGTTCTTTCCTCTCTTTGCTTTCTGTCCAGCTGGGAATGAATAGTTTTCTATTGCTGATGCCCCTGTGAAGCTCAGCCCTGCCTCAGGCCTAAAGTAACAGAGTAAGCTTACTCAAACTTCCAGTATTTTTAGCTAAAGATCTTCTCTCATCGTTTTGCGGACATAGTTATACAATCAAATATTTATCCATATACAATCGCTTCTGTTTTAAAGTGAAATTATTAAGAATTTTCTACAGAGACTATTCAGAATACCCAGGATTAATTGGCTTTCTCATAATTTAGGAAGAATTGGTTAAAATATTCCCTTCTAGCTTAGTTATACCACAGCAGGTCTGCCTTCTTTGTGTATCTGTTTACTACAGTGTTCTTCCAGTTCATTAATTCTTAGTTTATCAGGAATGACCTTGAGAGAAGGATTTGAAAATTAGGCATTAGACATACTGAGGAGCATACAGAATAGGAAATAGCAATGATTTTGGTGAAGAGATGAAATAGCAGAAGCAGAGATGCTTCAGCGACTCAAGGTGCCTACATTCAAGTCTAACAGTCTAAGTTCAAATCCAGGGATCCTCATTGTGGAAGGAGAAAACTGACTCCACAAGTTTTTCCCTGACTTCCATGTAAACACACACACACACACACACACACACACACACAAGCACAATAATTAGTAAAATTTCTTCAAACTCATTCATTTACCTAAGACACCTATTTAAAATGGAGGTGCTGGTGTTAGGGGTGTGTCTCAGTGTTACAAACCTTCCCCATAAACATGAAGCCTGTTGGATCTGGGAGGTGGGAAGAGGTAGACAAGAAGGGAGGGAGGGAGAAGGAAGAGGAGGAGGAGGAGGGAGAGAAGCAAGGCATGAACATGCTTACTGAAGTTCAACCTGGTAAACAGTACCTGTTGAACCAAAGCTGGGGCAAGGAGTTGAGAAAATGTACCTTTTGAAAAATTTTGCAATATATGTCTTAAGATTTACCAGTTCAGGTTTTAGTAATTACATATTTAGACAAAAGAAAAAGATATGTAAATGGATAGGCAGGATATTAAATATAACTGATACAATAGTGGCACAAAATTTGCAACTTTTTGATTGATTATCTGGTCAAATTTATCCCCCTCCAGACTTATGAATTATCTTTAGCTTAACTCCTTCAGCTAGCCCATCCTTATGGCTGCTGCAGAGCCCAGTTAGGGGTTTACTGTAGCAGTAACTGTGTTTTTCTACCCACCTTTGGTACAACATTTGTTATTCTAAATTCTTGTCCTTGTGAGTTTGTCAAAATCCTGATAGAGAAAAAAATCAGCACAGCTGCCTATTAACTTCAGTAGAACAAGAGTAGTTCCTAATTAAACTCTTATGTCTTTGATTTAAAACTCCATTAAATTAAATTATTCACCAGCTTAAGACAGTTGTTGATTACAGGAAAATATACCTCGAATATGTAAGGTACGTCACCCTTCAGGGCCTCATTAACCTCCCTAAAGTCATACGTCACGTGCTTTTTTGAAGAGAAACTGAAAGTGGTTTTATCATCTGGTATCTTGTCTTTAAAAATTGTTCTTAAATCAGGGAGAAACCAGTTGGCTGAAATCCATGGAGGCTTATCATTTTCAATCCAACTTGAGAGCCCACAAACCTGCTAGGTGCCTTAAGGGCTTATTTGAAGGCCCTAACACTGGGCTAGTAGAAGGTTAATTGTGGCAAGCAGTTAAGATTCATCAGGGTACCAGGTAGGCTATTAATCTGGTTGGCTGTGAATGCTTTTGACTTTTTCTGTCTCTGTTTCTTCTTCAAGGAACTCCCAAGTAGAAATGAAGAGACTACTTGGCTGTCTTTTCCTGCCCTTCTCTTTCTGGGGGCTTTCAAGGAGACCCTACTTGGTAGAGTCTTTTTCATATGTTTCTGTTAACATGTAATGCCAGAAAAAAGATGGTAGTAACAGTTCAGAGTGAGAGGGAGGCAGTAGTTAGGGAAAGGGCAGTTGATGGGAGGTGCCTTCATTTGTATATCTGATCCCAGATGGCTGCCAATGTGATCACGTAGATTTGGTAAGTACATAGAGTCTCTGAAGGTAGGCTTCGTGAAGGTGACAGTGCAGACTGAGACTCATAATGGCAGTGGAGGGAGTTGTCAAGATGTCATGATTGAACAAGGGGAGTAACAGGAAGGGAGACCTTTACAGAGGAAGCAGGGATGATTGGCTAATTTTTAAAATAGGATTCATTGTATATTATTTTAAAGCAAGTGTGTGTGTGTGTGTGTGTGTGTGTGTGTGTGTGTGTGTATGTGTGTACTCAGACATGTGCATGTATACCTGTGTGCATGAGTGCAGGACCCTCAAATGGCAGAGGGAGAGTAAGAGTCCCTGGATCTGAAGTAATAGGCAGTTGTGAGCCACCCACCATGAGTGTTGGGAGCCTAACTTGAGTCCCCTGCAAGGGTGTAATGTACTCTTAGCCTCTGAGCCATCTCTGCAGCCTGTGAGTTTATTCTTCAATAGCTGACATTTACTGGTTGTTTCCAATGACATTTCCTGGTTTTGAAAGCTTAGTCAGATTTTCTGCCAGTCAGTTACCTACCAACAATCAAGCAGTTTTCTTTGGGGTTTTGTGCAAGCATAACAGAAAATACATGGTTGCAATGAACTATTACTCTTGGTGCAGTTTCAAGGTAGAATGGCTTATGCTTTGGAAATAAATAACAATGATGGAGGGTTTCAGGGATGCTTGCTTTGATGTGGAGAAAGACACAGTTGTTAACTGAGCAATGAGACTAGATTTTCTGAGAACACTAAGCCGTTAAAGGGGATCACTACAGTGGACAGGAGGGCAATAAACTCCGGGGGCCCTTGGCTGGTTATTGTGATAAAAGCATGAAATGTGTTTTCTCTCCCATTCTCAGGCTCTCAAGCACTTGAAGTTCTTCCCACAAGATGATGACTGCCTGTAAGCTCACGGGAGCACATCAATAAAGCCGCTTTACCCTTTCTTCAGAGAAGAAACTTGTTTCCTCCTTAACTCTGAGGACCTGGGTGCAAGCTAAAGCCTTGCTTGTGTCTGTGCATACTTGGCTCAGCTGCATTCCTACCCATTTTTTGATTCTGTTAACTATGCTATTGTTAACCTACAATAATAATACCATTTGGGATCTGGATACAGCACTCTTGTTAGAATGCTTGCTTATTGTGTATGAATTCTTGAGTTTAGGACCCAGCAGTGAATAAAAGTAAGTGTGGTACAAGCTGTAACCCCAGCACTTGGAAGAGGCACAGCCAGGAGGATCAACAGTTCAAGGTCACCTTTGGTGACCTAGTGAGTTCACAGCCAACCCAGGACATGTGAGTCTCTCTCTGTGTCTCTCTGTGTCTGTCTCTGTGTCTGTGTCTGTCTGTCTGTCTGTCTGTCTCTCTCTCTCTCTCTCTCACACACACACACACACACACACACACACACACACACACATCTCTTCCCCTCTTTCATTCTCTCACTCACTCTTACATAACACACCCAAAGATATAATAAAAGTTAATAATCTAGAAGTTGTAGATTCTTCCCTTGTCTCGACCGGTATTATTTTAAGAGATCTAAGTAATCCCCAGACGTTACATCATTTTCCTTTAATTGATGGATAGATTGCATTCAAGTTGCTCCATTTTTGTGTTTTTTATCACTTAGAAAGAATTAATTTATTACTGAAGATAAGGCTCTCGGAAGCTCTAAATTCTAGAAGTTAATCTAATCACAAAGATAAATTGCCCACAGAAGTATGGGATGCAGTGTGCTAATAGTATTTTCTCTGTTTTTTGTTTCTTGTTTTTGTTTTGTTTTGAGGCAAATCCTAGTATTTACTGTGATGTGAAGAGCATAGCTTTCTGACCAACTTGAATCCCTTTCAGTTCAACCCACCATCTTAGCAGAGATGGAAAAAGACCCTGAGGAACCTTGCTTCTTCATTGATCAAAGTTAGGCTTTAGTAATTTCTCCAAAGGTAAAGATGTCATTAAAGTCTTTGCAAGTAGTAGACTCAGTTGTACTGTCCTATAACAGTGATAATTAGGGGCAGAACCTTAGATATGCACTCCCAAATGCACTGTGGCTCTGTTGGAGAATGCCAGAAACTTCGTTCTAGGCTGGATTTGTGATCTCTCGGAGAAAAGAGACAAACATAGTGTCACTTCTGTGGTGTAACCTGGACTTTCAGCATTTTAGGAGGGATGAGATGGTTGGGCATAAATTTCCATGAGCAATTCTGTAAATTAAGATCATTTCATTTGTACCACTAACCAAAGAATGCCATATCTCGGTGGCTGGGCTCACTATGTTTTTTAATTTGCATTGCCACTGCTAAACGTTAACTCTTAGTGCTTTTCCAGAACAATAAGGTCATCTTAATGCAAAAAAAAAAGTTCATTTTTGGTGGTTCTGCTCTGGGTTAGTCTAGGTGGTCACAAACAAAAACCATTGTTGTGTAGTGATACCCATGAAAGAATGGATGATCTTACCGTAAATGAAGGTCAAAGAGAAATTAAGAATGGAGATTCAGTTTCTTGTTCTTTTACCATTGTCTCTAGCCTATAACCCTCTTAACCACTGATGTTGCAGTTCATCATAGTGTATAGAAATAACTTCTTTTTTATTGGATATTTTATTTATTTACATTTCAAATGTTATCCCCTTTTCTGGTTTCCCCTCTGGAAACTCCCTATATCATCCCCCTCCCCCTGATTCTATGAGGGTACTTCCCACCCACCCACTCCCCCCACCTCATCCTGGCATTTCCCTACACCAGAGCATCGAGTCTTCACAGGACCAAGGGCCTCTCCTCCTATTGATGCCCAACAAGGCCATCCTCTGCTACATATGCAGCTGGAGCCATGGGTCCCTTCATGTGTACTCTTTGGTTGGTGGTTTAGTCCCTGGGAGCTCTGGGGGGTCTGGTTTATTGATATTGTTGTTCTTCTTATGAGGTTGCAAATCCCTTCAGCTCCTTCAGTCCTTTCTCTAACTCTTCCGTTGGCGTCTCTGTTTCCTTTTTTCCTTTTTTTTTTTTTTTAATAACTAGAATAGAATTTAAGTAAACTAACTCTGCCACTGACCAGAACTATATCAGGGCTTAATCATACAGCAAAGACTACAGTCTTTGCCAAACTTTCTGGGCTTGGTTTTGCTTGTAGGCCTGTACTCCACCCCGTAAATAAAATTTGGCCTTATGTCTTGCAGGGAAGCAAAGAATAACTCTTGGCTTGAGGTCACCAAAATGGCAAGAAGAAACTAGCTTTCTTAAGCCCTAATTAGTCTCACCTGGATTGCAAGTACCAAACAAAAAATGTCTAATTGATTTTTAATCACCCAGTGTTGTAGCAATTACCATAACATCATGACAGTGCTAATACAATGTAACCTCACCAAAATGCAAGATATGTACTCTCTGGTTGAGATGGTTCTGAAGTTTTGTTTTGTTTTGTTTTGTTTTGGGGGGGGCAGGAATGCAATTTCCTCCCTTATAGGACTCCTGTAAATTAAGACAACAGTTCCTCATCCATTTTTGTTATTGTATTTACTGTGCTGTATGGTATAGAGTAATATATACATTGCTTAATTTTTTATCATCTGAAAGAAGAAAGGCAAGGCTGATTTTGGCTCATGTTTTCAGAGGAAGTATTCTATTACAGCAAGAAGACATATATATATATATATACATATGTATATATGTATACATATATACATATATATATATATATATAGTTATGTAATAGTAGCATTTATTCACTGTTGCTTCATAGATTAGACTATTCGTATTAGACTCTACTAGTTCTGCAGCACCAGGCCTGAACCTCCCCTTTCTTCCTCAGGTTTTCTCTATTCTTTCTATTTCTTCTTCTTCTTCCTTTTTATTTAATACTTTATTTACATTTCAAACGTTTTCCCCTTTCCAGGTCTCCCCTTTGGAAACCTCCTATCCCATCCTCCTCCCCTGCCTCTATGAGGGTGCTCCCCCACCCACCCACCCACTCCCGTCTTCCCTCCCTGGCATTCCCTATACTGGGACATCTAACACTCTTGGTTCTGAAGTTTCTATAGCACCGAACTGCATTGTGGGGTAGGGGGAGGTCAATACAGGTGAGCATACTTTTTTTATTTTTTCAAAGTCATCAAGTCATCAATCTGCAGGTGTAATGTCAGGACACTTTTAGTCCTGGAGATAACCATTCTCAGACAACAGTCATTTCTTAGCCAACTTTACCAGATGAAAGGTGAGCTCTTCCTAGCTGAGAACCAAATACATGAGGCTGTTCAATGTTCTTCTCTACTTTTCCAAATATGTACATATGTATCCCTGTCTATAAAGCCAAGGCTCTCATATGTGCATAATCAATAGAAACAGTAACAAAGCTTCATAAACTGCATACTGATGGGTTTCGCTTTGGTGCTACTAAGTCACACTCATGACATGCTTGGTGAATAGCTTGATGGTTTAGTTTTAGATCTTAGCTTCTTTTTGCTACCTGGGAATTCTGAACACTAGATGGACGCTTGGTTATGACAAATGTTGCAGAACTTAAACCTCTGAAATCATGAGTCAAAATGAGCCTTTATGAGTTGATTTACCACACACTTTTGTTTTGGGGGTGGGGGGGAGACTGGCAGCTGTACTAATGCAGGAAGTATAGGAACCAGATCAATTCCCCTTACTAATCACAACACAGATGATGCATGTGGCTACTGTGTGATTGATGCTGAGATGGTTTCCTGGGATGATGGCTGTGACCTGGGACGGGGATTCATTAAGTATCTGTATAATCTCCCATGATAATGGTTATCTTTACTTTTCAGTCAATTAGAGGGGCATTTGTATTCTTGCTATCAATCAGGCCCTCCCATCCCCATTGTCTTTATGCTTGTAGATGCTTCATTCTGATTGGAAGCATTTACATAAACTTGATATGGATGGGCTTGGAAGGATGGCTCAGCAGTTAAGACCCAGGTTTAATTTTCAGCACTCACCTGTTAATTCACAAATGTTTTTAACTCTGGTTATAGAGGATCTGATACCCTCTTTGGCACCAGGCATGTCTGTGGTGCAAAGATATAAATGTAGGGAAGACACCCACAGGCATAAATCATCATCATCATCATCATCATCATCATCATCATCATCATCAACAACAACAACAAGAACAACACAAAACCTTATTATTAAATGTCTGTTAACCATGCAAATAAACCTGCTGGGTATGGAGTGCTTGTCACTATGGTATTTATAGATTTAGATGACTCTTAGTCTCTCACAGCAACCTTTAGGCCCTCATTTATGGAATACCACTGAGGGCCAAGAATTTGTGGCAAGGCAGATATCTTCAGAAACACCATCTCCGTGAACATTTACTTCCTGCTGTCAGTCTGGCCCATGTGAAATAATTTTAAATGTTTTTTTGCCTTTCTAATTTGTGCCATTTAACAAAATGTTTGTCAAATATTGATTCTCTTTCACAACGAGCCTTGCAAGCAGCTGACAGTTGTTTTGTTTCCCAACTTTGATTCATGCAGCTTCTGCTGCTGCCAAAACCCTCCTTTGTGTAGCAGATCCATCACTGACCTCAGCTCAGTGCTGGGAACAGGGTTTGTTTGTGGCCGCAGCTGGGGAGCTACAGATCCTCTTCTACACAATCTAAATCACACCACTACAGAGCTTTGCATCAGCTTCTCAATGCCGTTTACCGGTGTTCTGATTGCAGCAGCACAACAGCCTGTTGTAGAAGATATAATTATGTTCATTCTTTACACAGAAGCAAAGGAGGGGAAGGCATGTGTCCAGGCTCATGTAGTGATTCTCAGCTCTTCATTCTCAAGCCAAAGCATATGGCGCCTGTTTTTCTATGAAATATGCAATTATGCTTTGCCCTTCTTTTCTGATCACGGTTGCCTTCCTCTTACAATTTATATCATTCCAACTCTTGTTAATGACTTTCCTGTGTACCTGCACCAGTTGCCACCCCATCCCCTCCACCCCTCCAGCCCCCCCAAGCTTTGGTTGTTTTCTTTTGACATGGCCCTTGCAATGCATTGTTTGAATCACTTAAGACACTTTTTATTAGATCCTGTGTACAGATTCCTAGACACATCCAAGAAGCCACAGGTGCACACTTAGAAGCAGCAGACATATCTGAGCCCAGAACTCCATCACTGCTGAGAGTCTCCAGCATCACCAAACTGGCTGGATGCAGTGTTGCCTCTGCTCAGTCTCTCTGGTATTCGTGTTCTTTGACTCTTGGCCTTCACTTGTGTCCTGTGACTTTCTTCTCTATTCTTTTCTTTCTTTCTCTCTTAATTCCATAATGGTTAGGACCAGCATTCTTTCAATTAGTCTTGCACATTCACTCTCCCTTGACTTCTTTACATGGGATATTCATCTCAATCACAGACAAGAGCATTTCTGGGACATCAGATTTATCTTTATTACAAAAGAACGTTAATTTTCCTCTACGTTACAACCATCACTACCAACCCCTGCATTTACTGTGGTTAAGTACACATACATTCTTCCATCTTATCTATTTAGAACATGTAGCTCAATGATTGTAAGCACATTAATAGCACTGCCAACCATCTCATCTTTTTTTCATTTTGAAAACAACTGAAGCTCTTTACCACTGGATGATGAGCTCACCTCCTCCTCCCTCGAGTCACAGATACTCTCACTTTCCTCGTTTACTCATGACTCCAGCTGCTCCAGGCACCATTCAGTGGTGGAATCATGCAGCATTTGTCCTTTAGTGAGTGTCTACTTCACCACAATATCATCAAGGGTTTTTTTTTATACTTTAGTGTGTGGTGAGATTTTCTTTACACTGTTAGGCCTTAATATTCTACTTTATGAATACGCCACTGCCTTAGTGTTCAATTGCTGTGAAGAGACACCATGACTAAGGCAACTTGTAAAGGAAGTGGTTTAACTGGGGGCTTGCTTGCAGTTTCAGAGGGTTAGCCTATTATCATGGTGGGGATTGTTGTGGCATTCAGGGAAGAATGGGGCTGGATAAGTGGCTGAGAGTTTTACAGCCTGATCTGCAGGCAGCAAGCAGAGAAAGCAACACTGGGCCTGATATGTGCTTTTGAAACCTCAAAGCCCATCCCAGTGACACACCTCCTCCAACAAGGCCACATCGCCTTCTAATCCTTTCCAAACAGTTCCATTAACTGTGGACCAAGCATTCAAACCCATGAGTCTATGGAGGCCATTTTCATGCAAACCACCAAAGCCACATTTACATATTAATTCATTCATGGAAGATACACATATTACTATCATATTTTAACTATTATGAATAATCCATGTATGAACATGGGCATGCAAATATATTTTCAAGACTATATTTGGGTCATCAAAATGGCTCAGTGGGTATAGGCACCTGTTGCCAAATGTGAATACCCAAGTTCTATCCCTGGGATCTAGATATTGGTAGCACAAGTGTCCTTTGATATCCACACAGATATGTGGCATGTGGACACACACATATGCATGCACTTGTATGTGCACATCCTCACACACATACACATAACACACACACACACACACACACACACACTCAGGTACTACAAACTAAATAAGTAAAATGTAATGAAAATTTAAAATATGATGTTTCAATTTTTGTGTGAATAGAACCAGGAGAAGAATTTACTGCTCACATGCTAAGTCTTATTTAATCATCCAAAGAGCTGCCATTCTGCTTCTCATAGTAGGTGACTAATTTGTTTTCCACCAAGAGAATACAGTGCTTCTAGTCTTCTCAAATCCTTACTAACAAGTATTTTTATCTCTTCGTGTAGATGGTAATCTTAGAATATGCCATGGTAACTTGTTGTCATTTTGGCTAGCATTTCCCTGGTGAATAGTGCTACTGACTATCTTTTATCTGCCTTTTTTAACCATATGTATCTCTTTGGAGAGATGTCTACTGAGTGCTTCTCTGTTTTCTAACACAGCTATTTTCTCCTTGCTTTTGTTAAATTTTATGTCTTCTTTAATTTTGAGGCTTTAAGTCTATCATGGTGGGGATAATAGAACTAAGTAGTTCTATTTAGTTTCAGGGTTTGTTTGTTTTTTTTTTTTTTTGTAGAGCTATTAGGTTATTATTTAACTGCTTTCTTGTTCATGCTATCCAGTTGTTAAGACACATTTGCTAAACAGACTGCTTTCTCCCATTCGATGACTAGCAGTTTTATTATTGAATACTTACCATATGAGTTTGGGTTTCTCTCTAGATTCTCTTCTACTCCACTGGTCTATTCTTTGTTAAATATCAGTATTATACACATTTTGATTAGTGTGATTTTATAGTATAACTTAAAAACATGAAGCATGTGTTCTCCATATTTATTCTTTATTCTAATACTATGTTGATAAATTAGAATATCCAGGGAAGTAATGTTCTTTAAATTCAAAGGAAGAGAATGCCAATTCTAAATAGAGACAGAGACAGAGAAAAAAACAGAATGGAAGATTTTTGTTTCTATCAGTTTTTCTGCTGCATACTTTCAAAATTCATGGTTAAAGAAAATCAGTAACAAAATGAAATAAAATTTGAGTATCAATTGGATGTAATTCAACTGAATATATCCTACAACTTAGAGAAAATATGGGAAATATTTATTACACAGTTTTCAACTAATATTTTCTTTTGTTTTAGATCTATATCCCATAGGAAGAATATAGAATTGAACCTGAGGGCCATATTTAAATTTAACACATATTTTTTCTATTCACTTTGTTTTGCCTTTCTTTTCCTAACTTCTCAATCCTTTTTGATATACCCATTATGATAATAAAATATGAAAGTTAGTCCATCACTGACTTAAATTGGATTTCTCTGGATCTCTGACTGTCTGTAGCACACTCTATATCTATCAAAATGAACAGTCCATTATCTGGTCATTATTGTTCTCTATTTTTCTGGAATTTTCTTTCTTTTCCTGCTTTGTCACTCTTCTAGGCTTTTGGATATATGAAGAGACAGCCACTAATCTGCAAGGATCCAACCCATGCAGCATATATTTTTCATGTGTGCTTCTTTGTCAAAATAATTCATTGGTTTTGTTGGTGTTTATTTTCTTTTTGCTAAACAATATGAAAATAAGATTAAGACCAATTTCTACAATGAGGGTGATTCATTCTACAATGAATCACCCTCTATGTGACAGACGTGAGGAGCCAAATTCTGGGTTTAGACATAGGCAACATTAAAACTCCTATTCTCACATAAGACCCTGTAGAGAATGTCAGTGTGCAATGTAGACCTTACAAGTCAAAGGTATTGGTTCTTTGCTTTTAATCTAGAAAGACAACTTGAGTTGGAACTCACATAGTAACAATGCAGCATAAAATGATGTTCTGCCTAAGCCATGAATCACCTTCATTAGAGTGCCTGTTGGTTTATGACTAGGCCAGTGATATTATCAATAGCATCAGCAGTGATAGCACACGTAATACCCTGTTAGTGCACAGTTTGGGTAACTTATCCTCAACAGGGAATGTGTGCAACATAATTCTCATTTCAATTTTGATGTCATGTACATCTAATCAAACAAAGCACTGAAATTACATGTAAATGTTGAAAAAGTGTAAAATTTCCTGTATAGATCCAGCCCACAGTGATTAAATACCTTTCAGAGTATACAGAGAGAAAGAGAGACACAGAGAGAGAGAAGATAAAACAAACCATTCCTTTTCCCTTCCCCAACTAGTACATTATCATTCATTCTTTTAACACCTTCTCTCTGTTATCTTTCTATGAAACATTTTTCAAAAATATTATATATATTGGCTATTTCTCAAGTGAGAATTATCCTGAAGAGGGACAAGATAAAGTCATTACAGATGGATTTCATTACATTTCACCATTGAGAAAGAGACTTTACATATGTCCTCTGATCAATGAAGAATACAGCTAGCACTAGATTCTGATGTACTTTCTCTTATGTAAAACCTAAGCATCTTCATATTAGATATTTTAGATTACATTTAGTGATGGCATGACATGATTAAATGAAATGGTGCTATACTGGCATACATAAGTCCAAGTCTAGTGTTTAGTCTGCAGTGTACAATAAGTTTTATTAGACTTGGCCACTGTAATGAATTCTAAACACCCACCGAAATATCTAGGGTAATATAAAGTCAGAATTCATCTTGCTTGGGAGGAATGTTCTTTATATTTGTAATTTTAACAAATTGTTTAGTTATTCTGTTGAGACAAAAGGGAAAAGCAATATTTAATGTTGGCACTGTAGATCTCAAAGCAAAATCTAAAGGACTTATTAGAGCAAGAGCTCAATTACCTTAGAATAATGTCGGTATAATTAATTACATTTCTTTGTTTTCAAGGGCTGCCAGTACCTATGGGTCAGAGAGCTATCAAGGAGTGACAGGCTGCAGTTGCAGATCTAGACACAATCTAGCCACTGACTCAAAGTTCCTGTTGTTCTGTAAGTTAGAATCTATGTCTACAGAGAATTTCCGCTTAACTGTACTCAGAAAGTTTTAACCTAATTGCTGCAATTTACTTGGCATGTTCTTTTTCTCAATTCTCCCCTTCCCCATCCTTTCTGCCTAGGTGTGTATATATAGAAGCTTTCTGTCTTCTAGTCTCCCATCTTCTCTCTTGCTGAGCTCAAACTAGGTAACAACCGCCTATCTGTGATCAAATGCTATGCTTCAAGCCATGTATCATGACAATAGTGAACACGTCAGGCAAGGGGGAGGAAAAGATGGCTAATTTTAAGGGATGGAAGCTGTGATTTAGACACAAATAGGTTGGTAATAATCCCTCAAAGTTCCTGCCACTTAGAATAAAGGAGAGCAGACCCAAGACAAGCAGAGTAGTTATGATAGAACAAAGCTGTGATTGCAGACTTGGGGTTATAAAGACCTAAATAAGCAACTCACTCAGCATGCCAGTGTGGAGGTTGTTCTGTGTGGTGCTGACACCTCCAGAAAGGAATGACCTTTTACTTTATAGGTGAATGTAAGCTGAAACTTTTTTGACTCCTCCTTTGTTCTCCCTAGAATTCTCTCCTACTGAACACAGTAGAGAGGTGCTAATCATTTTATACAGCATCTCTCCATTCTCTGCATTGACTACCATGTCTCCAACCCTCCAGTCCAAGGTCATTTTATACAGCAGCCCTCCATTCATTTTATAGACATCTAGTAGTTTCTTTTAAGTTCACTGCCTTTTGGTATCTCAGAATTGGTATGTTCTTTCTTTGTAGTGAAGAGGTTGCAAACAGCAGGTTAACTGTTCAGAATATCTTTTTTGAAGAGTAAAGTAGAGTCAAGTGAAGCCTCAATTTGATTTATGAAAGCCAAGAAGATGAAGTTGGTTTCATAATCAGAGATGAAACTTAGGATTGGTATGGCATAAATTAATGAATAAGTGAGTAAATAGTAATAAGGAATCATAGTCAAGCAATGTAACACCTTACAGTTTTTTCCTGTGGTCCAGATTGATAATCTATATTAATGACAAAAATAGGATAATCTTATTGGTAACTACGCATGGAAGCTATGCTAAAATACAACATTTATTTAACATTTTGAATTTCCCACTGTGCCTATTGTGTACTATCTTCATTTGATTACAGTCTTTATGACATGTGTATGGAGAAACAGTAGCTCAATTGAGGCTAAGTAACTGTGCTAAAAGAGCTGCTTTCTGGATGTATGTGTATATTGCATCTCTGTGATTTTAAGATTAATGAAATGCTGGGGATATGGCTCAATGGTTAAAATACTTGCTGCATAATTCAGGTACCCCAAACTCAGGTAAATGCTGGGTGATGGGTGTGGCCCGGTTGCAATTCCAGATTTGTAAGGTGGAGACCGAGTATGCCAAGAGTAATCAGCTTATGAAACCAGCCATATTGGCGAGCTCTGGGTTTGGATGAGTGACCCTGCCTTATTCAGTTAGGTGTAAGAATGAGGAAAGATGATTCTTGATATTAAACTTGGGCCTTCACCTGCACCTACACCTATGTTCACGCACACCCATACATGGGGACCTACACACATGCAAACATTCACACACACACACACACACACACACACACACACACACGTAAAAATTAACAAAACATGAACTACTTGACAAATATCCTCCAACTCCATTCTGTTAGTCTCAATGGTAAAATTCTGAAAAAAAAATTCTTGAGGTTAATTCTGGTCATCAAATCAGAAGTGATGCCAACTTTTGTCTTTATATTCAAATATATTATTTTCATATTCCCATGCTTAAGATCACAGTGTGCTACTTAGTGATTTTTTGTGGTATTATGGACAGTAGAGGGTTAAATCAGCATGTGTTTACCTATCTCTTCACAGGGTTGGATATTCCTTTTCCTCTTAGAGCTCATTTAGTGAATTACTTTCTATCTTCTGCTTTCCCCTCAATATAGTAAGAATTTAGAGTGCCAAACATACTCAATCAATAATTTTGGTAGCACTTTTGGAAAATGAGAGAACATATATCAGAAATCTGTTTATCAAGAGCCACATCTTGAGCTGATAAAAGCTCTTAAGAACAATTTGGAATTAGTTTCATTGTTATCAGCATGCTAATCACCACTCGGATAGCCAATACAGTATGATAGATCCTATATATTCCAAAAGCAAGGTTATCTTAATGCAATATAAGATTGTGAAATGGCCTCTTAAGTGAAGCATCACAGCAGACAGCAGGAGTTTAGGATGAAGATGAGTGGGTACATATTCCTGCTTATGGGAGGGGCAGTTAGGGTATTAACACAAGTGGAGGTGGGCTATGTGTACAGATGTTCACTGTGAACAGTAAAGTCTAGGAAATATACCTTGTGGTACACATGGGCAAGAGCAGAAGATCACAATGACAAAGCAGGAGCTGCAACTTCCCATGGTCTTTCTGCCTTAGTCCTTAGCACAGCATATGTCAAAATAAAGCAGGTTTTCATAGCCTGTTTGTAGCACAGGTAGATTCAAGTTTGTCAAGATTCTGTGAGGGAAAATACCTCACTACTCATAATCCCTCTGTTTTCCTCAATATTTTTGAATAGAACTTTTAGTAAGTCATCAGTCTCCATTTCAAGACAGGTAACAGAATAATACAGAGAGTCTAAAACCACTATCTGAACACCATTAGACTTTCACACATAACTCTAGAAATACCAGGATCCCAAAGGTCTGCTGTATGGCTACCCTTTTGGCTAACAGTTGGAACTTGGTAATTGATTAATTAAGTGAATAAGTCATATGAGGTTCTCCTCATTTCAACAGCTGGGGCCTGAAATGATGAATCACTTCAAGGCTAGAGCATCCTTGAAGAATATTGAAGAGTCAGCTTCCAATTCCCAGAGGGCTCTTGGGAACTTGCTATGTCCCTGATTAATTTACCCCTCCCCCCCGCCAAGTCTCTGTTTTTCTTTCAACTTTTACTTTTGGATACTTTTCTTTTTTGCTTCATATCTCTGTTTATGCTAGGTTGCAGAGTTAATCTCTTGCCCTATACTGTCTGTGAATAAGAATATATATATATAAAATCTCCCAGGTTTACTTAATCAAATATCTCATCCCATTTGAGCTGTTAGAGTACCAGGCTTCACTATGTCCTCTTCTAACTAACTTTTTTGTTAAAACAATAACAGTCAACTGAAGGAAAGAATGTTCAAATACATTTTAAACTAGGAATAATTTTACTTTGTGTAAAACATCCACTGGTGTCCTATGGATACAATGGTGGAACAAGCCACAATTAGTTGATCACATTAATTATCAGTTTCAGTCAATGAAATATTCTGTAAAATGAGCCTTAAAACAAAACTCCACTAAGAAGTAACTTGTTGGTAGAATTTTAAAATTGTCTCCTGATCCTTTCCAGGTCAGATTTTCTCTTTCTAGTCTGCCTCTTTATGGCCACCACATACTTTTTATGTCATTTTAAATTTTATTCCTATATACAGTTAGAACAAACTGTTGCCAGTATAAAACAAATAAAATCCAAAGTGAAATAAAATCAAACTAAATTGAGTTATCCTGTGTAAATTTATATTGAAGAATAAGTAAAGACAGATAAACAGAATTAAATAAGAAAAATTTCAACTAATATAAAGATTTAATATGATGTAAGATTTTGAGGAAAATCACATGTCTTTGAAATACATTCTATAAAGCAAACAACACCAACAAAAAGATTCATCTTATTTGTAGTCAATAAATGCAGGGGAGATTTCAATTATATTTGAGAATCATAAAATTACTAATTTGCAAAAATTTACAATACTATTTTGAATTTTCTTGTGATCATGGAGAACCAAAAAATAAAAGTAAATAAACCAAAGGCTGGAATGTAATATAGATGCCAGAGTTGAAATCCACAGGGCAGAAGGTATGAGTAAGTGCAGCTGCTATGACAGTGCTCAAAGGGCAGGGCTGTTCTGTAAAAGAAGTGTGTGCCTTTTTACTAAAGCCAATGACACTACTTGCAATTCTCAAGATATATAACATAAATATTAAAGGTCAAGGGTCATCAACTTAAAAAAGCAACCAAGTTGATGTTGCTAACTAGACAACACCAAACAGAAGTAAAAAGAAGAAGATTCATGGCATCCCCCCATCCCCCACCCCCCCAAAAAACCCCCATGTACCATAAAACGTTTAATTCTGTTATATTGTCATCCAAAATACATGATGCAAAACCTATTCAGTATGTTTGGAAGTAGATACAAGGACAAGACTATAAAGGACTTCCAATATTCTCCTTGTGTAAAAGGGATCAGCAATACATAATACTGATTCAGAAAGTAGATCAAGTCTGAAAACACAGTGAGGACTCTCATTGAGCTGCATGTAGTCCTTTCTTTTTAATGTTAAAAGATTACTGCTCAATTTATGTGTATTTGTGTGTGCATGCATGAGGCTCTCTCTGTGTGTGCCAGGTACATGTGTGTATGTGTACCAGAATGTGTTTATATATGCATCTGACCTGTGTGGTACATATGTGTACCCGTATCTGTTTATGTGTATGTGTGCTGTGTAAGTGCAGGTGCAGGAGTTTTGATCCTCTGGAACTGTAGTTAAAGCAATTATAACCCACTTGACATGGATACGGGAAACCCAGTCCCACTCCCCTGTAAGAATGGTACACTTCTTAAACACTAAACCCTTTATCCATCCCCTGCGTGTAGTTTTAGTTGAATAAAATCTTCAGCTTAGGATATTGTTTCATTTTTATTTAAGGGATGGTGAAAAAATGACACCATTATAGATAAAGTACAAATAATACCTTAGGTGAAGACTGGCTGATGACTGAGAGTTGGATGCACTCTTTGTCTACATAATGAGCCCCAGGCTACATAGTGAACAAACAGTTATAAAACAAACTAAACAAAACCCCACAACCATGTATGTTGCGAAGGTACTGTTATGCCTTGGATGGGACACATCTCCCAGAGGCTCTGGTGGACAGTTTTGTGGGTTAGGAGACTCAGCTTATTCACAAGGCATTGCTGAAATTTTTCCTAGGATTGTAGTGTCTAATGAGAAAATAGTATTTATTTAGGTATTGCATCTTAGGTGGTCTTTGGAGGGCAAACATCAAAGTCTATAGCCCAATCTGGTTTCCTTATCTTGAATGTCTCTCTTTTCTTATCTACCTTGTTGTAAGAAGCTCCTGCTATCACCTGTCACCACCATCACCACCATGCTTGTCCTTGCAAACCGTGAGCCCTAGGAAATCCTTTTTTTTATAAGTTGGTTATTTCAGGTACTCAGTTAGAGAAAAGAAACTGAGACCTTTAGCATTGTCCAGGTAAGAACCAGCCATGGTATCAGGGAATGCTTAATCCAAGCATCTGATGTTATTACTTTCCCTCAAATACTAATGACATTTACTAAGGATGTTTCATTCTATTTATATTGAACCACATCTCCATATGGCAATGCCTACTCCGATATTGTTTTATTTGGGGGAAACTAAGAGAATGTTGAAAGTGATGAAATGATTTTTAGTTTAATGGGGAAAGACAATAATAGTGAACTATTCTTACCATCCCATTGGTGCCCTTTCTCTTAATTTGAATTTTATTTGTATTTTATGTGTATTAGATCCATTTTTCAACATGTTTGTCTATGTACTACATATACCTGGTATCCACAAAGGTCATAAGAACATTCTATGTACCTAAAATTATTGAGGCATGCCAGCTGCCATAAGAAAGGGAACTTTTGTTGTGTGATTTATAGATGGATTTGTTCTAGCCTTTATACTGAAAAGGAGTTACATTATAGGGTTTGAGAAATGTTGCTCAGTGTATCACTTAGAGTAGAATCACATCGAAAATTTGTGTTCACTGTCCTCTGTAGTAGTATTTGTCTCCAATTTTCTTCATCATGTTGTCTTCTTGGCTCTCCTCCTAACTTGCAATCTGCCTTCAGGTCAGCCTCCTTCACCCTGAGCCCCTTCTTGGAGCCTACAGTATCATAGATGTTGGTCTTTTTAGTGTCATTTCACACTAACTTTCTTTATCTATTTCCTGGACCACTTTCTCAATTCCTTTTTGCTTCTTATTTTTAATACCTCTTGTTTCTGCTTTACATGTATTAATTGTAATGGATTTTGGTGTGATATTTCAACATATGCCTTCTGTGTGCACTGATTGAACTCAAGCTTTCTCTATCCCCATTCATCTATTTCTCTAGGAATCACTATTATAGATTGAAGTTGTAGGAGCGAAAAGAGAAAGCTAGAGAAAGACAGAAAGACAGAGAGAAAAAGACAGAGAAGAGAGAGAACATGTACTTACCTTTCTTTAACTGCCGTATTGTATTATTGTTATCATTATTTTATTATTCACCACCATCACCACCACCACCTCCACCTCCACCACCACCACCACCACCACCACCACCACCACCACCACCACCATCATCATCATTATTTTACCTAATATGCTCCACTCACAACTATTTTGCTGCATAAGCCAGGCTTTCATTTGACTTGCCTTTCTGGTTGAAAATTATTCCATTTTGTTTATTTACCATGTTTTCTGAGTCTATTCATCTGTAGAGTACTGACTCGCTTTGTTAAGCTTTCTCCTAACCAATTTCATATAAGAGAAGTACACTAGAGAAGTCCCCTGAGTCTTTACATATCTGGGACTATTTTTAGCTTACCGTGGCACTTGCTGCTGATTGGGGAGAATATGGGATTCCTGAGAATAATCTGCCAGAAGTCTGCCAGCACTGTTGTGTTGTTTCCTGGGTTTTGGAGTGGATGGTGAATGTGTTATCTGTTTACCACTGCTTTGTAGATTCTTTCTCTGCTGCAGCTATTTTCAGGGTCTTTATGACATCGTAAGATATTTTTAGTGACAGACTTTCCTTTGATGGGTTGAACCAGATTTTTTCATCATGGGTCACAGAAAAACATATGTTATTATATCTTATTTGATATGTTCTTTAGGCATTTTTATCTTATGAAGAAGTTGTTCTCCTGACTGTTCATCTGCTTTATGTCATTCCCTTTATCCTTCCTGTTCCATTTGTAGGTTTTTGTTTCTTTTACATTATAGTTTATCACTTCAGTGATAAATTTTGAAATTTGTATAAATTTCAGAGTAAATTTTGTCTCACAAAATTTTTTTTGAGTTTTTCCTATTGTTCTCTGATAGTTTTTAATAGGCTGTAGATTTTAAGGATGAAATGACCTAATGATCAAAAGGATCCAAATACACAAACTGGAGGCTTTTAATACCTTTATTTCCCGCTTCTAAATTCATCATTTTTCCTATGGTGCTTTTTGTTGTTTAATAACATTTTAAGAGTTTTCCATTGTCCTTGATAAGTTTTCATAGACTATTAATTCTAAATATTAATAACCTAATGGTCAAAATACACAAATTGGAGATTTTTAAAATCATGACATTACTCCTAGGTTTGCCATTTTCCCTTGGGAGCTTTGATTGTCTTGGTCTATTTGGCTTTCAGGAGTTCCTCAGAGAAGATTTGTTCACATCTAAGCTTGGCTGTCTGAGACTCACGTGAGTTTGCACCGTGATCTAGATGGTGTGGATTGTACACACTACAACTTGTGAGAGCAAAGACTTGACCCTAAGCATCATAACCAGATCCTTCAATTCTATTTGGTCATTCTCATTCTGTGTTGGTTTGACACTCTTCTAAGCAAAGATGGTCACTAGCCATATACACTTGCCCGAATTCCAGGTTGGCACTGCTTTTCCAGTTCTTGCATGCCTATCACTATTTCACGGTCTATTATTGGTTGAAATGTCTCACTACTAAAAGTCATTTCCTGATAGTTGTTTTGTGTATGACTATATTCTTTTCATTATGCAAATGAACATGGATGTACAGGTTTCCTGAGAGGCTCTTGCAAAGAAGACTACAGAACACACTTTGAGGACTTTTGCTGAAAGTTACTTAAAACCCATTTCCTTAAAATAGAAAATCCACAAATATAAACAGATTAAAATTCTGCACCTATCTTTTCACATCTGGTTGATTTTGCTTAGTCATTGTTACTTTATTAACAGTAATTTAGTTTTATTTTTGTGTGTTTGAGTGTTTCTTCTGCATTCATGTATTTGTACCACAGGTGTGCCTAGTTCCTGCAGAGGCCAGAGACGACTCTGGGTTTCCTGGAACTGGAATGGCAGAATACTGTGAGCCCCGAACCTGTATCTTCTGCAAGAGCAGTGTCTTAGTCAGGGTTTCTATTCCTGCACAAAACATCATGACCAAGATGTAAGTTGGGGAGGAAAGGGTTTATTGAACTTATACTTCCATGCTGCTGTTTATCACCAAAGGAAGTCAGGACTGGAAATCAAGAAAGTCAGGAAGCAGGAGCTGATGCAAAGGCCATGGATGGATGTAACTTACTGGTTTACTTGCTTCTCTTGGCTTGCTCAGCTGGCATTCTTATAGAGCTCAAGATTACCAGCCTACAGATGGTACTACCCACAAGGGGCCCTCTGCCCTTGATCACTAATTGAGAAAATGCCTTATGGCTGGATCTCATGGAGACATTTTCTCAACTGAAGCTCCTTTCTCTGTGGTAACTCCAGCTTATGTCAAGTTGACACACAAAATGAGCCAGTACAATTGACCCCTTGTCAACTTGACACATAAACACATCACCATTAAGCCTCCACCTTTACTTTCTTATTCATCCCCAAGATCTAAATAACTTTAAAAGTCCCACAGTCTTTGTGAATTCTTACATATTAACATTTCAGTCCCTTTTAAACATCCAATCTCTTAAAATTCAAAGTCTTTTAAAAATTCAAAGTCTCTTAACTGTGGGCTCCACTAAAATACCTTCTTTCTTCAAGAGGGAAAAATATCAGGCCACAGTCACAATCAAAATCAAAATCAAACTCTAACTGTTCAATGTCTGAGATCCACTCACAATCTTCTCAATTCCTCCAAGGGCTTGAGTCACTTCTCCAGCTCTGCACTTTGTAGCACACACAGCTCCAGATGCCTGTACTCTACTGCTGCTGCTGTTCTTGGTGGTCATCTCATGGTACTGGCATCTCCAAAACACTGCTGTCTTCTGCTGCAACTGGGTTTACCAACAGCCTCTCATAGGCTCTCTTCATGGTACCAAGCCTCACCTACTTTGCATGACCACTTCAGTCCTGGGCTGTCAATTGCAACTGAGGCTGCACCTTCAACAATGGTTTTCCAAGGTCTCTAGTAGTACCAAGCCTCAGCTGCTCTTCATGACTCCTATGCCTTCAAAACCAGTACTACCTGGGTGACTCTTACACATTACCAAGTCCAGCCACCACACAAGGTACAACCCTGACTATCTCTGGAACAAAGCCTCTGTACTCTCAGAAGAAAAAAAAAAAAACTTCTCAGAAGATTTTACCTCATTGATGCTTGTTTCTTCCCAATCACTGTCAATTTCCTAGCTCCAGCTAACCAGCATCAATAGTCCCAGTAATGCAATGGTTTTGCTTTAGTAGTTCTGGTATCTTGTTAATCACAGCTGATTTCTTCAGCCCCAGCTAACCAAAACCACAAAATCTTAAATCAAACTAGCAATGGTCCTGATAAGAGTCTTTAATCTTCCCTCTGAAATTTCACAAGCCAGGCCTCCATCTTGTGCACTGGTCTCAACATAATCTTCCAAGCTCCTACAGAACACCCCACAGAGCTCTTAACATCCCAATGGCTCTTCTAGCTCAAAGTTCTGAAGTCCTTCCACCATCCTCCCCAAAACATGGTCAAGTTGTAACAGGAATACTCCACTCCTGGTACCAATTTGTCTTAGTCAGGGTTTCTATTCTTGCACAAAACATCGTGACCATGAAACAAGTTGGGGAGGAAAGGGTTTATTCAGCTTACTCTTCCATGCTGCTGTTCATCAAGAAAGGAAGTCAGGACTGGAACTCAAGCAGGTCAGGAAGCAGAAGCTGATGCAGAGGCCATGGAGGGATGTAACTTACTGACTTGTTTCTTCTGGCTTACTCAGCCTGCTTTCTTATAGAACCTAAGACTACCAGTCCACAGATGGTACCACCCACAAGGGGCCCTCTGCCCTTGATCACTAATTGAGAAAATGACTTACACCTGGATCTCACAAAGGCATTTTCTCAACTTTAGCTCCTTTCTCTGTGATAACTCCAGCTGTGGCAAGTTGACACACAAAACTAGCCAGTACAAGCAGCAAGTGCTTTGACCAATGCAGATGTGGATGCTTGGAGCCAACCATCAGACTAAGCTCAGGGAACCTGGTGGAGGAGAGGACAGAAGGACTGGAGGAACAGAGGGGGATTGCAACCCCATTGGAAGAACAACATAGGTTGGCCTGACTACCCAGTGCTCTCAGAGTCTAGACCACCAACCAAGGAGTGTACCTGGAGTGATCCATGGCTCCAGATACGTATGTAGCAGAGGATGGTCTTACCTGACAGAAATGGGAGGGGAGGCTCTTGGTTCTGGGAAGTTTTGATGCCCCAGTGTAGGAGGATGCTGGAGCAGTGGGGTGGAAGAGTGTGGGAGCACTCTCATACAGGCAAAGGGGAGAGAGGAGGGCAGATGTGGGATGGGGAGTTGGTGGAGGGTTACAGGAAAGTGGGATATTATTTGAAATGTAAACAAATGGAATGATTAATAAAAGAAAAAAGAAAAAAAGGAGGGGAAGCCATCTCTCCAGCTGTCAGCATTATCATTTTGAGATTGGTTCTGTTGCTTATAAATTCACACATGCACCAACAATTTACTCTTCTTATTAATGAATGGTGTCTTGTGAGTATATAATGACTCATTCATCTGTTGGGGGACATTTATATTGTTTCAGGCTGGATAACATGGATATAAATGGTAATCTAGATAGGCTCGTTCATGTGGGTAAATCCATGAACCAACAGAATTACAGCACTTATTTGTCTATATAAGAAAATGCATACAATGTTCACTCTCTAAGCATTGGAGATATAGCCAAGTGGCCAAATATGACTTCTCAAAACCACATTAACTCCAGCTTCAGCATATCTGAATCATTCTTTAGCCTCTGTAGGCATCTGTTCTCACATGTGCTTATTCACATCTAAACACAGGATGTTAAAAAAAAAAGAAAAAAAAAACCAAACTCCAAACTCTTACAAATGAATTTCCATCCTCTGCTAAATTGAGGACAGTTCACAAATGTGGCTTTCAGAAGTGGGGATGGAATCCTTTACCACAGACTGAATCCCTCTCCTGACCCAGTCTCTACCTTTTAGCCTTCAGAATCTTGAAACAATTGACTTCTCTAACTTTTTAAAAAATTTATCATTTTATTTGCTTACATTTCAAGTGTTATCCCCCTTCCCTGTCTCCCCTCCACAAACCCCCACCCTTTCCCTCTCCCCTTTGTCTCTAAGAGGGTGCTCCCCCATCCACCCACCCACTCTTGCCTCACCCCTCTAGCATCCCACTTCTTTGGGGCATCAAGCCTCCACAGGATCAAGCGCCTCTCTACCCACTTATGTCAGATGAGGCAATCCTCTGCTACATATGAGTGGGAGTCATAGACTGGCCTATGTATACTCTTTGGTTAGTGGTTTAGTCCCTGGGAGCTCTGAGTGGTCTAGTTAATTGATACTCCTGTTCTTCCTATGTGGTTGCAATCTCCTTCAGCCTTTCCTCTAACTCTTCCATTGAAGCCCCTGGACTCAGTCCAATGGTTGGCTGTGAGTATCTCCATCTATCTTAGTCAGATGCTGGCAGAGCCTCTCAGAGGACAGCCATACCAGGGTCCTGTCTGCAAGCACATATTGGCATCAGCAACAGTATCAGGGTTTGGTGTCTGCAGATAGAATGGATTGCATGGTGGGGTGGTCACCAGATGGCTTTTCCTTCAGCCTCTGCTCCATTTTTGTCCCTGAATTTCCTTTAGACAGGGACAATTCTGAGTTAAAAATTTTGAGATGGGTGGTGGCATCATCCCTCCACTGAGGGCCATGTCTATCTACTGGGGGTGGTCTCTTCAGGTTCTATCTCCCCACTGTTGTGGTATTTTGGCTAATGTCATCTCCATTGGGACCTGGGAGCATTAGCAACCTTGCATCTGGGACTTTCTAGTGGTTTTCCAAGTCCTCCCCCTCACTGCTACTTACTTCTATTCTTTCTCCTGGCCCTCTGGACTTCTTTCCTGTCTCTTCCCATACCTGGTCCTTCCTCCCTCCTTTTAATCCTCCCACTCACTCTCCCATCTTGGTCCTTTCCTTCCTCTGCCTCCAATGATTACTTTGTTCCCCATTTTAAGTGGGTTTAAGGTATCCACACTTTGACCTTCCTTCTTGTTAAGCTTCATACGGTCTGTGAGTTGTAAGGTGGGTATTCTGAGAATGTGGGCTAATATCCACTTGTCAGTGAGTACATACCATGTATGTCCTTTTGGATCTGGGTTACCTCACTCAGGATGATATTTCTAGATCCATCCATTTGCCTGAAAAACTCAGGACAGGTCCCAAGTGAGGATGCCTTGGTCCCACTTGAGAGGGATAAGAGAGCAACCACAAGGGGGGAGAGAAGGAGGGACCTGAAAGGGAAAGCAGACAGTGGTGGGGAAAGGGGAACATGATCTGGTATTGGGTGTGGGAAAAGGACTGAAGCCCTGAGGACCAGCAGAAATAATGGAAACAGGCAACCTCGGAAGGTAAGAGGATGGGGGGACCCTCTAGAATGTACCAGAGACCTGGGAGGTGAGAGAATCTCAGAACTCAAAGGGAGTGACCCTAGATGAAATGCTCTACAGTGGGGAGAGAGAACTTGTAGAGCTCATCTCCAGCAGAAAGAGTGAAGGATGAGGTTGCTATCCTACAGTCAAAACTCTGACCCATAATTGTTCTTGTCTGAAAAAACTGCAGGGATAGAAATGGAGAAGAGCCTGAGAAGAAGGTCCAGCTACACCAGGCCCAAAGTGGGATACAGCTCAAGGGGAGGTCCCAAGGCCTGACACTTTTACTTAGGCTATGGAACGCTCACAAAAAAGGGAGCTATCATGACTGCCCTCCGAAAGACCCAACAAGCAGCTGAAAGAGTCAGATTCAGATAATTGCACCCAACCAATGGACAGAAACTGCTGACCCCTGTGGTTGAATTAGGGAAAAACTGGAAGAAGTTGAGGAGGAGAGTGACCCTGTTTGAGGATCAGCAGTCACAATTAACCTGGACCCCCGAGATCTCTCAGACACTGGATCACCAACCAGGCAGCATACACCAGCTGATATGAGACCCCCAACATGTATACAGTAGAGGACTGCTGGATCTGGGTTCAGTCAGAGAAGGTATACCTAACTCTCAGGAGACTGGAGGTCCCAGGGAGTTTAGAGGTCTGATGAGGTGGGGCCTGGGTTGGGGATGGGGGCATCCTTGTGGAGACAGGGGGCTGGGGAGGAGGTGTGGGATATGGAATGGTCGGAGGGTGGACCGGGAGGGGAATAAAATCAGGAGTGTAAAAAAAAAAAAAAAGAAAGAAAGAAAACAAAAAGAAAGAAAAGAAAAAAGAGTATAACCATTAAAAAGAAAAAGAAAGAAAAAAAGAAATTGGGGAAACAACACTCTTCACAATAGTCACAAATAACATAAAATATCTTGGTATAATTCTACCCAAGCAAGTGAATGACACTTGTATGACAAGAACTTCAAGTCTCTGAAGAAAGAATTTCTGTATCTTACAACACACAGGGTTTGGGATTTTGTTGTGGCAGCTCAATCAGAAAAAATGTAAGCCCTAAAAAAGTAAAATCACAAAGGAAGTACATTGTCTTTATTCAGAAAATTATAAACCCCACAGAAAATTATTGGGGCAATTTAAGAATATTATTTGGAATATTCTATACTACAAAGAAATTGATTGTTCATACAAAGTCTAAAAATACAGTGTGATTTAAATCAAGACTTATTCATACCATCTTACTAAAGAACAGGGTCTATGAATGATGAAGACCCATCAAAGAAGGTACCAGGACTTGCTTCAGGGTTTCAGTACTTATTATCTGGCTTTGATGGCTACTACTGGGCAGTTCCTGATCAGCTAGAGAAACAAATCAAAATGAAGCAGAGTGTGGAAACAGTTCTTGGTAGGCCAATGAAGACTTGCTATATGACCACAGAACTGTCTTTTATTGGGTGCTGAGAGCTGTTTCCAAAGATTTATGATCATGTTGCTAAGGAGATGGTGATTGAAGGGGACTTTTGGTGATCATGGAGGCCACAGGCTTCCCTGAACTTAGAGGATAACATTTGCGCTCCTGTTTTATAAAAAGGGGTTGAGAGCATGAACTTATCCCTTCTGTTCTCTTGTCATATGAGGACACAAGAAGAAAGTCATTGTCACTAGACACCAAAGCCTTAAATGACCCTGATGCCAAAACTAAGAAATAAATACCTTTTCTTAAAAAATTTTCAAAATAACATATTGTCTTAAAGAAGAATTTAAGAAAAGTTGTATGAAACTACTACTAAGAAGATGATGGATTGTGATCTAATAGAAAATTGACAGTCACTTCATAGTGTATAGGAGTAAATATCCTGGCCACCCTAAATGAGAGAAGTAAAAATTTTGTCGTTTCATAGGAAGGTATTGTTGTTCTTTCTTTCTTTCTTTCTTTCTTTCTTTCTTTCTTTCTTTCTTTAAGGCTGATCACATATCATGAATCACAATTTTGACATTCAAACTATAAAAGAAATTTAATTCAATCTAATATTGGTAAATTTTACAGGTTTTAATTCCTTAGAAGAAAAAGTAGAAAACAAAATTGTTACAAAGTAGGAAATATTATTTATTAAAAAAATCAATTAAAAAGTTCTCTTGGAGAACATGAAGCTTATGAATTCAGCCATGCTGAATCCAGATGCCTCTGACACTCCCTGCAGCACTGTGGTTATAACCACATATCCCTACCTCTGCTTTGATGTGGCTTGTGAGGATCTGAACTCAGGTCCTCATTTTTGTCCAGCAGGTTCTTTATTGACTGAGCCATCATCTTCTTAGACCAGCTATATAGCTTTTAAAAAGCTCAAAGAACATAAACAATACATTTAAAAAAATACAGATTAAAAAAATTATAGAAAGGAAATGTTATAAAAGCCAAGGAAGCAGACCTAAAACAAAATTTAAAACATATAAATGAATAGAATTATTGGAAGGAAATGTTAAACAAACATCAGGATAACTCATCCATCATTAAGGGTTGGAAGGAGGTGACTGGAGGGGAACATGTGAGTGCTGATACAATAGGCAATATCCTACTTACTGAGCTGGGGGCTGGAGACACATTTTAACTCTATTGTTATTATTGTTAACTCTATTGTTATTGTGGTCACCATGTTAACCACATTGTTTATGTATGATAGTGTATTATATTTCTGATATGCTCTTTATGCATAGTTTTGAAATATATGAAATACTACATCTAAATCATGTTACTTTTTATTAAATTATAGAGCCTCCATGACTTGAATATGAAAGATAAAGAATCTTAGCTAATTACATCCCTGCCCTCTCTTTTCCTTCTTAGAGCCCTAATTTTTCTATTTTAGCTTTGCCACGTCAAAAAACATAATGCCATTTGCTGTGACTCTGAATATTTACTTCAGTAAAACTGCTTATGATTTTATAATTGTAAGGATGCTATATGAAGCTTAACAGCAGAATATGGTTTAAATAATAAATCGCTATATGCAGTCTCTTGTCTGAAAATGAATGTTGAAATACTCTGATCCTAAAATTTATTTTAAAACTTATTTTGAATTCATTGATAATTTTCAAGCTAAGTTTATCTCAAGAATCCTGAAAATATTGAGAATTGAGTCTCATTCTGAGAAATCCTAATTTTTTCAATCAAATTTAATCAGTTTGAGCATAGGGATTTAAAATCTACTAACTGACCAAAATCTGGTATCAATCATGACTCATGTGCTCCCATTTCTTACGTTCCATATTGCCTCTTTCTTAAATTTATACTGAATTTTCTGAAAGTAAAATTTTATTCTTATGCTTGAGTTCCTGTTTGTAAGAGCCTACTTTAATTATTATTAGTTGTATTACATTTGGCTAACAACTTACCTACATAAAATTTTCTGAAGTAGAAAGATGTTCATAAAAATTATATATATTTTTATAAATATATATAATTTGTATTTTGTATAAATTAATATAAATATGTTTATACATTTTTATTTATATAAAATTATATAATAATCCAGGGATAAGTATGATGTCAGCTTGGTTTTACACATAAATCCATTTCATCACTTTGGAGTTCTAATATTTTAATAGTATGTGATTATTCCATTTTCATTAGCATTATCTTCTCTCAATATTAATGCCATTATAACACTTATTAGCTTTAGGAATTATTTTTTGAGTTTATGACTAATTTCTTAGGTGGTTTAATAAAATTTTTATTAGCTACACCAGAAAGTAAATGAAAATCAATGGGAACAAATTTAAATGAATTTAAATTGAAAAAATAAAAATAATTCAAGTTCTCGCTATTCCATAAACACTAATTCTATCATATAGAATATAACTATAATAAGACATTTGCATTTTATGATTTATTTATGCCTGTAGTTTTACAATGATAATACATATTGACTCACAGTAGGCTTTCAAGGATTTGAAGTAATATGTAACTCTTATTTTCATCATTCCTTAGTTTTTTTAAACCTGAGCTTTTACATTGTGACTTGGACTCTATATAATTTTTAACCTTACTTACCTTTACAACATAAACATATGATGGGCTTAAAGCTTCATGTCAAACATAAATAAGCTTCTCCACATGTGTGTACATTTATGTTATACACATATATGTATGTATTTATATAACAAAATATATTATGTTTTATGTGAATAACATAATGTTATACATATTTTATATTACTTTTATGTGTAACATTACATATATAATATATATCATATATATCATATATATGGTGTCAAATATAGAATATATATATGGTGTCAAATGTAGAAACAATTGTCCCTTTAAATTATCAAGGAGCTAGTTCCTTTACCCCACCTACTCTCCACTTTTTCTATTTTAATAGCAGGACATGGTATGCATCCTGGTCCACACCTAACACCTTGTGATTACAAAATAGATGAATTCCTTTTGTATAATGCTATTAAGTTCTTTATTTGTCTATCTATTTTCATGTAGTTCTTTCTGCCAGACCTTTCTGAAATTTAATCACACAACCAATTACAGTTAACTTACTTTAATTCTACATTGTTTGAGGATTTTCTATCTTCAAGTGGGTGTAAATAAAGGAATCATTACTGCTTTATTTCCTGGATACGTTTTCTCCTACTTGTTTGTTTAAAGACAATGCCTTCTGTCTTATGCAAAATGTCTTCCAGATGGAATAAAAACTGGTCTGTGTGGGTGCACTCTCAGTCATGGGACTGTCCTGGGCTAATGAGAGCCAAAGGCCTGCTTTGTTTACTTCTTTTTTATTAGGAATATCCTGCAGGTTTTGTCCTGATAGCTAGGAAATACCTTCTTAAATTTGTATTTCTACACATTTGGTGGCTTATTATTAGGTAATAATTTACCCTTTGATCTGCCTCACACTGTTCATTTGAATTTTTCCCTATCACTAGTTTGTCTTCCCCAAGATTTCTTATTCATAAATTGCTCTTCCATTGTCTATTCATCTTGGGATTCTCTTTTGTGCATGTGACTACCATGATGCCTTTATCTTCTTCCTCTGACTTTCACATGAATCTCCCTAGAGGTTTTCCTTCCTGGTCCCTAGACAGGAATTCTCTACTGTAATTCTGTGCCTGCCTACCTATAATGAGTTTTAAAATACTTTAGATATTTTAATTTTCCCTTCCCCTTCTTCCTTAGTTTTGTCAGCTACTGTTCTATACTATTTTATTTTCAAGTCTCTTTTGATAACACAATCTTCACTTCTTTTTCTCAGCTAATACCTGATGTTATTTTTGAGAAACATGGACTTAGATAGTATTTTATAATGGCATGATTGTCTTTCCTGGTGTCCCTGTTTTATTATGACTTAGGTAATTTGTTTAGTTTATAGAACTTCTTTACCATTTTTGGTAAAGTCATTGTGACATTAACAAATTATCTTAGGCATTGTCTATCTACAATACAAAACAAACAACAAAAACTCAGATAATCTTTGCTTTACATTTTCTCATCTCTTTTGGTTACAAATAAAGAATCTTTATTTGCATTGCACATTTGCCTTTCATTATTTTATTCTTTACTTCATTTATTGTCTGACATAGATAAATGAAATCTGTCCTTAATCCTCCATTGACTGCCTTCCTCCCCAATTTTAAAAGGTACCATATCTCAGCTATCTTGCCATGGCTTGAATTCTGTTTCAACACTTTATTAGGAGGACCACACTGGTCTGAAACTCACTATTCTTCTTTCTGTAATTCAGCCATTTGATTGGCTTGAAAAGAAACATACTTGAGAAGTCTACCCTCAATAATGAGTTTGGCTATGTTATCTTTGGGTATATTCTATGTCCAGGGAAGATATTAATTACCTACCAAGGGGAATCGAGAAATTATTTTTTCTGACATTGTAACACATGCTAAATAAATGACTAACTGGTTATTACTTGTGAAAAGTTCTATTAAAACATACCCAACTCTATTAAAACACATCCTCTGTCCTGAATCTCTTCTCTATTCTCCCAGTAGCTGGGCTCTTTCTCATTTTAGTATTCCATTGATGTTTTCTGTTTGCTGAAGTTCTTATATGTACATCACACAGTATTGTCTATGGGCTTTCTTGGGTCTGTGGCTATTTTCTGATTCCATGAACTCTCAGTCATAAAGTCATTCACCGAATGATTGCTATCCTTT
Source organism: Rhynchomys soricoides (assembly GCA_019843965.1). Taxonomy (NCBI): domain Eukaryota; kingdom Metazoa; phylum Chordata; class Mammalia; order Rodentia; family Muridae; genus Rhynchomys; species Rhynchomys soricoides. The sequence continues at coordinate 10,623,079 of JADRCH010000064.1, read as the reverse complement.
GAAGACCCCTAAATTATGATTCGTATCATTTCACAGACGAAAATGTTACTCAGTAGTGAATGAACTCATCAATGTCTTTCAGCCAATACAAGATGGAATTAATATTTAAATTTATGTCTTTAACTCTAGAGCATATGCTTCCATCATAGAAATGCCAGTATTGCAACCATTTTAATTCTAGAATTTGTTGTCTCCAAAACAGGACATCTCCTCAAAATAAATACCTTGAAATTTCATCTGGCTAAAATTGAACTAAAAGAAGTTCTGTAATATTCTTCCTACTTGATTTGGCCACTCGTGAAGTGTACAGCTTTCTTTCATTATCCACAGCAATTCCTAGAGTTACAGCCCCCACATGGACTAGAGCTGCAGCATTGTGCAAGAGGGAAGAGGAAGAAGTTGATCACTATCACTTGACTACTAAAATGCCACTTTTCAAGTGGTCCATTATGGCTTCAAAGAGTGAATAGAGGAAACAGATGGCAAGTCATTTGCTAGAAATTATTATGAGTATAATTAAAGCCCAATTGGAAATCATCAATATGACCGAAAGATAGAAGAAGCCAGAGTAAGCACCATCCCACAGACTCAGAGGGAATGAAGGGAAAAGAGTTTTTGGCAGTGTCTTATGAGTAGAAATTCTTTTTTGTGTGCTTATGGTAAAATATCCTGTGTCACACAGTTCACATTTCCACTTCTACTTCTCCTTTGCTGAGGAAGAAGGCATGTGTGTTGAGCTGGTCTTGCAATCCATTCATCATTCATTCATTAACTAGTTAATAGTTTTGTTTTACAATCTGCTTTTCAAAGGTATAATCCAGCCACTTATAACATATTAACAGAATTGTACAATCATCACAGCAGTATAATTTTTAAATATTTCTATAATTATAAAAAAGACCCTCTATCTATTAGCAGTCATTTCTCATTCCTATCTTTCTTTCCTCTGCAGACCTGGGAAACCACTAACATCCTGTTTCACTATAGTATAGTATTTTGAATGTTTTCTGTAGATGAAGCCATGTGACTTCTTTGACTTTGCATATCATTCTAAGGTTCATCCATACTATTATAGAGATTGGTAATTAATCCAATAAGATATTTTGAGTAAAATAATGTATCAGATGACACATTAAGAATAGGATTAAAATCCAAAGGGAACATGGTGTCTGTCCTTATATAATTTAAAATTGACTAGGTGATAGTTTTTACTATGAAATCATGTTAATATCTTTGTAATTAGAATTGTGGGTAATTTTACTGCAAAAATCTTGTAAAACATCAAAGTAACATGTACTGAACAAGGGACTTTGGTATAGTTCATATTTAAGTTGAATCTGAGCCATGAGAAAGAGTTGATATAAAGAAGAAACATTAACACGATTATTGGCCTCCTGTTCCATGTCAGCTCAAATATGAAGTCAGAAGCCAGAAAGACAAGGAGAAGATGGTTTTACTTTACAACAGAAAAGCACCACAAGAGAGAATAGAATTTATCCAGTGATGATTAAATGCCCTGAGAAGAGGCAGGTGGCGTGCACAGGGTGCTGAGATTTGGAAGTGTAGTAAAAGCTGAAGAACTCTCAAGTTCTAACAGGAAAAAGGGGTTTTCCACTTGAGGAATGAAAAGGCTTTTCAAAGCAAATGTGGGCATTTCATCAGGAACCTTGAAATGGTGTATAAGGATGCTGCATTAGGAAAGAGATGCCTAGAATAAGGCTTCTCACAAGTGCTGTGAGTCACTCAGGGATCTATAACAGGCTCTCACCTTTCATCTGTCTTCTCATACCACAGAGCTTTGGATTGTCTCCAGTAGTGAGGAATAGAGGTTCCCATCTTACTCATGCTTATTTGATTCAGAACATTCAATGAAAGCCATACCATTCCAGGAATGCAATTACTTCATCCCAGGAGACAGTCCTGCACTGCTGTGTGTTGAAGTGAATCATTGTATATCCTGCTTATTCCATATACAGAGATTATTTTGTAGACTCATCTTAGGCCTATTGAATTTGGTTCATGTTATTAACACAATTGTGGAACTAATGATGGATGCCTATTTCACCATTCATTGGCAGGACATTTTAGTTACAGCCATGTAACCATAGTACAAGACATATTTTCAATGAAATTGATCATGTATAGTCTTTTATGGAAAAGTAAAACATTCCTTTGACATAAAAATACAAGGTTACTAACATGAATTAAATTTGACTAGTAAAGGCTTGATTCATTAAGCCACAATCTTTTTCTTTCACATTTTTTATTTGAAGTAGGATTGTATTGCCTTCCATTCTCTCCTTCCTCCCCCCCAGTCTTTCCAGCTACCCTCCCTCAAACCACTCTCATGCCCCCTTAAAGTTGGTAGCCTAGTTTTCTTGACTGTTATTATTATAGTATATACAATATGTGTGTGTGGATATACACATACACAAGTATATACAAACTGCTGAGTCCATTTTTGTTGTTTGTTTATAACAAATGTTGTATGGTTTCAGGGCACACCACTTGCATAGGACAAACGATAATGAGGCCTAGCCCTCAAAGAGCTAACTCTCCTTCTGCTAGGAGTCATTTATCTCTGGATCTTTTACTAGAAATGGGACCCCATGAAAATGTCCCCATCCAACATTAATATGTCCATTGATATTGTCCTTGTTCCAATCTTTATTATGGGACTCTTTCTAGGAGATACTGGTTCACAGTTGGCTTCCTGTTATCCCAGGTCTTGCAATCGTTTTTATCCCTCTTCCTTAATATGCTTTGAGCCATCGATGGAGGAGCTATGGTGTCAATGTATTTGCTGAGGATAAAGTCCCCATGATCTTTTGATATATAGATTGTGTCCAGTTCTGGTGTTCTATGATTTGTCTCTATTTTACTATAAAGTGAGGCTTCTTTGGTAAGCAGTAGTAATTACCCTTAGTTGTGGGTATAAGGATGGGATTTAGAATGTTAGAATGTTGAGCAGGCCTTAAGTCCCAATCAGACAGCTGTTTGTTGCCACTGACAGGTGAGTGCTATTTCTACCTTGCCATGCTGGTAACTGTCATGGTTCATAAGTGTTACAGCTGGGTAGGAAACTTGAATTGCTTCCCTACCTTGAGAGTTTGCATAGTATTGTTTAGTACTGTGGAAGCTTTACTACAGGAAAGAGGCTTTCAGGTCAGATTCAGTTCAAACCATTCAAGTCCTATGTCTTAAGTGTGCAGTGCTTTCTGCAATAGGGGTCCATCCTCAACCTCAGAGGGGCAACCATGGGCTACATTGATAATCTACATTGTTTGGGGAGTTAGTTGGACTTCCCTTACTAGCTAAATAGAAAGATTGTTTTCTTATGCTTGGTAACGACACTTCTAGGTATTACATAATTGTGGGTAAATATAGACTAACATGATTCCTTGAGGCTATATTGATCAGCCTGTGTCTTATCTGCTCCTTGTCCCTCCTCTTTATGTATTGACCTGCCTTCATCCATCCCAGGTAGAACACCCAGTTTATATCCCTTATATCTTGTTAAGTTGAGATCTTTGAAGAGAAGATCAGAGGTAAAGAAAACTCAGGATTCAGACCAGGGCTATTGATTAAGCACCCAGCTTCCAGGCTGCTATATGGTCATAAAGAGTATTTAGCATATTGGTTGTACAAGGAAGCTTCTGGCCCTTAGATTAATGTCAAAATGTTGTCTGTGGTGCACTTTGATTCTAGCTATGCATAGAGAGGCACGCACACGATAGGTTCAGTTACTAACTGTGAATAGTCTGCCAATTGACTCTACTCAGGGAAAACCTCGTTTTGTCTTGTGACTCAGCGTGTATTGAATGGACATATGAGCCCTACAGATTTTTTTTAATCTCAAAATGTAATTGTGAAGCTCAAATGCTCACTTAATGAAGATGAATCTTTTGTATCCAAATATAAACTGTTTAGAATCCATAAACATATCCCTGCCCACTTCCCATTCTCTCCCTCCTTCCTAATAATTTTCCACATGTCCCCAATATCCTATTTGTTTTATGCCATTCATAATGATCTATACATACATTTATACAAATATGTAAATAGCTTAATGTACCCATATGGAATCTGGAGTACACCAATAAAAGATATTTGATATTTGTCTTTCTGAGTCAAGCTCATTTAACAGAAAGGAGTGATGTATAATTGCATTCATTTTCCTGAAAATGACATCCATTCTAATATGTAATCCTTTCACCTATTGATAGAAATTGTCTTAGTATTATTTATTTATTTGTTTGTCTGTTTACAGTGTGTATGTCGTTATGTGTGCATGAGTGCAGTTGCCTTCAGAAGCCAGAGATGTCAATCCCCTAGAGCTAGAGTTACAGCCTGTTGTGAGCCACTCATTGTGGGTACTGGAAACTGAACTCTGGCCCTCTGGAACACTTTTAACCACTGACGCATCTCTCCTGCTCCTGTGGTAGTCTTAATTGTTAACTGGAATACATTTAATATTGCCTATAGGACAAACCTCTGGGTATATCTATGAGGAAGTTTCCAGAGGATTTAATTAAGGTGAGAAGATCAACTCTGAATAGGGACAGTATCATTTCATGAGTTGGAGATCTCTACTGAATAAAAAGAAGAAACTGAAATTAGCCCTAGAGTGCACCTATCTCGGTTTTCATTTTTTCCCCTTTTAATTATTTACGTCCCAAATGTCCCCACTTCTGGTCTTCCCTGGCAGAGTTCTTCCCTCCACGACCCCTCCCCTTCACCTCTGAGAGGGTATTACCCCTGGAGATACCCCCTCTGAGAAGGTGCCCCATCAGGGATTCCTCTCTCTCTGAAGCATAAAGTCACTATAGGATTAGGTGCATCCTCTTCTATTGAGGTCAGATAAGGCATTTCTCTGCTACATATGTGCCTGGAATCTCTGTTTTCTTAAGGGAATACAAAACAACCAGCCGCCTAACACTGCTGCCGTCTTGCCTTTTGCTACTATGATAGACTATCCCTTCAAACTAGGCACTAAAACAAACTCTTCACCTCTTAACTCACATGTGTCAAGTGTTTTTTCTCTTGTGAGAAGAATCACTAATACAGGTATCTATACTGGTTATACAGCCTAGCTATTGTGACTAGTTCATCAATAGACATACATATGCACATATCCCTAGGTAGGTTAACTTAGAGTCCTTTAAGTGTAAAATTGGAAATGGCTCCTCTTGTATGCATGGGCATTGTGTACATTAGACAGGTTATCAGCTAACAACTGAGCTACATATCAGCCCTACTTTCAGGTTTTTTTTCTTTTTTATCCTTCATACTCATACTTTATACTTCATACGAGTATGGCTACTCGTTTAATTTACATCCCTACCAGTGTGTGTGAAGGACCCTATTCCCCACATCCTTGCTAGAATCTACTAGTATTTGTTTTCTTTTTGACTGCCAAGTGATTGGAATAAAATTTTAATACAGTGTTTTTGTTAATGCTTGTATTTATTCTTTTAAAAGTTCATATGTGTAACAGTGTATGTTGATCTAATGTAGTTTTATTTTTAATCCCCTTGGTGGGATGGTAAATGTTGTGCATACATTTGTTGTTTATTCATACATTGTCTTTTGGAAATTATTTGTCCATTTCTTTATCCCATTTATTGTTTGTTTGTTACCTTAGATTTTGAGTTGTTCATGTACTTAGGATATGCTGCTTTCCAGATGTATAACTAGCAATTTTTTCTTGCATTCTGTAGTCTGTCTCTTCTCTCAATTAATGTTTTCTTTTCTTGTGCAGAACTTTTTAATTTCATGCACTCTTTTTTGTCAATTTTATCCTCTTGATTTAATTTTGTTAAGCATATTTTTTTAAAAGTTAATGCTTTTTCTACAATTCCAAATTTATTGGAATTTTTTGAAGTGAGGCCACATGGTCTAAGTTTCATGACTCTCTCTCTCTCTCTCTCTCTCTCTCTCTCTCTCTCTCTCTCACTCTGTCATTCTCTCTGCCTCTCTGTCTCTCTTCTCTCTTACCTCTCTCTCTCTCCCTATCTCTCTCTCTCTTTTTTAGTTTTTTCTTTGGTCTTTCACCTTCTTTCATCTTTTACTTTGGAATAGTCTTGTTGTTATTGTTGTTGTTATATATGTAGTTTGAAAAAGAACAATTTACACCACATTCTACCTCTCTGCTGTTTGTTTTAATGTAGACATCTAGGTCTATAAACCTTCCTCTGAGAACTACTTTGTTATATCACACAGGTTCTGGAGTATTTTTATTTCCATTCAATTCTAGAAAGTTTTAGGTTTTCCTCTTCATTTCTTTGATGATTTACTCATCCCCTGATATTGTTGTGTTGACCCATCCTCATGGATTCTGTAGTTCTTCTTGCTGTTAATGGAATACAAACATTTTCACTTATTTAAGACATGCTTTCCATCTTAAAATGGGGTCTGTTTTAGAGACTGTTACGTGAGCTGATGAGATGAATATATGCTTTGCAACATTTAACATTCTGCAGGTGTTGTTAATTTAGTTCGACCTACAATGTCATATAACCCTAATTTGATCTACAATTTTATGTAAATCTATTGATTCTTTGTTGATTTTTCAAAGGGTTCTAGATGACCTACCTGTCTATGATGAGACTGAAATATTGAGGTCACCTATCATTTTTTATTAAACTCTACTTGTCTTTACATGTACTAATGGCTGATTTATGAAACTAGGTATGCAAATATTTGGAATTGCTGTTTGTATTAATTTATACTAATTAAGCGGAAATGAACTTCTTCATCTCTATAGAACAGTTTTGGTTTGAAATCTGTTTTGTCAGACATTAGTACTGCTAGATATGCATGCTTTTCAATTCTGTTTGCTTGGAATACTCTTTTTCATCCTTTAAACTCAACTGTTTTTATTATTGCTAGTAAATTTTATTCCCTCTGTACAATAATAGATGAGCTGTTACTTAATACCTTCTATTCATTTGGATCATTTAATTAGAAAATTGGCATTATTTAGATCTGAAGTTAACTAAAGTTAGGGGAGGGCACAAAGAAGGAAGGAAGGAAGGAAGGAAGGAAGGAAGGAAGGAAGAAGAGGAAGGAGACAGAAGGCAAAGAGGATAGTTTGTGGTTTGAAACTCTTATATATTTTGTTCCCTTTGATCTTTCACTTAGAAATGAGCTCTAAAGTCTTTGCCTAGAATATTTTGAAGCATTAGAAGTTCCATCTACCTTGAACAATAGGGACTACATTTGTTATTCATCAAGATGGTGGCAGTGGGCATTGCATTGTGGTTCTCATGTGTCTGTGCAGAGGAGCTCTGTCTATTAGGGGTATTTAGTGTTTAACCACCACACATGAGAATTTATTTATATAAATATATCTTGTTTGCATCCCTATAGCTTTATAGCATTTGGATACATGTGCTGTGTTTCACCTTCTCCAGAGTCATCTTGTAAATCCCCTACCATTGAAAGAGAACAATAACATGTATATGAACAAAAAGAGCCAGAAAGCAAGCTTAAGGTTCTTTTCCAATTACACTGAATTTTGCATATTGCATAATTGACACATCCTTGAGTTATCGTAACACACTAATTAACCTTAGCCCTGAGAGGTGAGTTGAAGTGACTTTAAACTTATCCTTCTTCTTATCTCGTTTCCAAGCCAGCATATTTTCCTATGTGTTTAGAGCATGTATCAACACAACTAAAATTACTGCTTAGTTTCCTTAGAAGTTTAGGAGTGCTTGGAAGACCTGTCTCAAATTAATGTGGTGATAAAAATTTCCTCTATCCTTATGTTAGTTTAATCATGTCTCTGAACACCTCTCTCTTAAAATGAAGATTTTTATTGTTCTGTCTTTTTGAATTATTACAATCTGATAATGCACAGTAAAGAATAAATCATAAAAAAACACTTGTAGTTCTCATTTAACAGTTACAATAAAGGAACAGGGAAGGTTGTTATTGAATGCTTTGTTAGATTATTAAATGGAAATGAAGGTTAAATGGGAAACTGGTTGTACTTGAGCAGTTGGGAAGATACATATCTGGTTGGCACTGAATAATTTCACCTTCATTTTTAAATTTTACTCACTGAAAAGGTTTTGTGAATAATGAGATGTTTGGACTCGTAGAGGATATTGAGGACACAATAAGATGAAATAAGTCTCTTGCATACTGGCACGTAGAAAGATCTGGTTGTTAGTTACACGAATCAGGTGGTGATGTGAATTCTTGAGGATACACGAAATTCAGGATAAGAAGAAAATTACAGGTCAAAAGTTATTCTGAAGTCTATTTCACTTTAGTGGGTTAAAATACAGGCAGTGCATTTGTTGATATACTAGCTATAAAGTGAATAAGACAAGTTTTACATTGAAGAGGCAGTTGGAGGGTCAACTGCATCCGTTTAAAACTTAGGAATGTAGTACTTGAATGCCTTAGCACTTATTCTTAGTTTTACATGTGGAAGTCCCCTAGTCCATGCCCTATAGCTCCTTGTACTTCTCCAAAGTTCTATGACACTACTAGAGAAATGGTTCACTACCTCTTACTAGTCATTGATATTATTGTTGATATCATAAGCTTTATACCATAGAGGCTATAAAAATATTGTATGAGAACTAGCATCCTAAATACCCATGTAGATTCTTATTATTGGGTAGACTCAAAATACAATGTGTGTATTGGTCAATCTTCATTGTCATTTAATTAGACTGACAGGTGCATTGATTATTAAATTATATCTTATAATTAAATAATGGGATTTTTTGAACTAAAGAATGGCTCCTTCTGAATATCTTTAACTCATTTTAAAGGGGAATTTCATGTACCAATATTAAATTTACTTTATTTTCACTCCTGTCTCTTCTCCACCCTTTTCAATACTCTACTCCCTCTCAAATTTATGACTGTGCCTTGTTTGTCTAATTATTTTGTTACACACACACACACACACACACACACACAACCCACTGCATTCATTTAGTATTGGACAAATATACTTGAATTTAGGGCTGACCACTTGATATTGGGGGTTCTTCTTGGAGAAAACTGATTATTACTCTCTTAGCAGCCATTGATCACCTGTATCTCTTTAGGTAGGGATCAGACCTTGTGAGATTTCCCTCATCCATGTTGTCATGCCAACTGGTATTATGGCTATGCAGAACTTATTTAGGTAACCATATTGTTGAGATTTCATGGGTGCAAAAATCCCTCCCATCCAAAATTTTTAATAGACTATTTATAAAGTGGCAAAGCCATTGATTTGTGCATAGTGAGAGGTAAAAGCCTTCACACATGCCTTGAAGGCATGTCTTTTGGGACTCTGCCCTGCCCCTTCCTGTAACTGCACCATGGTGGCATGGATGTTGCTTTGTTACACCTCCCTTGATACAACAGATGAAAACCACTGAAATCCTAGGTCAGATGAAGTTTTCCTCTTTTTAAGTTGAGTTCTCTTATTCTTCATCACAACAATGAAAAAGAATCAACACAGAAACACATGTAGATTTGCTTGGGACCTTGGTACACTCCTGGAATTTCATGCACTACAGAGGACCAGAAGTTCAAGGCTAGCTTCAACTGGTGAGTTCAATACCAACCTGGGCTACAGGAGCCACTGTCTTTGATTAAGAAAGAAAGGAAAGAGGAATCAAGGATAATGTAATTATAGACTTTTTGGTACTCTTCAAGATATTGTAATAAAAATATAATAGGAAGATTTAGCCCTTGATAAAAGCAATACAAAGAAATACATAGTTAAACTTTCCTTAATTTTACTATAATGGAGTTAATGTTCTCTAATAGTAACATTTATAAGAGTAAAATAAAAGTCTGATTTTACTTAGACTATTGATGTTGGGTTAATTTTCACTTCTGGTATGCAGTTGAAATGCAAGTTCAAAACAGACAATGTAGACACCCCCTTGTTTTCATTAAATAGCCTCAGAGTCATATCTGAAAGTAGGTACCTGGTCTAATGTTCAGAGAGGTGCATCTTTCCCCTTTCCAACTCTTGCTCAAGATGGACAGTCTATACTGTCCTCTGGGTTTCCAGCTATTTAAAGTGAAAGCTTTGTCAGACTTGATGTCACTCTTGAGTATCCATAGTCTTATTTTGACATGGAAATAGGAGTCTGGCAGGCTTTTTCAATAATTTTGTATAATGCAAGAGGGCTTAATGCCCCTATTACAGAACTGATTTTATTAGACCTCCTCTCCAGAACTAATGGAGCACTCAACTTACTCATGTTAAGGAAAATTATTGAATATGAAAAGCTTCCAGAGTCTGCTTCATGCCAGGATTAAAATTGCTCTGTTCTTTATACTGACCAGAGAAGTCATCCCTTAATTACGTTTGTTTATTATTTTTCACCTGCCAGGAAGTCTCCCCAACAAAGCACAAAAAGGCCCATTTGTTGTAACCATTTTAGATCTTTCTTTACAAACTTTATCTTTTTAAAGTTACAATGATAATAGTTAAGCTTTTTTGCATACTGATGAAATATATACACTTTCATTTTCTAATAAGTATTAACTATCTTGAAGCCCTAAGCTGTAGCTATTGCTATGATCATCATCAAGGATGGAGATAGTAGAGTCTCATGAGTCTGAGTAGCGGTACTGAATATGGGTTTAAACACGAACTGCCTGAGCTTTTGGCCCACATACTGAACTCTTTTCCTATTTAGCTGAAGCATATGAGAGAATTAAGGTAAAAATTGGGAGGTAATGCAGCAGTTTTCAAAATACTTCATGGCTACCAAGTATAATTCAATCATAGTTTCAAGGTAGATAATTTTCAGTGCTAATTAAATGAAGTTTTTATTCAGTGACTCAGTTTTAAAAAAAAAAAAGTGAATAACCACATTGAAGCAGTGTGCACTGTGGGAAAATACAGGTACAAATTGAATGGGCATCTCAGAGAGATAAGTTTATTATAATCACTCTTACGTTGTAGGACACAGTTTTAGTGGAAAGAATGACATCTGAGCATTTCTTAGAAGATTTATGACTCTAATGGATTAGATAAGTGGGTCAGGGAGTGGAAAGAAAACTGTGATGATTAGAAAGAAAGTTCTGGTTACTTAAGAGATATCTCGTAGAGCTAGAGCATTAGATTGGGATGTTTAAAGTTTGAAAAATAAAAGTGGTGTGGGATCCATGATATTATATTTGAGCAACCACATGCAGAGTATTTACAGAATTTTTGTTGAAAGAGACACCAAGGCCCTAAAGAAGAACGTCACAGTTTTGTGTAGAGTCTTTTATAGAAGGTAACAAAGAAAATTGTTAACTTGAAAAAAATATAGTGACACTTATGGATAAAATTAAGTGTTAAGTTTATGAGTTTAGATTCAAGCAGAAGATGAATGCAGACTTTAAATTATGCTTGGTAATTTGTATTCATCTCTGAACTCTGGCAAAGTCTTAAACTTCACCTCTCTAGTCCATCACTCACTGTTTGATTTGGGGGTCAAGTTTATTAATCTCTCTCTTGACAAGAAAATAGTTTCAAGCAAGATTAACTTGATGTATCTTATATATCAGCATGCAACTAGTTCTGGCATAGAGTAAGTATGTACTTACCACATTTGATTTTTATATCATTGAGTTAGTGAAGCTAACGTTTTGAGTAACACTTAATGACAGTAGCGATCATATGTTACAATGTGAGGAAATTAAAAGCAGATTAGTAGGTGTTATAGTATCCCATGAGAGAGGTGAAAAGTCACCAAATTCGGTAATTATGAAAGATATTAGAACCCAGGTTTTAATGTCAGAGTCTGTAGCTTTTGTCAAGCAGTTTAAAGGGGAATGTGGATGTTAACCCAGACTACCACAGAACAGCATGCTGAGAGAGCAGCACCGACATTGATTGACAGTTGGAGTAAGGGTGAAGACACAACATGGGAATGGAGATGAGGTGAGGTTGAAATATAGCTCACAGTCTTCTGAGGGTATCTAGAGAGACTTAAAAAATCATGAAAGAGCCCTGAGTTAGTTGAAAAAGAAGACTCAGGAATGGCTCTTGGAATAGAAATCAAGGCTGTTAGAAAAATTTATATGAATGTCTGCATGACAGGAAAAGGTGGGTTGGCCAGAAAGGGAGGAGAGCAGAAAAGAAGGAGAAATGGCCTCCAAATGGAACTATTTCAGCTGAATGTACTACAGGAAAATAATGGTGATGGGTATCTAATACCAATGCCCTGGGATGGGGCTGCAGAAGAAGATGAGATCTGGAGCTTGGGTTGCTGGCCTTCAGGAAGGCAGCTATTTATTATAAAACTCAAGAGTAAAACAACTTTGCATACAGTGAAAAATGACTGTGAGGAGAAAAATCAGAGGCAGAGTGGACCTGATGTCTTAATTTTTTTTAATCTACTAGAAAACATTTTGGGATAAGAGCAGATAGCTCCAAGGTAAGTTTTATTTTTATAGAGATTGACACTATTTAATAATAACCTATTAGGGAGAGTCAGATTGAAGACATCCAATGCTCACCGAGGCACCTCCTATAGAACATGACACAGAGCAGGATCAATTACAAAGTGTGAAGGTTTACTCTGAAACTGACAGCCCTTGGTCTTCTAGTTAAGAAAGAATGATCACATCATAGGCAGACATAGGCGTAGTCAAACTCAATGGCAGGTAAGCTGAGGGAGGTCCCAGGGTGGACTTGTCATGCATCTAAGTAGAAAATGATACCACTGCCCATTGTGAATAGATAGGTACACAATTCATGGGGCAACAGCAGTATGTAAGAAAACATAGACTCCACTGAGAGAGATTAATTGAATTGTAGTGCAGTTGTATTTGATACAGAAGGTGATGTAGACAGACTGGAGTTGTGACTCAGTGGTAGAGTGCTTGCTTATCTTGTGCCAGATATTTGTTTCAATCCTTGATACTGTATATATAAAGAAAGATCGTATGGATTGTAGGACAGGGTTTCTGTTCTGTGCATGTTCCTTCTCATGGCTTTGGAGGCTTAGATAAAACCAAGAGACCATGAAAGTCTTCTAGTTGCTGTGTGATTGTGGCATAACACCAAGAAGAGATGGCACATCTTATCTCTTTTAGGAAATTGCACGTTGCTAACATGACATGAAGAAAAACAGTTGTCACAATGAGAAGGTATTGGGTAGGAGCAATAATCACGAAACTAAATTGAACCACTCTGGAAATTAAAGGGCTTCTTATCTTTAGAGATATATAATTCACATAAAACATTTCACAGACAATTTACATAGTTATTACTGTATTCAGACAGTTACACAACAATCACCACAACTTTTAAACATCATTGCACCTTCAAAAGAAATCCATCAGCACCCTCTCCTTCTCTCCCCTCTCCTCTCTTCTCTTCTCCTCCCTTCCCCTTCCTTCCCCTCCTTCTCCTTCTTCCCTTCTCTCCTCTGCTCTCCTCTCCTCTCCTCTCCCCTCCCTTCCTCTGCTCTCCTTTCCTCTTCTCATTCCTTCTCTATCATTTCCTTTTCTTACCACTGAGTTCTATGCAGCAATCAACTTAATTTCCACCTCTGTGCAATTGCTTATTTAATATTTTATGTACATTTATAATACACTGTGTGGTCTTTTGTGGCAACTATATTTTACTTAATAGAATGCTTTAATGATTCATTATGTTCTGAGATGCAACAGATTTAATTTTTGTGTTGCCAAATAATAGTCTTATATGTACTGATCATATTTTCTTTCCAAATTTTTATAATGATAGGAAGCTCCTTTATTTACACTTTGTTTCCACTATAAATACTGCTTCTCATTGGATAAATCCTTGTGTAGGTATGTTATTCCTTTTCCTTGATAAATAGTTAATAGTGGAATTTCTTGGTCATGAGTTAAACATTTTGAGAATTTACTGTTTTAATGTGTAAAACATGTAACATTATACACCTTTCTTGGATGTAAGAAAATTCCAATTTCTTTTAATTCTCCCCAACAATTGTCTGCCTGTCATTTTGATTAAAAGAATCTTAGTAGATGGGCATGAAATTGTGGATTTCTGATGGCCTAGTGACTAAGTATCTTTAAATGTATTCCTAGGTCTTCTTTGAAGTAATTACTTCTTTGAAGTAATATCAGTTCAGAACATAGATAGGAAAATTCCACATAGCCCTACTCTTACATGTAGACAGAGGTAGTCAATTGCTGCTGAGAGTGAGGGAATCAGTTTCCTCCAGGAGCAAGTTCCAGAAATAAAATAGGTTGTCAAATCTTATATAATCATTCCTGGACACATATACATATGAGCAATGTTAAACTGGCTCAGCAGTTTGATATATTGTGTGAACATATATGCAAACAAACATATTTGCATATGAAAATATATAATATGTAACAACAATTATTAAAGAGCAGATCTTGATCTAAAAGAGAGGAGTGGACCTTGGAAGGGTTGGAGTGGAAATGGAGAGGTAGGATGAATTGAATTAGGAGCAGAAGAGCCTATACACAGTGCTCGTGTATGAAGGCCACAAAAATAAAATTAAATAACTTATAAACTTTAGGATTGGGTTATTTATCTATTTATTATTTGATTATAATAGTTCTTATATATACTATAAAGAAGTTCCTTATTAAATATAAGATATGAAAATATATTTTCTCATTTCACAGTTTAGCTGTCTTAGGGTTGCTATTGCTGCAACAAGACATCATTACCAAAAGGCAAGTTGGAGATGAATGGGTTTATTCAACTTATGCTTTCACATCATGTTGCTGTTCATTACCAAAGGTAGTCAGGACAGGACCTCAAGCAAGGCAGGAATCTGGAGGCAGGAGCTGATGCAGAGGTCATGGAGGGTGCTGCTTACTACCTTGCTTCACATGGCTTGCACAGCCTGCTTTCTTATAGGACCTAGGACTGCCAGCCAAGGACAGCATGGATGGCATTTAAGGTCCTCCTCAAACACCGTCTACCTTATGCTTTGATCACCAATTGAGAAAATGGCCTACAACTGGATCTCATGGAGGCATGTCTTCAAAAGACAATTTTATACATACTTTATTTTGGGGGCACATTGTTTGAAATGAGTTGATCATGAGTATAAGGTTCATTTACCATGTATAAGTGCAAACCCATTGATATTTCTGTATAACCTTATGCAGGTATCACACAGCTTCACCACTGAAGCTTTCTTTTCAGCCTTGCAATTGGAGGACTGAGTCCTTCAGTGCTTTTCTTTGTTTTCTCCAGATTTGGCTGATATTTAAGTGTTTGTATTACAATGAATCTTGAGATAATATCATAACGTCTACAAAACTTTTTGATTGTTTGAGTTTTCTTTATTGATTTTATATTCTCTGGTTCGTTCTTTAATTTCATTTTGTTTGGTTTTTTTTTTGTGTGTGTGTTTGTTTTTGTTTTTATGTTTGTATGACTGGCACCCAATGATCTCCTCAAACACCTTCCACCTTATGTTTTGAGATAGATTCTTTCACTAAGCCAGAGGCTTGCCAATTCAGCTAGGTTGTCAGGACAGTGAGCTATAAGAATCCATCTTCTCAGTCTCCCTTATCAAGAGCGATTTGTACTGTTCAAATATTTTTGGATGTAGGACTATCATCAAGTAGTGTGCAGTGCAATTGCCAGGTGCTACAGTTTAAAGAGAACTGAACTTTCTTCTGTTAGTTAACTCTTTTCGTGTTTGTGTATAGATATATTTCAGGAGGTGTCTGCAGCACTTGGTTTCCACATTATGTTTTATAAATGTCTTTAGTGTTATTTGGACTTCCTAGTTTTTACCTTCTATTCCTCACATTCCAATTTATCTCCTACTTTTCATAATTCTACTTTACTACAGACCAGAATAGCTATATCGACAGCTTGCATTTCAATTCTATTTGACTTATAGTTTAACTATCATCTTTTAAATCACAATCCAAGAGTATCTTTGCCAGTTAAATGTATTTCTTGAAGACAATAGACGTATCAATCTTGTTTTATAATCCAAGATGCTAGTCCCCACTTTTTAAATGGTGAGTTGAGGACATTTACATTTAAGGTTACTATAGAAAGGAGTAATCTAATTCCTATAGTGCTGACTTTTCTTCTACTGGCTGATTGAATTACAGTTAATTCTTTTCTCCATTTTTATTAGTATTAAAGATTTGGTGGCTTAAAATTTATTTATTTATTTGTTTGGTGTTTTGTTTGTTTGTTTAATGTGCAACTATTATCTGCATGTATGTCTGTGCACCATTTTTGTGCTTAGTGCCTGTAGAAAGTACAAAAGGGCATTAGCTACCCTGATACTAGAGTGAATGACACTCAATGTGAACTTCCATGTGGAGGATGGTTGTCGAAATTGGGTTCTCTGCAGGATTAGCTAGTGTTCTTAACTGCTGAGGCATCTCTTCAGTTTTAGTTTGCATAATGAAAGTAATGGATTCCTTTCCAGCTCTGCTTTGTTTCCATACTGTCAAGTTTACAGATAGTGCTAGAGCTATGTCATCTCTTTTGATTTATTCTGTGGCATTCCTGGAGAATTTCAGCTTCAAATTTCCACACCATATTTCTAAAATAATCTCCACAGCCAATGTTCTTCTGATGTCCCTCGTCTTATGGTATATCCAGCTCCCAGTTCCACCTCCACAGTCTAATCAATCTCTTTATAGCTTGTTATTGGTGCAACACCTAGGTCCAGGGGGACCCAACACTTCCCTGACAGCTGCACTGACCCTATCATGGTGCAGATGAAGCTAGATAGTACTAGAGGATGCTCTTAGCTCTTTTGTTGCACAGAAATTTCATTTATTATTTTATTTATTTACATCCCAAATGTTGCCCCCTCTTGGTACCCCCTATCAGAGTTCTTTACCCCATCTCCTTCTCCCTTTGCCTCTGAGAGGGTGCCCCCTTCCATGGGGCATCAAATTTCTACAGGATTAGGTGTGTCCTCTCCCACTGAGGCCAGACAAGGTAGTCCTCTGCTACATGTGGCTGCAGAGAATTTTATAGAGCTCATGTTGGCTTATTTTATTTTATATTTAACTTTTTTTCAGATCTTCCTGTATAGTAATAAAGTCTGTCTTTATTATCCTGGCATTCTATAATGGGTCATGGAAAGACAGCTTCTAAGCCACTATCTTAACTCAAAAACCTTTATTGGCTCTTTTCATGAAATAACACCTCTAGTTGGAATCAAGGAAAACAAAAGATGTAAAAGAGAATTTTGTGTTGCCTGACTCAGGCGGACTCTGAGAGTAGAGACAGTACTTGAACACTGTGAACCTATGCTAATGAAAATAGAAGTCATGTGCTTTGTACTTCCACATAGACTAGTCATTGAATAGAGTCTGCCTTGACAAGCAGGCTTAACTTCAAGTGGCACAGCTCTTATTTTACCAACAGAAATTCCCAGGTACAGAGGAATGAACATTCTCAGGTAGCACTTCTGATATATGTGGGGTAATTAGGTTTTTCGGTTCTGGAAGTGTCTGCAGAGCTCTGCAACACCTTCTATGATCTGCTTTTTGCAATAGCAATTTTCCATGAGAAGATATGCCGATGTGAGGGGGTTATATCTTTTTCTGGGGGAAAGTAAAGAATGATAATCAATTAGAAAAGCTAATCCCACTTTTTCAAAAAGTAATTGTTGTCTGTAATGTTCTTCTGACACTGATCACTTTGTATTAACATCAACTTAGGCAAGTGCCTCTGTTGGTCCTGATGTTTTCCCTAGTGGGAGATACACTAAGGGTTCTGAACTTTTGGTCATTAGCTGGAACTTGGCAGCAAAACACTAAAAGATGTTCCTGTGGATTACTTCACAGCAGACAGTTTTCTCTTTCTTCATTTTGCAAGTTCAGCTTTGTTCTTGATGAACAAATCATGAAAGTGAAAAATCCTTACGTGCTGTTCTCTTGGCACTCAATCCCTTGGGTCAAGAAGCAGCACTGGTTTGGCATTAATGCAATTCTTGCAATGAATTCTGAAGAAATCTCCCTTATCTTGGAACCAAGACTACTAGATCCACAGGGCTTAGAGCAAAAGGGGTTCTAGGTTATGGACACTTTCTACGAGCATATTACTGGAACATTTATATAGTCACATCTGCTTTTGTGCTTCTGACCCCATGTATTCTACTAATGGGAGGCTACGGCAAGCTAATAACAATTGATTTCAACTGTACCTTGGTAGGTGGAATTATATTTTCTTCAAACTCATAGTTCAGCTATGCCTTCGTTATATGGTCTCACTGACAGTGTCTTTAACCTCAGAACTGTTGTTCTTTCTTTTACTAGAGTTGTCTTGTGTGTTGTAAAATGGTAACCAGCATTCCTGTCCTCTGGCCAGAACATTCTAGGTGAACAAACACAAATGGCTCCAAATACTGACACATATTCCCAAGGAAGAAAATATAGAAATTTTACAAATAGATTTACAACAATATACAGTTTCTAGCTCTCATTTACAAATTATATTTTAACTTCTGTGTGTGTGTGTGTGTGTGTGTGTGTGTATATATATATATATACATATGAAATTAATAGTGATTATATTGTCATGCTCCACAGTTATTAGAATTCATGAAGTCAGAGGCAAAAAAGTAAATGTGGGTATATAAATGTTCTTATAATATGCTCATAATATGCATCTCTCTCTCTTTATATATATATATATATACACACACACACACATACACATACACATCATACATAAAACATATTTAAGATCTTTACCCTTTTCTCATGTAAGAAGTTAATCTCTCTTATAGGCATTTAGGCACATTTGAGCATTGACCCACACTTTGTAGTATATGAAGATGGCAATTGGTGAGGTCATATGATGATTGTTAGCCAGTGATGTCTATCATTTTAATTATCAATGTACATTTTCAAGTTTCTCTTTCTCAGTATCATTAACTGTATTTTCATCTAGAGGAGCTTAAGCTGAGTTACTGGCTTTCTGCATGACCATATATGCAGTTGCTTTTTAACGTTTATGTCAGGCAAATATGTTGTCTTGGGCAACTGTAGGCTGTCACAATGTGATATCCATCTTCTAAACACTGCTGTTACGTTTGGTGGTTTAGATACCCTGGATAGTACACAACTAATCAGTGGGTCCATTTTTCCATGCTACTGCAGACACTCATCTGTCTCTGCTTCTGACTCTATCCCTGAGAAACCAAAACTATCCTGAGATACAAAACAAAGACAGAGGTATCTCTTTTTCTTTTTCTTTCTCTTTCTCCCTCAGTCCTTCCATCTCTCCTTTCTTCTAAGTAATAGCAATCACATTTGAACCCTTTATCTTCTTGTGTAAGTTAAGAAAATTGCTTGGACACTATTTTTATTCTGTAGGTTTAAGGATAAAGATAAAAAAATATGAACAGAGAGTAATCTGTATTACTGATAATATGCTTATAGCTATTAAAAACATTTATTCTCAAATGCTTCTATTTTTCCCATCTTGGATTTTATTCTGATAATAAATTTCATTTCATTCACTCTGATTTTATAAAAATGATTTCCTGATATCCTGCCTTTTCCAATTAAGCAATATATTATATTGCTTTTAGATATTCATTAGTAAATATTATTTAGACTCTAGTCGATTGCATAGGTTTCATTTCAAAGTTTCAGAGAAAATACAGTTATTATCCTAAAGCCAAAATTGTAAATGAGTGCAATTAAGGAATGTAGAGAAATTCTACAAGATGAATTCCTGTTACTTTTCTTTGCACAATCCTAGTGGTGAATGAACAAGTTGATATAAAAGTTAATTAGGTAAGAAAGCATGTTTTCACATTATCTTATGTATAGAAAGTACACAAATAGCTTCCAGTTTCCATCTGTGACAGGAGACCTCTGCTTGGGCCACCAGGGCTCCATAGCCAAACAGTGCAGGGAGAAAGCAAGCCTCCCAGGAGTATGGAAAAGCCCAAGGATAGGGGGCTTCCACTGCTCAGTGGAACCTGCCCGGAATCCTTGGGACACAGGGACTGAGGAACAGCCTGGGGAAGGAACCTTCAGGTTTCTATCTGTGGCTGGAGACCTCTGCCTGGGCCACCAGGGCTCCATAGCCAAATAGTGCTGGGAGAAAGCTAGCTTCCCAGGAGTGTGGGCAAGCCTGCCTGCTCAGAACTACCCACCTGGAATCCCCAGAACACAGGGACTTAGGAGTAGTCTTCTGGTTTCCTATCATGGCCAGTGAGTTGATCCTGTGACACAGGGCTCAATACTCAAACAGTGCCAGGAGAAAGCTGGTATTCCAGGAGTGCCAACATACCTTCGAGCACAGGCAAGACCACCTCTTCTGTTCAAATTCACTGAATCAAGAGGGACCCTTGCAGAACCATCAGGACAAAGGAATCAAAAGACAACTGGAGACAAGATCCTTCTGGTTTCTCTCTGCACCCCAGAGTTGACCCTGTACCACAGCTCTCCAAACCCTAATTCCTCACAGAGAGAGCTGGTCTTCTAGGAGTATTGACACAGAGGCTAGCAGGAGTGACAAACCACAGTCAGAGAGAGTAAGACCAGCTAACACCAGAGATAACCAGATGGCGAAAGGCAAGGGCAAGAACATAAGAAACAGAAACCAAGGCTACTTGGCATCATCAGAACCCAGATCTCCCACCACAGCAAGAACCTGGATACCCCAACAAACCAGAAAAGCAAGACTCAGATTTAAAATCACATCTCATGATGTTGATAGAAGACTTTAAGAAGGAAATAAATAACTCCCTTAAAGAAATACAAGAGAACACAGGTAAACAACTAGAAGCTCTTAAAGAGGAAACACAAAAATCCCTTAAAGAATTACGGGAAAAAACAATCAAACAGGCAGAATTACAGGAAAACACAAAGAGACGAAGGAAATGAACAAAATCATCCAGGAACTAAAAAGGAAACAATAAAGAAACCACAAAGGGAGACAACCCTGGAAGTAGAAAGCCTAGGAAAGAAATCAGGAGTCATATATACAAGCATCACCAACAGAATACAAGAGATAGAAGAGAGAATCTCGGTGTGGAAGATATCATAGAAAACATTGATACAACAGTGAAAGAAAATGCAAAATGCAAAAAGCTCCTAACACTAAACATCCAGGAAATCCAGGATACAATGAGAAGACAGAACCTGAGGATAATAGATATAAAAGAGTGTGAAGATTCCCTACTTAAAGGACCAGTAAATATCATCAACAAAATTATAGAAGAAAATTTCCCTAACCTAAAGAAAACGATGAACATAAACATTCAAAAAGCCTACAGAACTCCAAATAGATTGGACCAGAAAAGAAATTCCTCCTGTCACATAGTCACCACATACATAAAACAAAGAAAGAATATTAAAAACAATAAGAGAAAAAGGACAAGCAACATATAAAGGCAGACCTATCAGAATTACCTCAGACTTCTCACCAGAGACTATGAGAGCTACAAGATCCTGGGCAGATCTCATACAGACCCTAAGAGAACACAAATGCCAGCCCAGGCTTCTATACCCAGCAAAACTCTCAATTATCATAGATGGTGAAACCAAAATATTCTATGACAAAACCAAATTTACACAATATGTTTCCATAAACCCAGCCCTACAAAGGATTAGATGGAAAACTCCAACTCAAGGAGGGAAGCTACACCCTAGAAAAAGCAAGAATTTAATCTTTCAACAAACTCAAAAGAAGATAGCCACATAAACATAAAAATAACATCAAAAATAACATGAAGCAACAATCACTATTCCTTAATATCTCTTAACACCAATGGACTCAATTCTCCAATAAAAAGACATAGACTGACAAATTGGATCCATCAACAGGACCCAGCATTTTGCTGCATCCAGGAAATGCACCTCCTTGTGAAAGACAAACCCTACCTCAGAGTAAAGGTCTGGAAAACAATTTTCCAGGCAAATGGTCCCCCAAAACAGACTGGAGTAGCCATTCTAATATAGGATAAAATTGACTTCCAATGAAAAGTCATCAAAAAAGATAAGGAAGGATACATCATATTCATCAAAGGAAAAATCTACCAAGAAGAACTCTCAATTATAAACATCTATGCACCAAATGCAAGGGCACCCACATTCTTAAAAGAAACTTTACTAAAGCTCAAAGCACACATCACACCTAACACAATAATAGTGGGAGACTTCAACACCTCACTCTCATCAATGGACAGATCTTGGAAACACAAACTAAACATAGACACAGTGAAACTAACAGATGTTATGAGTCAAATGGATTTAACAGATATCAATAGAACATTTCATCCTACATTGAAAGAATATACCTTCTTCTCAGCACCTCTTGGCACCTTCTCCAAAACTGATCATATAATAGGTCACAAAATAAACCTTGACATATATAAGAAGATTGAAATAATCCCATGCCTCCTATCAGATCACTATGGACTAAGGCTGGTCTTCAATGGCAACAACAACAACAGAAAGCCCACATACACATCTAAGCTGAACAATGCTCTACTCAATGGTAACTTGGTCAAGGAAGAAATAAAGAAAGAAATTAAAGACTTCCTAGAATCTAATGAAAATGAAAGTACAACATACCCAAACCTATGGGACACAATGAAAGCAAAGTTAAGAGGAAAAGTCACAGCTCTGAATGTCTCCAAAAAGAAACTGGAGAGAGCATATACTAGCAGCTTAACAGCACACCTGAAAGATCTAGAATAAAGAGAAGCTAATACACCCAAGAGGAGTAGAAGGCAAGAAATAATCAAATTAAGGGCTCAAATCAACCAAGTGGAAAATAAAAGAACTATACAAAGAATCAACAAAACCAGGAGCTGGTTCTTTGAGAAAATCAACAAGATAGATAAACCCTTAGCCAGACTAACCAGAGGGCACACAGACAGTATCCAAACTAACAAAATCAGAAATGAAAAGAGAGATATAACAACAGATTCTGAGGAAACTCAAAAAATCATCAGATCCTACTACAAAAGCCTATACTCAACAAAATTGGAAAATCTGGATGAAATGGACAATTTTCTAGATACCAAATACTAAAGTTAAGTCAGGATCAGATAAATCATCTAAACACTCCCATAACCCCTAAAGAAATAGAAGCAGTCATTAAAAGTCTTCCAACCAAAAAAAGCCCAGGACCAGAAGGGTTTAGTGCAGAATTCTATAAGACCTTCAAAGAAGATCGAATTCCAATACTCTTCAATCTATTCCACAAAATAGAAACAGCAGAACACTACCGAATTAATTCTATGAAACTACACATACACTGATACCAAAACCTCACAAAGAACCAACAAAGAAAGAAAACTTCAGACCAATTGCCCTTATGAATATTGAGGCAAAAATACTAAATAAAATTCTCGCAAACTGAATCCAAGGACACATCAAAACGATCATTCATCATGATCAAGTAGGCTTCATCCCAGGGATGCAGGGATGGTTCAATACCCGGAAATCTATCAATATAATCTACTGCATAAACAAACTCAAAGAAAAAAAAAACACATGGTCATTTCATTAGATGCTGAAAAAGCATTTGACAAAATTCAACATCACTTCATGACAAAAGTCTTGGAAAGATCAGGAATTCTAGGCTCATACCTAAACATAGTAAATCAATATACAGCAAACCAGTAGCCCATATCAAACTAAATGGAGAGAAACTTGAAGCAATTCCACTAAAATCAGGGACTAGAAAATGCTGTCCTCTCTCTCCCTATCTATTCAATATAGTACTTAAATTTCTAGCTAGAGCAATTAGACAACAAAAGGAGGTCAAAGGGATACAATTTGGAAAGGAAGAAATCAAAATATCACTATTTGCAGATAATATGATTGTATCCTTAAGTGACCCAAAAAACTCCACCAGAGAACTGCTACAGCTGATAAACACCATCAGCAAAGTGGCCGGATACAAAATTAACTCAAACAAATCAGTAGCCTTCCTATACTCAAAGGATAAACATGCTGAGAAAGAAATTAGGAAAACGCCACCCTTCACAATAGTCACCAACAATATAAAGTATATTGGTTTGACTCTAACCAAACAAGTGAAAGATCTGTATGACAAGAACTTCAAGTCTCTGAAGAAAGAAATCGTAGACCTCAGAAGATAGAAAGATCTCCCATGCTCATGGATTGGCAGGATTAATATAGTTAAAATGGCCATCCTGCTGAAAGCAATATGCAGATTCAATGCAATCCCCATCAAAATTACAACTTTATTCTTCATAGACTTAGAAAGAGCAATTCTCAAATTCATTTGGAATAACAAAAAACCCAGAATAGCAAAAACCCAGAAGATGCTGTAACATGTAATAAAGACACATGCTCCACTATGTTCATAGCAGTCATATTTATAATAGCCAGAAGTTGAAAACAACCCAGATGTCCCTCCACAGAGAAATGGATACAGGATACAGAAAATGTAGTACATTTACATAATGGAATACTACTCAGCTATTAAAAACAATGACTTCGCGAAATTCACAGGCAAATGAATGAAACTTGAAAATATCATCCTGAGTGAGGTAACTCAATCACAAAAGAATGAACATGGTATGTACTCACTGATAAGTAGATATTAGCCCAAAAGTTCGGAATACCGAAAATCCACTTCACAGCAACAGTTGTACTGTGTGTGAGGTCCCATATGGGGGAGTTGGAAAAGGGACTGAAAGAGCTGAGGGAGAGTGCAGCCCCATGGAGGGAGCAACAGTGGCAACTGGCCTGAGTCCCTGGTGCTCCCAGAGACAGGACCACCAACCAAAGAATACACATGTAGGGACCCATGGTTCGGGCCACATATGTGGCAGAGGAAGGCCTTGTTAGCCATCAGTGGGAAGAGAGGCCCTTGAAACCTGAGAATGTCCCAGTATAGGGGAATGCCAGGGAGGGAAGACGGGAGTGGGTGGGTGGGTAGGGGAATACCTCCATGGTGGCAGGGGAGGGGGGAGAGGATGGGGGTTTCCAAAGGGGAGACCTGGAAAGGGAGAAACATTTGAAATGTAAATAAAGTATTAAAAAATAAAATAAAAAAATAGAAACTTGAAAAATAAGTACACAAAGGTCTGAAAATACACAAAATTAAAAGGAGATATGTTCATGCATAACATTTTTATATGTCACTTTCATAAATGTTCAATTTCAAAGTGGTTAGAGCCTTCTAAATCCCCTGAAAGCATGTAAACAGGAGAATAAGTTACATGGCCACCCTGCCACACAATTGTCTTACAAGAGGAGGAAGTTGTTGCCCAGTGTTTTCCAGGTTAAGGAAAGTTAAAACAACAGAGACATATTTTCAGATAAAGTGTGCATAAGGATATATTAGTTCTGTTATGTCTAATACAGGAAGGAATGTGGACAGAAGGCATAAACAGCCTCCACAGATACAGCCTCTGTGACTCTTCATTGGAAATCTAAGAAGAAAAAGCAAGAGTCTTACTACATGGCAAGTGTTTTATTCGGCACCCATTTGAGGTCCATCTGGGATTAAGAGGCCAAGGCTATCTGCTGAACTCTTCTCTAACATTACTGTGTGGATTTAGAGTATGCTTATATGTATGTCTCCATGTGGGTTGTGTGTCTCTGTGCTAAATTTTCATATCTTCCATCATTTACTCTCAGTTCCATAAGAGAAGGCAGTATGTCATGTTTCACTCATTTACTCTCAGTTCCATAAAAGGAGGCAATATGTCATGTTTCATTCACCCCTAACACTAAGATACAGGTCCTCTGTGTCTCAAAGGTGACTGACTGTATCAGTGGATGCTTGAGTACTGGCAAGATGATGATTTATAAATGTCTGCTAGGGGGTGTGAAGAAATGCTTTCAGGAAGGTATAATTTCCATTGGAGAGAATCTGCTTTTGATCTGCTTCAGGTTTCTCTAGCTCCTAAAGAAAATATTTGGAGTATTTTGATGCCTTCTATATTGCAGAAATCTGAATTATAATAGATCTAACTTTAGAGGGTCTGGATAGAAATGTAGCCTAACCTTATATGGGTATATAAAGAAAGAAGACATCACACCACTAGCAGAAATCCAAAATGACAGGGAAGTTTCCCCCACACTTTAGGATGATTTCTCACTGAATTCAGAACAACTGTAAGTGAATGGGGGTAAATGCAATAGAAGATTTCCCTGTATTCTGCTATTAGAAGCAGCAACCTCAAGACTTGAAAGGAGACTACTAAGTACTTCAGTTTCCTATGATTTCTATTCTGTACAAAGAATTACAAGGGTTATGATAGCCAGAGAATTAGAAAGTGACTGGGATGCCCATTTCGCAGCACACAGACCTTCTGATGCAGCCTTCCTGTTTTGCCAATTCACCATGTCTTTGCCCAAAAGAGTATACAGTTTTCTAGAGAAAGAACATGCTGGAACTGTGATGTATACACAGGCTTTTCTCTTGTAGGAAGTCTTCATTCAGGTTAGGCATATTATATTGAATATTAACATAATATTATTGAATATTAGGGCATATTATATTGAAAGCATATTATGCATACTGATTTTATCTTAACATTCCATCATTGTTGGGCTTCCTAGATAGCTGTGAATACAGAAGTTTTCTCCTTGGTACAATGAACAAACAGTAGATGAAAGCCTGCTAGAAGTTAGCCTATTCACATGGTGAAATCTGACATTCAGCAATATATCTCATCAACTGCTAGACAGGTCAAGCGAGTGACCATGGGATTAGAAATTCCTGGATCTGGACAGGTATCCCTCCTTTAATATATATATTATATGCATAATTTATATATAAGTCATTAATGTATGTTTAATATATAATAATTTAATAATGTATGACTCAATAAAATGCATGCTGGAAAGGAAACAACACTTTTAATATTTATAGAAAAATAAAAGCTATGAAACTAATATGCATTTGGATCAATACAATTGTACGAAGAGTATGTGGAATTAGCAATGTAACATTAAGAAATTCTTTCCTACCTTCACCAACAAGTAATTGAAATAAGAATAACTAATGCTAGAAAGTCAGTAAAAGTTTGTAAAAAATTTATAAAAAATACAATAAAAGGAAAATGGGGAAGAGTTGCAAAATAATCCTCAATTCTGAGATTAGAAGATGAAGAATCAAAAGGGTTAAATGGAGATCCGAAATGAGAAATTTGTAGTGTCTTTCCCAAAGCTCAGGGAGCACTGTGAGAAATGTGCTAAAGAGAATGTAAAAGCTGCAAAAGAGGAAGAAAATTTGCAAAACACCATCTTCTGCTCACACACAGCCATTAAAGTCATAGATGCTTAACAACTAGGGATTACTGTGTATCAGTTGGCCCATCAAGATCCAGACAAGTACTGGTAAAACATTTCATACTTATACAAATATATATATATATTTTCATTTTTAACATATATAAATTTTCCCATTACAGCTTCTGATATTCTTTCCTTGTTCTGTATATTTTTGATTATGTGTCATGCCTCCTTTTTAAACTACAAGCAAACAAAAACAAGCTAAACAACAACAACAGACAAGAACATTTATGTAACTTATCACAAAGCAAAAGATATGTCATTGACATGGGATTAAAATCATACTCACTTTTGATTCCAAGCTTAATCAGAGCAGAGCGGTAACAAATCGAACTCTTCTGGGGCCTTTTTAACCATCTGCAAGCCATTCTGTAACTTTGAAGCATATGGAACTAGTTAGTGTGTGTTCTGAATGCTAGAATTGCTAGTTAAGATATCACTAGGAGAACCTTTTTTGGCCAGAACCATAGAAGTCATCAAGACTACTTGGAAAATTGCTGCTATCAAAACCACCATATCTTGTAAATTTATTGATACTTCATAATGTTTAGCACTGTGGGATGACAGAAATAGATCAATCTATCTTTCTGACATGGTATGCTCATGATATAGAGGTGCTAGACATTGCAATTTACACAATGGAGAGTTTGCATATAGCTTTAGACACAGCCATACATATAGGCACATACTATACACAGAACCACACATATGCACACACACACACACACACACATGCATGCACACACACACAAATAAAAACTTAAGCACAAGCACACATTCATGAACACAGGTACACACAGCCACATATACACACAGACACATACACACAGACACATACACACACACATGCACACACACAGCAAGAATGGAGTGATAGACTATTTGCTCCAAAGCCCTCATCTTAAAAAATTATTTGAACTTTGAACAATCTCATCCAAGAAGAATAACTATATTCATGGGGAATAAAAGCCTAGGAGCTAAGTAATGCTATGGGGCTTCAAACAGAAGAAAATGTATTTTAGGACATAACTTTGGTATCCACTTAATGTAGCATGTACCTATACAGTGTAGTTAAGTTTTCTATATCCTCAATATGAGGTATGAGATGGTTGGCATATGAAACTTATGATGCAGCATTGGAAAATTATATAGAATTCTAGGCAGGAATCAGGCCAGGTGTCAGATATCATTTTAAGTCACTCTGTACTAATAACTGTTGTGTGACCTTGACATACTGAATAATGCTGAACAATGAATGACTGCTACAGACAATCTCTGGCAGGACCTCTGAGATTAGCCCTTCTTCGTAGGCTAGAATTTATTTATATTGAAATAATTCTTTTCAACTCTAGAACTAGATACACAAATAAATATAATTTCTTCTTATGACTGCCAGAACAAACCACATACTGAATATCATAACATGTTTCACCGATTATTTTTTAGCATGCCAGAAAGGAGGCAGGAAGACTACTGATATTTTTCAGCTGCACTATTTGGTCCATAATTACAGAATCTGTTTTCCTAATGTGTGATCCATATTGTTTAATCTCTTAAAAGTGCCCTTTATAGGGCCTCTAGCCATGTTTAACTTGGAAAAAGCTTATGTTCCTTTATGTTTCACATAGTAAAAACAAGCAACAGAAATGTCAAGTAATCAAATTTCAACCAGGCTCAAGGGAGTGAAACACATCTGATACTGGGATCATTTCCCCAGACCACAGGCCAGGGGGCAGCTCAGCACAATCCATTGTTCTATTGTTCTTCTCTCAAAATAAGGTTATTTGTTCTCTCTCTCTCTCTCTCTCTCTCTCTCTCTCTCTCTCTCTCTTCACCTCTCCCTTTATTTCTCCCTTTTCCTGTCTCTCCCTCCCTCCTTCCCTCTCTTCCTTCCTTTCTCCCTGGTAAATGCATGTCTTCTCCTTCTTTCTCTCCTTTCTTATTCAGACTGCTGATAATTGACAATCAGACCAAGGGTCTTATACATATTACATAAGGATGGTCTAACACTAAGCCATATACCATTACTTTCATAACATGTATTTATTAGTTACTTAGTTACATGAGCACAGTAAGTGTTGCATATATATTACGAGCCTCATTAAAAAGGTCATTGTGATTGTGATTTTAGATGGATGGTTGATCCTATTGCACAGACCACAGAAGAGTGGAACATATATTGAAACTGTAGGGGGTTAAGTGAAGGAAACTATTTGTTTATTTTAAAATTGAGATGATTTTAGGAGTGACATGACAGTGTTGGTACCAGCAGCATAAATTACACTGTCTCAGAATGAATGCCAATTTTGTTAAGTCTGTATGAATTACCTGAAAGAGGATAACAGGCATTTGACAAAAGAAAGAATTGCTGTTTCAAAACTTGTCCTGGGCATTTGAGTCGTGAATTTTGAAACAAAAAGGGATCTCAATAATTTAGGCAATAAATAATTTACCTAATCTACAGTACAACCCAGACACCCCGAATTTCCAAAGTGAAACCTCTGAAAGTAAATAAGTCAGCACAGCCAGGTAGACTAGCTGCACAGTACCACTCTCTTTATGCCCATAAATATCAAAGCAAACCCTATTTGCAATTCCACTTCCAACCTACTTGCAAATGATGTCATTATGCAGACCTAGCTTTGGCATGGAGACATAATTAGTATTCAGTCTGACAGAAAACCATTTCATTTGATTCCATGGGCTGAGATCCAACAACCTCCCTGTATATGACAGCATAGGAAGCATGCACTTTGGGTAAAAGCAGACTTGGCATTAGTATGCCAAAAGGTGACCTGGGATGGGAAAAGGGACAGAGTAAGGTTGGAAGGAGCAATGGAACAAAGGAAGCCATTAAAACTCAAAACTCTCCTTAATTTATGACCTAGTGGCAAAGAATGTAGATTATTTAATAAAGATTCGTGGGTCTTGTTAGTCATGCTATCTGACTAATTTATGAACATCATCATGATCAACTTTTTACTCCCTCCAATTACAGAAATTAACCCAGGAATTTATCTGAAATGAGAATCATATCCCCATAATAACTGGCTTTTATGATATGAACTGAATGCTGTGTTTTCCTTCTTTAATATGGTGATTCCATCTCCATGACCTGAGTGGTTTTGATTGAGTTGGGAACCATCTGTGAAATGTGTTTAATTGACTTAGAGATTGTAGTTAACCAATGATGAAGTTTGACACTCAGGATCTGTCTCCAATCTTCTTTTTCTACTCTGGGCCCCGGTAAAATGACCTAAATATACTCCCTCAACAGACTCCCTTGTCCCATGCCTTCAAGAGTGTGTATTTTTATGATTGCCACAGAGAATAGCCTAAGTTTGAATTGGGTCAGTTGATTTATTTTTGTCATTTGAAAATCTACCTGTATTGCATTCAATGATCATAATTACAGTGTTCACGTCATGAATGAAATGACAGTGACTCACATTTTCTATAGTGACCTTAACTGCTGTTTTCTGACAGCCCCTATCCTATCCAGCATTCTTGTTTAGGGTTTCAGATACATTGGTAATCACAATAATTGGGAGAGCCAAACTCAGATACAAGGGAATGGAGATATATGGTGAGACATTGTGGAAATCTTGAATTTTATTCTGTTTCTTAGATGAAATGGAAGTGAAGTCATCAGCTGAACTTCAATATTGGGGAAGGAGATGTGTAGTTTGAGAAGAACATAACATATCTATCAGCAGTTTATGAGGACATAGTGAAAAGTTCCCACAAAGGGCCCATTTGAGACTAACAGTTCCAAGATAATTGGAGCTGGATTGCTGGGAAGGGGAGAGTGTAAATATCTCCTTTATTTCTTCAGATGAAGTGATGACATGAGAGCCATATGCAAGCTGTGCAAATCACAGCTTGGGCTGAACTCAGACAGTTTCTTTCTCTGATTTAACTATCCCTAGGCATAGGAGTAGAAGCTTCTAGTCACTGTACAATCTAATCTTCTAGGCTGACAGATTCCATCTGGCTTCTCTCAGCTTCTGACTAAATTGCTCTGCTTGGCTTCATACTAACTTGTGCAATATGTTCAATTTTCTGACTTCTTCTCGTTCTCTGGCTCATTCTGTCTTCACCTGTATCTAGCTTGTTAACCTGTCTTAGTAAAACTGCCACCTACACACAAAACCCCTATTTTTTCTTTCACTGCTCTTAAGTAGCCTCTTTTACCTGTGCTGTTGTTGTATGAGTTGGACGTACTCTATCTCTGACTCATTTTGTCAAATCTTTCTCTGATTCATCACTTTGTCTTTCACTCAATTAGATATCACTTTCAAAAGTGACTTCTTCCTTCTAAGAACTAATGTTACCTTGTTAAGGATTAAAGGTGCATACTAAGAGCATGTCAATATTAGAGCTAGTTTAATACTTTAATTCAGGGTTTGTTTTCATTCTAGCTAGATCGTATAGACCTAGAAGGATGTGTTCCCTTGTTAGAGGAGCCATGTTGCTGAATTACAATTTCTCTGCAGGAAAATAGACATCCTAACAGAGTCTGCATCTGTGAGGTGTATCTTTCTACTGCTAGAGAGGTGTGTCCCACAGCTGAGGTAAGTGTCTCATAGCAGAATGGGAAGACCACATGCTTGAGGTTTTTCCAACTAGTTACCACCCAAAGAGTGGGGAAAACATTCATTTTTATTTATTTATTTTATTCATTTTATTCCCCCTCCTGGTTTGACTAAACTATAAATAAATCTACTTTCCTTTATCAGTTTCTAAGTCTTATTTCTCTTTTAATTACAGAGAATCCATATGGTAGATTTATGACCCAATCCAAAGGACTTGCTGACACTGGTGGTACAGATGTAAGCTTCATGAACTTACTTTTCTTTCTTAGCTTGGTTTTGATTTGTTTTATATTCAAAGAAGAAAGAACAAATCCAGTTTAGGAGCAGTGAGAAGGCATAGCTTCGTTTGTAGGTAGGAATGTAATAAAGCAGAAGATTTGATTGGTAAGGATTCTGGAAAACTTAAGGTTCAGGAGAAAAGAAAGTTGAAATGTAGATAAGCATAAAGGTGCAGTGCATATGGAAATTTGCTATAAATATCCAAGGAAAAGTAGTTGAGCTATGGCAGTTAAACATTCATAGGAGATAGAGCATTATGTCCTTCTGGGGAACTGGAGTTGGTAGGTTGAAGGGTAGTCATTTTAACTATATTAATCCTGCCAATCCATGAGCATGGGAAATCTTTCCATCCAATACAAAGAACTCAAGAAGCTAGACTCCAGAGATCCAAATAACCCTACAAAAAATGAGGAAAAGAGCTAAACAGAGAATTCTCAACTGAGGAAACTCGAATGGCCAAGAAGCACCTAAAGGAATGTTCAACATCGTTAGTCATCTGGGAAATGCAAATCAAAACAACCCTGAGATTTCACCTCACACCAATCAGAATGGCTAAGATCAAAAACTCAGGTGACTAAAGATGTTGGCGGGGATGTGGAAAAAGAGGAACACTCCTCCATTGCTGGTGGGAATGCAAGCTGATACAACCTCTCTGGAAATCAGTTTGGCAGACCCTCAGAAAAATGAACATTTACCTGAGGACTCAGCTATTCCACTCCTAGGCATATACCCAGAAGAGACTCGAACATGTAATAAAGATACATGCTTTACTATGTTCATAGCAACCATATTTATAATAGCCAGGAACAGGAAACAACCCAGATGTCCCTCCACAGAGGAATGGATACAGAAAATGTAGTACATTTACACAGTGGAATACTACTCAGCTATTAAAAACAATGACTTCATGAAATTTGCAGGCAAATGGATGGAACTTGAAAATATCACCCTGGGTGAGGTAATGCAGTTACAAAAGAATGAAGATGGTATGTACTCACTGATAAGTGATTATTAGTCCAAAAGTTCAGAATAACCAAGAGTCACTTCACAGCAACCATTGGGCTGAGTGTGTGGTCCTAGATGGAGGAGTTGGAGAAGAGACTGAAAGAGCTGAGGGAGTTGGCAGTCCCATGGAGGGAGCAACATTGTCCACTGACCTGACCTCCCAATGCTACCAGAGACTGGATCTCCAACCAAAGAATACACATGGAGGAACCCATGGTGCTGGCCACATATGTGGCAGAGGAGGATCTTGTTAGCCATCAGGGGGAGGAGAGGCTCTTGGGCCTGAGGGTGTTAGATCCCCCAATATAGGAGAATGCCAAGGAGAAAAGACGAGAGTGGGAGGGTGGGAGGGGGAATACCCCTATAGAGGCAGGGGGAGGGGGAGGGAATAGGGAGGTTCCAAAAGGGATATCTGGAAAGGGGGAAACATTTGAAATATAAATAAAGTATCAAAAAATAATAAATAAAAAATTATAAGGAACATTTTGTATGTGAGCGAGCTTGTTCTTTTAACTAATAAATAAATAAATAAATACCCTACCCCCTAGAATATTTTAATTTTCTCACATAGTTAAAATGATCTCTTTCATAATTTACTTCTGGAATTTTTCTGTGGTGCTAACTTAATTCTAGGTAGAATTTGTTTATCAAAGGAGCTTGTACCTTAAACATCAGTCACTGACAATATAAGGAACATTTCTCATTACACATAAAATGACAAGCATCCACTGCTTAGACAAAATGTGTTAGTGTCTGCATCAAGAACCAGATTGATCTTTTCACTTTGACATTTATGAGAGTGCCAAAGTGCCTGCCCTCACCAAAAGAGAATTTCTTTAAGACTTAAAGGATTCACAGACCTTCCATGACATCCTCATTCCTCTTGTCTCTGCAGCTCTTTGATTATCTGGTCTCTCCTTTCTTTTCTCCTCACTGACCTCTCTGTAGTCTTATCTCATCTTCATGCTAATTGCATTAAGTATCTTCTATAATGTAAATGAAATTTAGAATTCTAGAATAAAATGTCTTATACAAATTAACCTTCTATCTTATCTCACACAAAAATACACAAGATGGAAAATAATGTTTATAAACCAACAAAATCATCTCCATGAATTCAAACA
Source organism: Rhynchomys soricoides (assembly GCA_019843965.1). Classification (NCBI taxonomy): domain Eukaryota; kingdom Metazoa; phylum Chordata; class Mammalia; order Rodentia; family Muridae; genus Rhynchomys; species Rhynchomys soricoides. Next base: position 10,588,839 of record JADRCH010000064.1, on the reverse strand, counting down.
TAGTAAGCTGTGAGCAAATATTAACCAAAAGTAAAACAGCAAGCTCTTTTCTAATGAACAAGAAGCATCTTTGCTTATGTGTTTTCACCTTATTGGATGCAATCATGGGACATGAGATTCTTGAAAGAGGATTTCTGCTATTTAATAGAGTAAGAGGTGTAGATAAAGGAGTTGCACATGTTGCTTTCTAGGAACAAAAAAGAACAGAACTAAGGCCTCTGATAAATCAGGTAGACTGAAAAGGGGTGAAAAATTAGAATTGAGGCCATGTTTTATGAAACCTGAAGTTGGAGGGTTTAGATTTTCCTCCAAGAAGAATGGTTTACATAAGAAAAGAATATGACCTAATTTCAATTTCTAAGTGATCACTACTTATGGCTGCTCTTTATGGGACTGGGTGAGCAAGGGACATCTAGATCAAGGCAGAACACTGGGACACTGATTAAAACACTATTGTGGGAGCCTATGCTCAAGTTAATAGTTCAATCTGGGGAGACGGAGAGGTAGCAGAGGCTGAACAGATTCCATAAATATTTGGGGATAAAGCTGACAGGATATCCTGATGGAATGTGTGTGTGTGTGTGTGTGTGTGTGTGTGTGTGTGTGTGTGTGAATCATGGGGTGGAAAGAAAGGTAAATCAAGAATGGTCCTAAGGTTTCATTGTTTATTCAGAGAAATGTAAGAAAACCACTTACCATTATGTTGTGCTATGAGTTTTCCAATGGAATTTGCAGGTTTCCTTTAGTTGTTATATTGAAATAAGACACAGTGACTATGAATATTTCCTTGAAGAGAAAATACTTATATTAGTTATGTTTCTTGTTACAGTGACCAAATACCTGACAAGAAGCAACTTAGGGAAGGGGAGCTTTATGTTAGCTTACAGTTTGAGGGGATGCATGCAGTTCATGATAGAAGGGAAGGATTTGTGAACGGAACATGAGGCTAAAAACTGCCCAGGCCCTCCAATGTGATGATTTACTTTCTTCAGTGAGGTCTACCTCCAAGAGTTTCTATTGTCTTTCAAAGTAGTGCTACCACCTTTAGACCAAGTTATTATGTGTACGGTCCAATGGAGGGTACATTTCATTTTCAAACTACAACAATATTTGAACTGACTTTTACTACTACTAATAATTCAAATTACAAGAATGTAAGTAAAGATTAGCAATGATTTTAAAAAACAATTTTAGAAACATAAGGTTAGAGAAGATACATAGAAGGGATAGTTATAATTTTTATGATAATGATTATGCAATAAAATATGAACTTAAAGCTATGACTGAAATCACAGTGAATAGGCAGTAAGATGTGAAATAATAAAAGATTGAATATTAGATGAGGGTGAGGAAATACTTCTGGTTGTTTTGAGCAACAAGAAATGTAGCATGTTGCTGTGAACTGGATTTAATTTGTTTCCTAAGATTGGCATCTTGTAAGTTTAGTCCTCATTCATAGTATTGAGATGTGATAGAACACTTGCAAAATTGATTCTAGAGGGAAGTCCTCAAGTCATTGGAGGATTCACTTAGAGGAATCGTGAGGCATTTGTCCCTCTGGGATTATTTTGAGATGCAATATCTTCCTCAAACACTTCTACTGTGATACGATATAGTCAAGACAACCCTTGTGAGAGATGAACTGATACAAGTGACAGACCCTTTGAACTTCTAAAACAATGAGAAAAATAAATCACTTTTTTTGTAAAGTTGGCATGTCTCAGTTAGTTTGCTATAGTAACAAAAATGGTCTATATACAGACTTCTAGATATAGATGTTAGATTTGAACAAAGTTGATTTGTGAGACATCATAGTTAAAATTCCTAATAGTCTTAAAAGGGTGAAAAGTCTCTATGAAGAAAAGTTTAGCTTTGGAGTTATGTTGGAGAAGCGAAAAGAAAGGTGATAACTATGTAGCCATATATTTTCATAACTTCATCTAAAAAGAAATTATATATTAATATATTGATATGTTATATCACACAACAAAAACTATTTGAAGCACCAATGTTTAGAGACAAACAGAAAGAAAGATGTCTTTAAATAAGATTTAATACTATTAAGGAATAGTATTAGCTTTGGATCTGAAATTACCTCTGATAGCTCATGTACTGAAATCTGGATACCCAACAGAGTACTGTTCAGAAGCATATTCGTCAGAAGGGGATTGGATCATGGGGCTCATCAGTGATTTATCCACAGATGTAGTAATAGCTTTAAGTAACTACTTTAGTTTTATTTTCTGAGGCATTTTGTCATATGGAAAAGTGAGTAACAGAGATGAAGACAAAGAAGCTTCTATAAGGAAGGGTTAGAGTAAAAAATCATATCATAAAAGTAGTAATGGCCAATGGCACCCAAGGTTTCCAACACTCAAAGGATGAGTTCTAAAATGTCCCATGGATGGTCAATTTGAATGCTATCAGATGCACGTACATGGCTGTGATTTTTAATTTTAGAAGAGGCAGACACAAAGGAAACCTGAAAACAGACTCAATTAAGAAAAATAACTATTTGTAAATTACATTAGTCTTTGCCTCTGAAAACTTTGTCTCTTTGTGGTGGCTTAATTTTAAGTATGAAGCTATTTTAATAAAAGTATACTTTTACAATCCAAGTGTTAAATTCATTTTCCAGACTACATGTGGAAATTCCTATGGAAGAGATTGGAAGAGAGTCCCTTTCCCCTTGTTCTGCATCTGTCTTTACTTATTAATACTGTTGTTGTTATTATTGTTGTTGTAGTTACTGTCATCATTGTTAGAAACTGAGAAATCCTTACCATAGAGAAAACATTAATCAATGTTTAAATGTTAGAACAGGAGGTGGGAAGATAGCTTAGTGTGTAAAATGTGTTTTGTGCAATCATGAGGACCTGACTTCAGATCCTCAATATTCATAAAAAGCCAGGCATGGAAGCAAGTGTTTCTAAACTATGCTTGGGGACAGAGAGAACTCCTAGTACCTCACCTGCCAGCAAGTAAGCCAATACAATGAACTCCAGGCTTGATCAGAGACCTTTCTCAAAAAATAAAGTTGGTTAGTAAGAATGGAAGATACCCAGTGGTCCACATTTGGCCTCCATACTTGTACATATAGCCGGGCACATCCTCCTATGCATGTGCATGCATATGTAAGCAACATGTGCACACACACACACATACACATGCACACGCACACACATACACACACACACATACATACACACACACACACAAGTGCACACACACACTAAAATAATTTGAGTTTAATGTAGATAATTAGAGTTTGGGAAATGGCTGTTTTTAAAGTGTTTGCTGTGTAAGCATGAAGACCAGGGTTCTATGTTAGATGACTAACAGCTAGAAAAAATAAAACCAAACCAAACCCACCAACCAACCAACCAAACAAACAAACAAACCAACAAAAACCAGGTGTGGCGACTTGATTGTATAATTCCAATGCTGGGAAGGCCCCAGACAGAGGATCTCTGGGGCTTGCTGAATAGCCAGTCTAGCTGAATCAGTGAGCTTCTGGTGGTGGGAGTCCCTGTCTCAAAAACTTAGATGGTGAACAATAAAGGAAGTGGGCAAACCACAACTTCTGGTTTCCACATGTATGCACATACATTCACACATTCTCCCTCACAGACACATGTACACACACACACACACACACACACACACACACGATTACATACATGTGCATACACACCTATGAAAACCTACATAATTAATCATTTTAAATCCTGTGAATTGGCTGTTATCACAGTAGGTTTATGATAAGGACTTTTTCTTGGTCACAGACCTCATGAATTTTAAGTAAGGCTATCTATTGGTAAATTTAAGCATGGTTATCTTTTGATAGCTTACCAAAAAACAATGTGGCTTTGGATGTGAAAGGGATAGTGAATACATTAGCAGTGTCCAATATGAGTCTTCTTCCTCTTAGTGAGGTGACTCAAAATAAAATTCCCTGCTGATGGCTTGGTCAAAAGGGCCACATCAGATGCAGCATTCTAGAAACACATTTGTTGTTGTGGGAATGCTTATTACTATATCCAAATAATGAAATTATTTTTAAAATGCATTCCCATCTATCTTTAAAAATAATTTTTGTTTTAATATTCTAATAGTAAAAATAATTATACTCACAAATCATTGGAACCCCTAAAGAATCCAAACTCCTTGTCCAAGTTAACATCGTGTGTGACACAAAGATAATGAGCGCTTTCAGAGCAAGATGATAGAGCTTATATTAAATCTGACTTAGTCTTTAAAAGTGTGTGAGAGATGGTTGTGTCAGGGACCTTAAAACTACAGCATATCTGTAAACAGAAGTGACTTAGATTTTAAAAAATATTTAGGATAAGTAATTGCTCTTCACTAATATCTGAAAACACAAAGAATAAGCTTTCACTATAAACACTGCTTTTGGAAGGATTTTGTGCTAAGAATGTTAATGCTGAAATTCTTAAAGCTATTACCTTAGACAAGATGTCACACCACACCTTAGCCATTTCATTATATACACACTCTTGGTCAAATATTTACTCTTCTTAACCATGAAGCAAGAGAGCATAGGTCATATGTTCTGTTCCCACTGTGTTATGGATGTCTTTGCCCTTCCCTTATTTATTTTTTCAAGCTGACTTTGCACTTCAGGCTGCCTTAACCAACCTGTGCTTCAATTGTGTGCTCCTCAATGCCATGTTACCTGGAACCCACTTCTGGTGATCTCACAAAAGGTTGTCATACAATGAAGTGTTAAGTCAGGTAACTGTGGGTGTATGTGCATCAGGATTAAGGTTGTACATCTGGTAACCAACCCTTTGTTATCTCTAATCCCAGAGGAAGAGGGACTTGGACTCTAATCGTTCTCAGGCTGAGGCTGGAGAAGGGTAAGTCTGAGAGTGCGTGTAGATCTATAACACCTGGCTTCACTTTAGTGCCCAGTGATTTTCAATTCCTGTGACATTTTAACTGTCCACTTTACCTACATGATACATCATGGACTGATCCCATATACCAAAATCTAGTTTTACACTAAGTGTATAATGGTGGGAAGACAATCAGACTCTTACAATGTTTTCAATATTGTAAGAATAATAGATAGTCCTACCATTCTGAGAATTTTATAGGCAAATATATAGTAGAGTCCCCATTAGCTTTAGACATTAATGCTAAGCTATGTTAGGGAGACCAGGTTCCTTCCACAAATATTCTTATGTTAACAACTTCCTAAACCAGTAACTCTTACATATTTTTTCCAACAGGATTTTTCTTGAGGTTAGGGATGTTAGATGTACTTGCATTGTAAACTAATATTGTATGATTCTATTGTTAGATCTATCTTCAGCCCGCCCCCCAAAATGATGTGCCCAAGGAACAGCACCTTGAGGAGCACACAACTGAAGTATAGTTTGGAGAAGGCACCCTGAAGTGCAAAATCAGCTTGAAAAAATAAATAAGGGAAGGCCAAAGACAACACAGCGGGAACAGAACTTATGAACTATGATGCTCTCTTGCTTCATGGTTAAGATGAGTAAATGTTTGGCATAGAGTGTATACAGAATGAGCTAGCTAAGGTGTGCTGTGATATCTTGTGTAAGGAGTAGCCATTTCCTCACATTAATCGCAGTTGTCAAGGGTTCATTTGGAAATTATTCTGAATCATAGTTTGCTATGAATGGAAAGTTCTTCAGCATTACTTCCTGATTCATGCTGATTATCATACTTATCTTTCTACTTTTCTGATTGACATTATTTTCAAAAGTAATTTGGGAGTGAAAGGATTTATTTCTTCTTATATTTCCAGATAAAGGTCTATCACTCAGGGAAGTCAGGGCAGGACTCAGAGCAGGAACCTGGTGGCAGGAACTAAAGCAGAGGTCACGGAGGAATGCTGCTTACTGGCTTGCTTCCCATGGTCTGCTCAGCTTGTTTTCTTATACAATCTAGGACCACCTGCCCAGGGATGGAACTATATGCAATGATATGAGCCCTGTCATGACAATTATTAATCAGGAAAATACCCTACAGACTTGCCTACAGTCCAAACTGATGGAGGGGTTTTTCAATTGAGGTTTCTTTTTCTGTGTATGTCTAGGTTTGTGACAAAAGCTAATGAGGACACTGGCCAAAAAGAGGGGAAAATTAGAGTGATCCTAAGAAAGCCAGAGGAAAGCATTTGTTAGAGTTAAAGATCTTTACATGATCCTCAGAAGTGATTCTATTGTAGTAATGGCCAAATTCATTTATAAGGCAATCTTTCTTAGCCTTCTGAGAATGCCTCAACAATAGGATACTGAAGGGTAGTGGCTGAATAATTTTTCCTCCTGTATAGTGTTCAGAAATATTTATCTTTCATCTATTAGCCATCTATCCTTACTTCTTACGTATGAACAGCTTTTATTTTCTCTAGCTAGTGGAACATGTTGAAGACCTGTATAGCTGAAGACCTACCTTAACCCAACAGGTTACTTTACCCTATACAACATCAGTTAGGAAAACTGAAACCTCCATTGAAATAAACTCTGGGTTTGGATTTCCTCTGCTCTGAGTCTGGACATTAGTTCGTTCTCCAGAGCAATGTTGTCTGGCAATGGACCTTAATTATGTAGACTTATAGAACTGCCAGATTGACTTTTGTTTTAGGAGTATCAAGGTCAACGTCTAAGATGGAATCTGTTCTATTTGCATCTCTTTCCTAATGGAGTTCTTAGAACTAATGAGTATAAAGTATAATAAAGTACGTATCATAGCAACTATCACATACTGAACACTAAGAGATAGAGGTTCTTACAATGATGAGAGAGATGGTGTTAGAAATCCTATGAAGCTCAGGTGGATATTGTCAATAACCTTAATTCACACTGAATCCTTTCTATTCCCTCAATGGTACATTGGATTACATCTTGCGTGCCTCTCTTCCCACTAAAATATGCCTAGCTCATACTGTGTTTGCCTTGTGGTTGAGACAAAGTACCTGACAGAAGCCATCTAAGGAAGGAGAGGTTTTTTTTCAGCCCGTAGCTTAAGGAGTTGCAGTACTCCATGGGGAAGACATGGCAGCTGGGCTTTATGTGGTGGCAGACGCTTGCATAGATGTCTGTGAGCATGATGCTGACTACTAAGCAGAGAACTTGGCCTAAAGCTTCCCAACTGTAACTCTACACCCCCAGCCCTATATCTTCATGGCTGCCAGCTAGGCACCATGTCTAAATGTTCCACAAACTCCCCAAATAACATCAGCAGCTGGATATCAAATGTTTAAACATACAATCCTGTGAAGGATATTTCACACTCAAATCATAGCATGTGCCCAGAGAGTTTCAGGGCATCTGTAAACAAGCCAATCTTCATAAGTTACTGTTCTAAAAATGCCAGGAACTCTTGGTAATTCCCATAAATCCATTCAAGTTTAACCTTGGCAGCCAATGGGAATGTGGGCCAATACTACCACGGTCCATCTAGTCTTGAGAAGATTGTCAAGTCAATTCCACGCAAGTGTTACATACTTAGACTATTCCAATATCCTGCCCTTTATAAAAACTTAAATTATATTCACTCATGCAATATAAAAGAGAGAAAGCACTTACAGTAGGAAGTCATCCTGTTGTTAGGTGAAAGTTCTGGTGGTGAATTGTGTAAAGCTTGGTGTGCAGTTTTATTTATGCCAACACTTAGAAAGTGATTTGCCCAGTAATGTGGGAGGTAGGCAAGGGGTGGCATTACATTTCAACAAACACTTAGAAATCTTTGGAGCTGGAGGGTGGACAAATAGAATTGACCAAAAATGGAATAGTGGTGTGTATTTTTGATGGAGAATCCAGCAGTGATATATTATATTCTTCTGCATTTTTGTTTATTTAGCTTGACAGAGGATATGAAAAAGGTGCTTTTGATTAAGCACCTTAATATCTCACATTTATATAGTGCCTTTCACCCTAGAGGAATGATGAATTATGTTTATACAGCTTCATAAACTTTCTACAGAATTGGCCTTTCCTTCCTCAGGAATGGTCAAAAGCCATCTATGGCTGATACTTTCACCACACTGAAGGAGAGAGGGACTCAGGCTATGCATAAGCAAGGTAGAGTCAACTTTCACCTAATGTACTAAAAATCTTACTATTAAACAGATTATATGTTGTCTGATGGAGTTTGAGAAAGCATTTAGTTGGAAATATTAGTTATATACTACTTAACAAGTTAACCCATGTTATAGACAGTGCCTGTTGAGTTGCTCTTTGTTCTTGCTACTGTGTAAGAAGGGCTTCATGCACTCTTAGCATTTCCTTTCCTATCTCACTAGCTTCTTCCTTTCATCTTGATAAAAGAAATGTTAACAATAAATATTTCATTACCTATTTACTTAAACCTTTCAACGATGTCTTCTTTGAGACTAATTTTATAACCAGAAGAGAGGAACATGGTTTGTGTGTAACAATTAATAAACATTTAATAGTATTTTTATTTACATGTTTTTTTTTCCTGTGTTTTGAACCTAAAATATTCCTCCAAGGCTCACATGTTGAAAGCTGACAGACATTTGGAAATTGACTGGATCAGGAGGTGCTGAGTTCATTGATGGATTAATTCAGGATTGTGACAGAGCAGCATGGACTTTTAGGAGGTGGGGCCCATTCCGCTGGAGGTGGTCACTGGCTGTATGCCACAGGAACATCTATCTTGTCTCCCTCCTGCCCTCTCCTCTTACTCTTTTTTCTTTAGTTATCTTGGAATGAGTTGCTTTGTTCTGCTATGATTTTCCAGCCAAACTATTCTGGCTGATCACAAAGTAAGAAAAGAAAATGACTGTGGACTAAAATCTGTAAAATTGTGAACCAAATAAACTTTCCATCTCTTAATTTGATTTGCTCAGATATTTTGTTATGGCAATAAAAAATGATCAGTACTGCTATACATTAAGACAATTTTAAATGATAAATACTGTTTTGATTATAGGTACTAAAGTTAAGTAATATGTACTTAATATTGGGTTTCATGGGAGAATCATGATTATAATATAATATATATATTAAAAATAAATATAAGTAATCCATGTTTACTTTAAACAATGGAAAATAAACAAATTATAACCAATTGACTGTAGAGTATTTATATAAAATGTAATACATATGATTACTTATATTATTGAGGTATTAAGTAGTGTTTGATCTTTAATATTATTTATGAAGTTATTTCTATCTTTGTCCTTTTTTCTTCACTCCACCATCTTTTCTTTGCTCCCTCCCTCCCTTTTGGTCTTTCATACACATATAGGTATGTACCTATTTGCACTGACACACATAGAGGGAACCCTTTACTAAGATTCTAGACATCAGAAGATCAGTCTTTATTTTTATCATTGATAACTGTCAATCTTTTGCTAACATCAGTTTCTTAGTTTGTATAATATCCTGTGGAATTCAGCAGTAAAAAGAGTTCATCCATTATAATAATTGTAAATTAAATATACGAATTTTCTGAGAAACTTGTTTGATTCTCAAAATATCAAATATCATTAAGTTAGAAATTAGAAATGTCTTCTAGATCTCATAATATCCTTTAGCAGTGAGAATGCATTAGGATGACTCATTGTGACCCCTTACTCCATGCAAACAGGCATAAATAGATACATGAGACCTACAGGACTTTTCACATCTAAAGGGGAATCTTAATCTTCTTTTTATTTAGGTAATATCCATGATATGTTAATTTGAATTGAAGAGGGCACAGAATTTACTATATTATGGAAAAACAATAGTAAATTCTGCCTTGAGAAAGATCAAGATGGTAGCTATACATTATTCTCCTAGGGGGTAATTCTAGCTTTTATTTATTCAAATTTATGTAAATAACTGTTGGGTTTGGGATGCATTATATTTGTTTGGCTTGTAAGAAAGATGATTTTTCAGTCTTTATTATGTTGTTTTCAACACCTAGCAGCAGTACTAATGTCTAAAATTTGAATCCTCAGACTTTAAATCAAGGGCAGAAACAATATTTTGAAAGAAGAAAAGCAATTGAGTATCATAGTCTATGGGAAAAAAGCCATGTGTACTATTTCATTGTTTTGTGACAGGTATGATTTTAGGTGACAGGTTGGTTTATCTTGTTGCTCCCAAAGGTAAAACAACCTCATACCTTGTTCACACTGCTCAGAAACAATCAACTCCTTTCTTTGTAGCCTATTAGATTTCTCAGAAAGTTGCTTGTGTAAGAAGCTCCCTCACATAAACTTGTTATGCATTGGGAAATGGATTATGCTGTGCACTGGGAGACAGTTGATCCTGCAGGCTAGAGTTTATGGGAAGTAAAAGCTAAAAGGAAAATGCATTTTGACAAAGCTGACTAGGTTTAAACAACTTCTCAATTATCTGTCTTTTACTGGGAGCCTGGGATGCAAATGACTGGACCAATCAAGACATTTTATTTTTAACACCTGTGTTGTTGAGAAATGTCTATGTTAATTAACATAATTAAGGTTTAGATAAGTATCCCAATTAAATAATTTACCAAGTCCTTGTTCAGAGGGTTCTACATTGTTGTTTTCTATATAGGAAACGCATAGAATAAAAAATAGACCTGATTCAACTGTCTTTTTAAAAATATTTTTACTTATTATTTATTTTTATTCCACTTTATGGTAAGCATTTTGAGTTTTTATGAATTAACATTGTCTCCGGAGCTTAAGACCTATATCATGGTCATTTGTATATCTCCTTTTCCACAAATATTGTAACATTCATGGCGTTTAATAGGTGGTGAGGAAAATTCTAAAGCCTTCGACTGCTTTAGCCTCATGCCATGATAGAGTGTGTAAAATGATTAACAACAAATGTCTTTGTCTTTGGTCATCACATTTTGACAAAGGAACATAGAACAACATCTAATTGGCCAAGTAGGCTGCAGGATGGCTTCCTAAATCAACAAGGAACATTTAAGTGACTTCATTGCCAGATTGCTGTTATTCATGTCACTGTCTGCGCCCTTTAGGCTCAACCCTATAACTACCTCATGTGGCACGACTACCCCAGCTGTGTTGAATGGTATTTGGGTGATCCTGTTCTGCCCTCATCTTAGTCCTGTTGTCTTGGAAAAGACTTATTAATAAAATTAATTTTCTCTTTGAAATATATTGGTTTGAATAATGCACATGGTCATACTAATTTATGTACTTTAACGATAGTGTTTGGAAAATGACAATATACATGTAACATATATTTGGGAACAGTTTTGACTTTTAGGCTTTTCCAGATGTAGTTTCATGGTTGAACTGCCTCAAAGTTTGACTGAATTTTACTTTTTAAAAACCATAGAAGCCTGGGTGGTTTAGGTATTTAAGCATTGGGGAAGTTCCAATGTTATGCCTCATGTCTAACATTAGGCATACTCTGGAACAAATGTGTTAACTACTAATTGAGCTTTCTTAGGAGATCCACAACCATGGAGGAAGTACTATTCTCCAAAGTCTACATGGTATGGCCTGCATGTTCAGTCCTCCTCTTCCTCCTCCTCCTCTTCCTCCTCCTCTTCCTCCTCCCCCTCCCCCTCCTCCTCCTCCTCTCACTGTTGCTGGTATTCACAGAAATTTTTGGTTTTGTCAAAAGGAGCTAAGTACATGAGGAGTAGGCACTGAGACACCAGTGTAGGCACTGGAGAACTAGTTGTTTGACAGCAATTATGCTTTTCTCTCTGCCTTTCCTCAGGATTCTGAGCCGGGGAAGCAGCAAACATGGAGTATTTGCCTGTTTGGTTTTCTTTCTCTTATATACGTGTAGATGCAGCAAGCTATTGAACTGACATTCACAATGTTACCTCCAGCCAAGGTTTTCTTATATTTGTTCTAACAATTTCCTGCTCCTGGTGATTAGAAGTCCAGTTGGACCACAAACTTTTAGCTTGGGGCTTGCAACTTCTGTCAGTCAGTGTAAAACAAACATCTTCTCAAAGAACAATGCTGCTCTGGGACTTGGCAGTTCAGATAACGTTTTGGTCGTTTTGTCCCTGCTCTTATTTATAGTCAGAAGAGTAAAGAGGCAGAGCAAAAGTCTTAAGATGATGGCAAGCATTCTATTGTTTCCTCTCTGTAGAATCAAGACTGCTGGAAAGATGCTTGGAGATTTTCACAGACACCAAGGGTGCTCACAGCTACTAGAGATGCTTGCTTTTGTTTGATAAAAAGAATGGATACAAGATAGTAGGAAATATTGATTGGTTAAATTGGGCTTACTTTTAAGCAAGCCTGATGTACACTGTGGAAGATGGCTTTGAGGAAAATCATTAGAACTATCCTTCTAAATTGTGATTTAGGGAGTGTGTGTGTGTGTGTGTATGTGTGTGTGTGTAGGTAGGTAGGGGGGGAAGAGAGAGGGGGTAGAGAGAGAGATGTTTTGATATATTTTAAGTAACTAATAATAATTAAATCTTAAAATTGGTTAAAATTTGCAAACCACTTAAAAAGTACGTCTTATGTTTCAAACCCATGATTCTGCACCTCAAGGTCTATCCTTTCTTCTTGCTGCATTTTAAAGAGAAAAATAACCTAAGAAGAAGAGATTCAACGGTAGGGAAGTTTTTCCTGAGATACAGAAAAAAATAAAATAAAATTAATAGTAAATGTTGGGTATTTGAAAGTTAATAGAAAGCATATTACAATTTACACAATAATGAAGTATATATTATTGAATCAACAAATAGCAATCTTAACTGGCCTCCTTTAAAAACGTTGTTTTAGAGTGAAATGCTTACTTTGAAATTATGGAAAGAGTTTGAACTGAATAAATAATGGTGAGATACTTGGAATCTGGAAATGGCAGAAAGTCATTACCACCCTAAACACAAAGAATCAAGGGCAGCAACTAATGCTCCCAGAGTACAGAAACAGCTGGGTTCAAGAAAGTCAGTGCCGCTGGGCAGTGGTGGCGCACGCCTTTAATTCCAGCACTCGGGTGGCAGAGGTAGGTGGATTTCTGAGTTCGACGCCAGCCTGGTCTACAGAGTGAGTACCAGGACAGCCAGCGCTACACAGAGAAACCCTGTCTCAGAAAACAAAACAAAACAAAACAAAAAAACAAAAAACAAAAAACCAAACAAACAAAAAGAAAGTCAGTGCCAACAAGGGTAGAGAAACAGGGAGTCAGCCTACTTGTACCAAAACACCCCAGTGATCTAAAGTCACTCAAATCATCTCACTTTCTTGTCGATGACTTTTGGTAATTAACTATCATTTTAAAGTCAGAGGTTTTGAAAAGTAGAGGTTATAGGTTCTCTTCCAACATCCTTCATCTCACTAATCTTGGGTAATGGCTAGGTTTCCAGGACCAGACATAATTCTTTTTTTGTTGATCAGGTCTTAAGTCCAATTAGAGTTGCTGTTTACCATGAAGGTCTGCATGGCACCACTGTACCTTTGGGGCTATTGTACTGTCCTGGTCATTAATGTGAGCTCAACGAGGACAATAGGCATTCTCCAATACACAGAGGGAAAGCCAGGAAGCCTCAACCTTTCACAGAAAACTTCAGGTAGTTAAGGAATGTTGAGAGCAAGAGAAATAGTCTTCTCTAGATAAGAGCACACAAATTGTTATTCAATACCAAATGGCCAGTGTAAACATGCGTGCAAGTAGCATTATACAGACTGATCAGGTTGTGTTTATTTAGGAAGATATATGTAAATACATATATGTATATTTATTGCAGGAAATACTAAAAAACGAACTGGCTCGTTCCCGCACTACTGCCCTGCTATTCTCTGTCCTTGCGGGCTGGCCAGCCATGTGCTGGCTGGCAATGGCCGACCTGTTTTATCTCGTGGAGACTCTGACTCAGAGCTCCATGATCTCTCCACCAAGCTTGCTAGGTTCCCACTGGCGGGTCACTACTACACCAGCCCCATGTTTCAAGACTCCCCACGGCTTCTGTGGTGCACATCAGACAAACCCACGCTTTGCCACCGTCTTGAACCCAGACAAGCTGCGCAAGAAGAAAAACTCCACACAAACTTAGTTCAGAAACAGAAGTAACTCAATCTCTGGGTACAACACTAAAATCCTAATCTTGTAAACCTAATTAAATCTAAATCCTCCCGAGGTGAATCCTAACAGATCTGCCACTGAATCCGGGAGACACTAGTAGCTACATCTTGTCCTCACACTGTCCCAGTCTAAAAGGGCCTAACTCTCAGCTAGGCAGTGGTGGCGCACGCCTTTAATCCTAGCACTTGGGAGGCAGAGGCAGGCAGATTTCTGAGTTCAAGGCCAGCCTGGTCTACAGAGTGAGTTCCAGGGCAGTCAGGGCTACACAGAGAAACCCTGTCTCCAAAAAAGCAAAACAAAAAATGATTCAAGCCCACTCAAGAAAGGGCCTAACTCTCTCCTGTTTCCTCTCTTCCTCTGTCCAACCTGGAAGTCCCGTTTACTCACCCAGTGATAGGCCCATTTATTCATTTAGGGAAGTTCACAAGAAGCTACCTGAGTATGAGACTCATTCCTCATGCCTGACAGCCCCTCCCTGGAGAACAGAATTAACATAAAAATACAAGCATCACAGAGCCATCCACAACATATACTAATAAAACAAAACACACACAAAAAATAAAAGAGTCTATGAATTTGAAAGAGAGCAGGGAGATGTATGTGAAAGGTTTTGGGGGGTTGGGAAAATGATATAATTATATTATAATCTCAAAAATTAAAAGAAATAAAAATAGAGGGGAGAGGATTTTTATGTAATGAGTTCTTTAGATTACCTCATCTGCGCACAAAACAGAACTGAGAAAAGAGAAAAGAAGTCATCAGAATGAGGGAGTGGGGTATGGGCAAACAGAATACTCAGCACATATACATACAACCATTTTATTTCTTTGATTTCATTAATTTCTCAATTAATAGAGCAGACCAGAGTAAAGTTTTATCTAAATAATTTCCTTAAATTCACAGAGCTAGTGAAAATCAGACCACTGTCTTAAATAGTCTTTTAGTCAATGTTCAAAGCTAATCACTAAGTCATGTTGTCAATATAATGCTACTTTCAGTCACTTGAAACTATCTAAAACAAAATGTCAAATGAAATATATGGAATACACTCAGAATTTATTAATAATAATTCCAAAGCAAAAAATAAAGGCAAAACCCAAGTAACAGAGGTAGTATAGGGAAATCAGGAAAATCTGCCTTGTTCGCTCTTATTCTTTACTCATCTTGCATATTTTATATCTTACAGTCCCAGCAAAAGATCTGAATTCCTATCAGATCTACAGCAAATTATTTTTTGCATGCTCAGGGCCTCAGGCATGAATGTTTCTGCAAATTGAATGGAAAGAACATTGCAACGTTCCAAAAGGTTCACAAGTCAGCATGAATTTACAGCACAGCTTGGCCCTTAGCCTAAGCTGTCAGCTTGGGGTGTGTAAGTGTAAGAGACAAGAGTGGAAATGGATTCTGATTTTATACTTCTATGTTACAGGGAAACTAAAAGAGAAATAGCTTCATTTTTTTTATCATATGTATTAATTTCATATTCCATCTGACTGGCAATATCATGTAAGTGGACTGTGATCAGTGACAGTAAATAAAACTTTCTTAAACTGAGAATAAAACATATTATGCCTTTTACACCTTTGTGCATTTGTGTAGAAATATTTTCAATACAATGTAGAACTTGTTAAACCTACCTCTACTGCATGAAAGATATGATCATCCTAGTCCATAGCACATTGTTACATTGAGCCATTCTGTTATCCAGAGCTGACCATTTTATTTAAGGTTTTTTCAATATCCACTGTTAGATAGTAGGAATTTAATATCCACTGTTAGATAGTAGGAATTTAAGAACCAAATCACATCATTAACATATGAAGTGTTTTATTTGGGACCAGAGAGAAACAGAGAGAGGCAGGGGTAGGGAAGCATCCAAAGGGTAGCTTTCATGAAATGTGTTGTTTAGTATCAGGGCTCATAACAAAGGCAATGGGAAATGCATTGTCAAATAAAGGAGAACTAAGTGAATGGACAAACAAACCACAGATACTTTAACAGGAGGAAATATAATTACACTATATTTTTCAAAGGAAAAAAATGTTTTCAAGACCAAGTGAAAGAAATGTGATATGGGGTCTGGGGAGATGGCTAAGTGGGTAAAGTGCTTGACATGTAAATGGAAGAACCAGAACCCAATCCCCCGAATTTACATAAAGGCTGGGCCAGTAGTGTGTGACTAAAACCCCCAATATTGTGGGTGGAGACAGGAATATGTGGAGACTTGCTGCCCAGGCAGTGTAGCCAAAATAGTGAATTTCAGGTCAGAGACTCTGAGTGGAAAAAATAAAATGGAGAAGTGACTGAAGAGAGGAATTTCGATATCAACCTCTATCCTTCAATGAAGCAGCACAGATGAGCATCTCTGCATACACACGTGCATGCACACACATACAGTACACACACACACTCTCATGCGGACACAAGGTGATGTCCCTTGAAATAAGGAAGAGGAAGAAGCCAATGGTCAGAAATGGGAAGCAATATGCTCAACTCAGAATGATTTAGGAGACCCAAACATGAGATTAGGTGGTCCTGGACTCCTATAAGGTTGCTAGTCAGAAATGAGATTTGGTTAAGTATAGATAAATGAAGGTTGAAAGAACATGGAGGTTACCAAGCCAAAGAAAATGGAAAAGAAAAACTGACCCATGACTTTTGGAGTCTAGTCGGAGGAGACAAGGCAAAGATCTTTCATACTCCCTCCCCTGAAGTTTCACTTGGGTTTGAAATAGGACTTTCAAAGTTTCAAAATTTATGAAGAGGTGGTGCTTCACCTCCCAATGTCCCTAATATTTCACGATGGCACAGGCATCTATGAAAACACACCAGGGTAGGTCTGCAATGTTGCTTTCTATAAACGTTTATTTCAATACATAATGCAAATGTGTGTTCCACCAGCTCTTCTCTGTTTCAGTGTCTCCACATTTCAAGGTGGGTTTCCCAGATCTATAAAATTTTTATGCAGACAAACATAGTTTATTTAATTTCATTGTTGTGGAGAGGCCCCTCATGTGGATGTACTTATAAAGTATTTATCCATAAATGTTCATGCTTTTTTTTTTACAGCATGCCCTAGGCTTTTACATATCAGAATAAGGTGGGCACCAAAAGTGCTACCTCTCAAGATGACTGGAATCACCAGTGAAAAGAAAGGACATTTGGAGTCTGCAGAGATTTCTACCTTTAGCTGGAAGAGAGCAAGCACTTTGGAGGGCCTTGTTCTCATCCTTCAAGATGACAATAACTGAGTAAATTGCATTTCTAAAGCTAATTTCAACTCAAAAGCAGGGAAAAATGAACATTAAATCTAGAGAAAGGAGCTCCTATGGGAAATCAGAACCCCAGGATTAGTTTACCTAGGGTACACACTGTCTGCGTCCATTCAGGCCAGCCAAATCTTCAATTATCCTGCTAAAGCTGCTAAAGACTGAGACACCATAAAATTTCAGGAAATGCCCTCTTTTTTACCCCCAACACTTAGCTCCCAATAAGCAGTGAGTGAGAATATTCTTTTTTGTTGTTGTTTTTGTTTTTATTTTTCGAGACAGGGTTTCTCTGTGTAGCCCTGGCTGCTCTGAAACTCACTCTATAGACCAGGCTGACTGAACTACGAGGAAGCTGGATGCTGCTTGGCTTGGTATGGCTTGTCAAAGAGAAGATACAAGGGCAAATGAAAAGCCTCACAGCCTAACCAGGAGCAGATGTTGACAAAAGTCATTTGACTGAGTAGGTCATTCTTTGAGCATAAGATAATATCTAAGTTATGAAGATTATGTATGAGCCAAGGTTAATTATAGCATACATAGAGTTCATTAGTTCAACACAATTTCTAACTAGATTAAAAAAATTTCCACGCATATCCATCCCGGTATTACAAAATAGATATTAATGTATTAACTTAAAAGTATTTATTTCCAGTATCTGCATTCAACATATTAAGACTTCAACAAAACTCTAAAAGACATAAAAGAACATTGATAAAAGCAGCTAGAAGAGACAAAACAATCATCTAAACAGCCACATAGTGAGTATTTTAAGTAATTATAATAAACTCGGCCAAGAGTCTAAGGTAAACGTTAGAGAACATGCAAGTCCATGTGCACAGTTTAACAGACAAGGTCTTACTAGTCATGTAGAGCGGCCATCTTAAGAGACAGGGATACCTACCAAGTCACACTCAGACTGTTCTAGCCGTTAGCTCTTAAGTACCAGATGTGGTAATAAAGTAGTCATCCTTGATATTCAGCCTCCTTGAGCCTTCACATATCCTAAATTCCAGCTTCCTTTGGCAACATCCAGGTTAATAATAATTTAGCTGAGCCCAGTCAGTTCAGAGGAGTCTAAGAATTAATTGCTTCAAGTCACTCAATATTGATTCTATTAACAATAATAGACAACTGACATTAGCAATGAAATAGGTTAAGTGGAATGTAAGTATACCTACCTATATTTGGTAATTTGATTTTCAACACTGAAGTGTAAAAGAGAATTTTTTCAAATATGTGTGACTTACTAGAATACCCATATTAATGTGTATTCTTTCCTTTATACACAGAAATAAATACTTTGTGGACTGCTAATTAGGATGTAGATGAAAATACAACATAGTATCTACATGTATTGAAATAAACTCTATCTTATTGTAATGATAGAAATACAGCACTTTCAGAAGGTAACAGGGACATAGCTCTATTATCTTACAGTAGAAAAGTTGTATTAGACAGGATGCAAGTACCAATTTTGAAAATTATTTTGATAAATTGGAATAAATTAAAATTTAACCTGTTCAACATAAGAAAATGAAAGGCAGAATGTGGGAGAGAGGATATTTGTAGTTCTCACATGCAGCTAGAGGCTTATACACAGCCCAAGTGAGAGTTACGAATAATAGGTAAGGGAGTAGGTAGTGGGGAACAGAAATGTCCTCAGTCAAGCGATACTGACAAAACGTTCACCTTTATGGACTTGTGGGGACATTTTCTGGCACTAAATATGCAAAGGATGAAATGGAAGCTGACCCATCCCTATGAGGCAGAATGGTAGCTCATCCAGGCACGAGAACGGTGCCTCTTCTATGTGTGTTAAGCATGAGGGCAAGTCATCCAGACTCCTTCAGTATATTTTACTTTCAGCAAAGGCACAAAACACTTCAACTTAAAGGTTCTAATGGTTCAAATTCCAATCTGCTTATCAAATATTTGTTTTATTATATATTTCTTTCTTTCTATGTTATTACCAAGTGGCCTGGGTGTAAAACTTAGTATTACTTAAACAAATAATTTTAGAGATTATTACTCTGATAATTCCTAAAGATTGCCATAGTTTTTTCAGTTTTCACTTGAAAAGTCATTTTATTGATATTGTACTTTGATACAAATGCTGTTTCACACACACACACACACACAGAGAGAGAGAGAGAGAGAGAGAGAGAGAGAGAGAGAGAGAGAGAGATGCTCGTATTTTATATTATATATATTTGAAGGTGGGGTTAGGTCTTGGATGTAGTTTGTTAATTTAAATGAAAAAATCCACTGAAAACATCAGAAATGAAATAATCACAAACATTATTTCTAAAAGCCTTACTCCAAGTTCTTAGAAGGCTATGAAATCATAGAAGAAAATTACAGAGATACAGAACACTGTATATAAATGCAGGTCAGAAGACAATTTTCTTGGGTTGATTCTCCACTATAGGATCCAGGGGCTGAGCTCTGGTCATCAGCCTTTTTCATCATGCTGTTAGTCTCTGAGCAATTTCAGTAGCCCTGGCTTTCTTCCTGGCAATCCATTCTCCACAAATGGATTTAGAGTAGAGAATACAAGCTTTCTTTGTTCTATATATTTTTTTTTCTGTTAAAAATAATTTTTGATACTGTCAACAAATTCTCTCTTGGCGGATTCTGCTCTTTTTTTCTTTCTTTCTTTTCTTTTTCTAAAGTTTGAGATTGCTTCTATTACGAATACCCTCTACTACTTTTCGAAGTTGATTTCATGCTCTCTTTTACAGAAATTAAATAGTGTCACTGTGAAGCATGTGACAAATGAGCCTGGATTCGCCTCTAGTAGCGAATGTTAGAAAAGAAGCCAGGAAAGAACAGAGAATACAAGCTTGCTTGTTTGTGACTTCTCAGTCAGCTCAAAAAATTTCAAATTAAAGTTTAGTAGGTGTTTTGACCATGTTGACTTAAATAAAAAACTGACAACTTTAAGAAAATAGTATTAATAGTTTTTTGCTGTCTATTGCTCTAGAGCCTGTCTTGGGGTGTAAGACATATGTAAATTTTCAATTTTCATCTGTGTGTGTTTGTAGACTTGATTTTGACTGAACACAATAAATCTTTCATTTGCATTCTCAATTCTTTCCTTTATGTTTTTTTTTTAATTTTAGTGCTTGTGTGTGTGCACATGTGTATGCATGAGGGCATGTATGTGTGCTTGTTTGTGCATACATGTGTCGAGGTGCCCATGTCCCTGTGTAGGCAGATAACAGACAAGGTCTTCAGGTGTCCTATTCTCTGACTCTGTAATACTATGAGTCAAACTTCTCACTGATCCCGAAGCTAGGCTATCAACCAGTAAGCCTCTGCTATCTTCATAACCCCACTCAGCATAGCACTAGGGCTATAGGTGCCTACCAACACCCATGGATTTTTATGTGTATCAGGAGGGATTAGAACTTGGGTCCTCAAGTTCGCACAGCAAGTGCTCATATCCACTGAGACATCTCCTAGCCCCATCTCACTTCTTGTAAAGTGATTGTAATAGAGTATAATTCACATGGATAGTCTACCATTACGTAACCCAGAAGTCACTGGCTTTAGGTTATTTACACAGTTATGCAAATATATCCACCTGAATCTAATTTAAGCACATTTGTCAGTACAGAAAGAAACCTTGGATACTTAGCAACTCAGGTCCCATCTGTCACCATGTCACATTCACTGGGTCTTGGCAGATAGGAACTTTTTCTCTGTCATTTTTTTTTTTTTTTTTTTTTACTGCCATTGGACTTGGACTTCCCTGCAGACTTCAACCAAGTCATCACTTCACATAGTGTAAATTCAGAGCTTGGTATCCTTCTCAATCTGTGCTAACCCAGCTCACCACTGTGCCTCTGAAGATGAGAAAGAGACATGTTCCATCTCTCTCTGATTGGTATCTCTACTTCATGAGTTGAGTATTGGGGTAGATGAGAGCTCAAGTTCTTATTTCTCATCTCATCTCATGTCCTGTGTTTATAAACTTACACAGGAAATAAACAGTTTATAAGCTTTAAATTGCATTCCATTCTGAGTAGTCATAAAATATTTTGCTGTCTTCTGTCCTGCTAGGTACATGATTCACCTTTTTGCTTAGCATACCTGGGATATATACAGCACCACCTACCAGCCTTAGTATGTATCTTACCTGATGGACTGCTGAATATCATGTTACTCATGTTTAAACAAGTCTTATGTTATCTAATAATGACCTCACAATATAAGAGTGATGTCAACAGCATCATAACATCAACCATGGAATAACAAGTTGGTTTTAATACCATGTGGTAGGGTTGTAGGACATATCAGCAAAAACCCTGGTGCTGGAGCAGTACAGAGGTATTGATCATGCACTTTTGACTTTGTGTTACCCTTGTGGTTACTTTTGGCATTGTAGGACCTTTACTATGACACTTTGTTTAGTTGTAGAACATACTATACATAAGATTATGATTCTGGCTTTTTACAAAGAAATATAAGTATGAGAGATTAAACTGCCTCTTAAGATTAAACTAGACTCTGCTCCATCTTTGTCCCTGTACTTCTTGATTGCAGGACAAATTTTGAATAGAAGGTTTTGATGGTGGGTTGGTGTCCTTATCTCTCCACTAGGAGTCTTAGCTGCTGTAGGAGGTAGCCACTTTAGGCTCTATATTTCTCCCCACCCCAGCTAGGAGTCTTAGCTAGAGTCACCCTCATAAACTCCCTGGAGCCTCCTGCATCCCAGATCTCTGGCACGCCCTAAAGATGCCCCCTACCCACATCTATTTCCATTTACTCTCCCAGCACTCTTTCCCCAGCTTTCGTTATGCCTGACCCCACCCCACATCCTTCCTGTTCCCCTCCCTATCCACTCTCCTACCCAGTTCCCAACTTCCATCCACCTCCCATGACTATTTCATTTCCCCTTCTGAGTGAGATTGAAGCATCTTTCCTTGGGCCCTCCTTGTTCTTCAGCTTCTTAGAGTCTGTGGATTACAGTGTTGGTATTCTGTACTTTATGGTTAATATCCACTTATAAGTGAATACATGCTATGCATGTCTTTTTGGGTCTGGGTTACCTCACTCAGGATGATATTTACTTGTTTCATTCTGCAAATTTCATGATATCCTAGTTTTAATAGCTGAGTAGTATTCCATTGTATAAATGAATCGCATTCTCTTTACCCATTCTTCCGTTGAGGGACATCTGGGTTGTTATCAGTCTCTGGCTGTTAGGAATAAAGCTGCTATAAATGTAGTTGCACAGGTGTCCTTGTGCGCTAGTGGAGCTTCCTTTGGGTCTATGCCCAGGAGTTGTATAGCTGGGTCTTGAGGTAGAACTAGTCTCATTTTTCTGAGAAACTGCCAAATTAATTTCCAGAGTGGTTGTACAAGTTTGCATTCCCATCAGCAATTTGAGGAATGTTTTTCGTGTTCCACATGTCCACAGCAAAGAGACTGAGTGAATGGCCAACCAGTGACTGGACCAACTTGAGACCCATCCCATGGGCAAGAACCAGCCCATGATGCTGTTAGTGAAAGTTATGATTGCAGAAGGAGCCTAGAATAGCTGTCTCCTGAAAGGCTCCACACAGCAGCTGACTGAAACATATACAGAGAATTACAGCCAAACATTGGCCAGAGCTCAGGGAGTCTTCTGGAAGAGCTGGGGTAAGGATTGAGGGGACCAAAAGGATAGAAACTCCACAAAAAACCAACAGAGCCCACTAGCCTGACCCTTGGGGGCCTCTAGAGCCTGACCCACAAACCAAAAAGCTTGTATGGGCTAGACCTAGGACCCAGCACATATATAGCAGAAGTGCAGCTTGGTCTTCTTTGGGTACCCCAACAACTGGAGAGGGAGCTGTCCCTGATTCTGTTGCCTGCCTGTGGATCCTGTTGCCCTAACTGGACTGCTTTATCTGGTCTTAGTGGGAGAGGATGTGTCTAGTCCTGCAGTGACTTAATATGCCAGGGTGGGTTGATACCCAGGGGGCCTCTCCCTTCTCAGAGGATAAGGAGAAGGGGAATGAGGAAGGGACTATGTGGGGAGGGCAGAGAAGAGGGGGCGCTATGATTGGGATGCAAAGCGAATTAGTAAATAATTTAATGGTAAAAAAGAAAGAAAAAAGAAAAAAAGATTAAACTAGATTGATCTGCCTCCAGAGTAGACGGCCAATTTAATCTATTGTCTAAAAAATACGGTTTTATTATAGCTAAATGAAATGTACTTTCTTTACTTCTCTCATTACTTCATAAGCAAGCTATTCTCAGTTACTGCGAGGTACTCTGTAGGGAATGGAGGTACATTTTGTTGTGTCTTTCTCTATATATTTCTGCATGTCCAGTGCCACACCACACTACATTCTTTCTCTGAGGTACTCTGTAGTGAATGGAGGTACAGCTTTGTTATCTCTTTCTCTTTATCTCTCTGTATGGCCAGTGGCACACCATGTTCCATTCTCTCTCTTGATGATCAGTTCTTATTTTATAACTTACAGACTTGGGAATTTGAATACCTAGTATACTCCGACAAATGGCTGTACACTGCTACGGATTAACATAACTTTATATTCTTATATGAGGTTATTCAATTTCTTAACCTAAAGAATTTAGAGACAGACTCTATCCAATTAATTTCACAGAGTTAATGCTCATCAGAGACATTTTTATACAAATACAAGGCTGACCAGACATGCTAGTATTCACAAAATATTACAATGACTGTCAAAAACATCTCAAACAGTTCCAATATAATCTTGGTCCCTGTAGTAAAAACCCATTCGTTTTTGAAGGTTCTGAGTTAAGGCTCTGAACCTGTGTCCCACAAGGGTTTTCTTTGTTGAGAGCAAAGCGTGGTTCCCTAGGATGGCTCTTAGAACTCAGCTGACTTTAAACAGTTTTAAAAGGTAGAAAGAAAAGGATATGTTTTAAAATATAGTGACACATTTATAGGTTTGTTCAAAAGAAAGTCCAAGCAAATATTTTGTTCATATGGCAACATACAACATTCAATACCTTCTAAGTTTCTGTTCTCAAAGTAATTTAATTTTTCTTTTAGAAGTTCTATGTTTTTCCATGACAGTCACAAAAGGCATGGTATAAATTCAATGAACATTATTCAAAGACAGAGTGACTCATGCCCCATAATCCCTACCAAGAGTCTCTAAAAATAATTTTAAATCCATCATCATCACCATCATTACTGTGTGTGTGAGTGTGTGTGTATGTGTGTGTTTGTGTGTGTGTATGTGTGTGTGTGAGTGAATGCATGGTGAAATGGTGTGATTGTGAGCTTAAAGACACCTTCTGGAAGTTGGTTCTTTCTTTCCACTGTGAGTTCCATGGATGTAACTCAGGGCTTCAAGCTTGGGTGACAAGTGCTTTTACCTTCTGAGCCATCTCACCAGCTCCTATCAATTAATTAACTAACTAACTTACTAACTAAATGAATGAATGAGTAATAACTGGGATGGAAGAGTGTGCCTAAAATATATAATTTTATACAAAATTTACAAAATATACAATGATAAAATGTACACTGTCAAAAGTTCAGTTCCTTGAATTGCAATAGAGAGAAAAAAAACAACACACATTTAGAAACATAATTACTTCCTTTAGAGCAAGATGTACAAGCATTATTAGCTTGTATGCACTGACCAAGAAGTGATGAAACTTTGCTGGAATATTGATGGTAAACATACTTTGTGAATCAAAAGTCAATTTGGTCACCAAGTGAAACCTTTCCTTTTTACTGGCAGGGATTCACCATATAATTGAATGCGAAGTTTATGCATTTCAAGAAAACAAGTGACAAAGATTTTCTATCTTGAAGAAAATGAATAAATAGGAACTATGAATGGTAAATGGAAATATAAGGTTAACTCCTGTTGCTTACTAGAGTAGGCTAGCACATGGAAAAGATTATGAAACCTAGTAAGCAGTAGGCTAGACCAACAGTGACTTTCAAGGAAAGGAGCTTGAAATTTCTAGGACTCTTAAAACACAAGGAGGAAGAGACTATTTAATAGGGCATATGTTTTCCAGACCCTATAATAAGAGAAAAAACTAGGTGTGAGTAGATATAAAGAGGAACTAAAGTTCAGATAAGTGATGATGTATAACTGACAGCCAGAGCATCCAGGGTCTGAGTCGCTAGTTTACACCGGGTGCTTCTTTCAATCTTTCTCTGAATGCCATTTCCCTGAGCATTCTTAAAGGTCAGTACAAGTGTCCATTAAAAATATTTATGCTGCTATTGTGAGAATTTACATTTATAGAAAACATGTCAACAGTGGAGTTATTTATCATCACCCAGGTTTCCAGTGGTCCATTGAGGGGACTGTGGGATGACATTTGGAGAGTTACATTGGCAGCTTCCAGAACTGCAGGCTCAGCTCTGAACAGGAAGATGGTCAGTGTTTATGGAGTTAGCCTTACATTTCCAAACATGCGAACTGACAAAAATCATCTGAATTGTACTTTAGAACGAGCGTTTTTCCCTTGCTATTATTTAGAAGAACGGAGATAGTTAACTGGTGCCTGCTTTTTCAAGTACAATCTCATTTCAAGGATGGAAATGTTTCTGGAGTCACTGTGAGGGCAAGCCTAAGCTCATCTGCCTGTGAAGCCCCAGCACAGCTGTGTCCAGGCTGCATTGTCAGATGGTTTGATTTTCAAAGAACCCACAGAGGTAAGATACATGTAATCCCTTTTGTATCAGTTCTTCTTAGGGCTCAAGCACAGGGCATGGTTCTTCTTTCCTGCTAGGCAATTAGAATGGCTCTTAGCTTTTCAAAGCAACATATGGATGGTTTTACCTTTATGCCCTAATCACACAAGGCTCACAGACAGAGTCTTCTAAGGAGGTTAAAATGCAGTGATCTCCTTCAAAGTTATGGTGAGGCCTCGGACTAGGTCTCCTACAGGGCAGACACAGGAAAGAAAGCCAAATAGACAATTTAGCAAAATGATATAATCAATTCAACTAATATTCTGCTGTCTCCTACTTGTAATAGCAGCCTCTATTTCTGGCATTAGTCTCTGTGCTGTCATGCATTATTTTATTTGATCTTTACAATGAGCCAGCAAGACAGGCATTTGTTGGCTTCTAAGGCAAAGCATGCAGCCTTCCTTTGTGATCCCTTTTTTCCTCCAGTTTCAGTCATTCCCTAAAGGGGTAGAGATCAAAGTTACCCCATCTTTTGAAGGAAGTACCTAGATATACACCAATCAAGTTTCAAGTTTCATCCTGGACCTCAGACCTAGTGCCTGGGTTCTGCACACAACACAGCAACTGTGAATAGCTGAGTGCTCTCTGCTCATAAGGAGTCTCTGGTGCTGACCTGGACTGGTTTCCTACCAAAGTTGAAAACAAACAAACAAACAAACAAAACTAACCAACAAACAAAAAAACTCTTATTTCCCTCTAACTTTTCTTTGTTGCTAGAGAATGTATTTTTTTTTAAATTTTATTTTTCCATGATCAAAATGTTATATTGGATTGACATTCAGATGTTGAGGTAGATAGAGATGAAACAGACCTGGCTAACATCACTCAGGTATAAAAAGAAACATATTTTTCAAGTTTGAGGATGCTAAGTGAACCATGGTGGCTTCAAGTTCTTCAAGGACTTTGTGGGCAGTGGATTTGGCTTCAGGTTCTGGTCAAACATCATAATCCCAGCATAATTGCCCTACAGTTCATACAGCCTTAACATCATCACCATTGCAATTTTACACATGAAGAAACTCAACAGCAGGGAGTTTAAATAACTCGCCCCAGTTCACAGTAAGGCTAATACACAGTGGAGGGCAGGCTTTGAGCTTGGCGTCATCTGACTGCAAAGTCTATACTTATAATGTCTACTATTAAGTAGTTTGTTTGTTTGTTTGTTTTAAGAAAAGAGCTCCCCAGAATGTATACAAACACTAAGCTAATGGGGCAGTTGCTGAAACGAGAAGAGTAAAGATGGAGTAGCTCCCGAGGTGATGATGTGAGCTACCTACTGTCCATACTGAAGCACAAGCATTGAAAAGGAGTAAAAATTAACAAAGGCACAAAACAGAAAAGGGAAAAGGGGAAAGGCAGTCCAATAAAGCATAGTGTGCTCTTAGTGGGCAGCTTGCAGCCTGACACCATTGTGTTGGTGCCCGGATAGGTCAAACAACAACGATTGACCCACTCAACCTCTACGGAGCATACAAGCTTCAATTTTCTTTATTTCTTAAACCAAATGAAAGGGGGGGGGGGAGCAGGGCAGTGGTGGCGCATGCCTTTAATCCCAGCACTCGGGAGGCAGAGGTAGGTGGATTTCTGAGTTCGGGGCCAGCCTGGACTACAGAGTGAGTTCCAGGACAGCCAGGGCTACACAGAGATGCCCTGTCTCGAAAAACCAAAAAAACAAAACAAACAAACAAACAAAAAAAACAAAAAGAAAGAAAGAAACAAGAAAAGAAAAGAAAAAGGGGGGAAGAAAGACTAAAAGCATGACTGCTCATAAAATAAAATACTTAAGAAAGCCCCAAAGTGATTAAAAGTCAGACGTTATATTCAATGTGCCTTAATAGCCATACACTTATGGGAATTTTACCCCAAATTAAAGTCCCCTTCTGTATCTCTGCCAACCTATGAGCCTTCTTTCTGAGTTGTTGGTTGTAAATTGACATGCTATTAAGTTAAGTGGAGAAATGTTTAAACAAAGAGAGTAATGTAGAAGCTATACAGCCATATATTAATTTGGGTCAAATTCATACATGATACTATATGGTAGGTTTGGGGATTTTTTTATGTTTGACCCAAATTTCCTGGAACTCTTCAAATGACACATGCTATGACAAACCATGTTGATATAACATTTTTATATTTAGTTAACTATGAAATATCTGAAGTGTCTCCTGGCAGGCATTTGGTTAAAATATACAAAAATTTTCTGTTTAAATCTACTGTCATGTTTCTCACACAGTTTACATTGCCTTGTATCCTAAATACCAGTGATTATCAGAAAATACACTCAAATGCAGAGAACTGCACAGGGGAAGTGAGTAAAGTACTTAGCCTATCTGTCCAGTGCTGGATTGAGGAGAATCCATAGGAATGGAGTACATTAGAGATGTGTATTTAGAAAAATATTGCATCTTTGTACTTTTGACTTTTTATCAATTTATGGAGAATTTTCCTCTGCCACTGAGTCAAAACTGGAAATTCTATAATTTTCCTCTTCACTCTTGTGCTACGCAGATCTTCCTAAAGCTGCACTTCACCAGGGAGATCTAAACAGTGATGGAGGGGGATATGGTTGCCT
The DNA here is from genome assembly GCA_019843965.1 of Rhynchomys soricoides. Lineage (NCBI taxonomy): Eukaryota > Metazoa > Chordata > Mammalia > Rodentia > Muridae > Rhynchomys > Rhynchomys soricoides. The sequence continues at coordinate 10,560,267 of JADRCH010000064.1, read as the reverse complement.
CTCACTTTTCTTGTCTCATTCCCCACTTTCTGGGGACATTTGAAACAGAATCTTCATAACCCCCTTCACAGCTATAAAATATCTCTGTACTCTCTGAGATTGGCGACTGCATTAATCTTGTTATGCTTCACGCACTTTCCTTTGATGAACTTTATTTTTATTACAACTCCTGTGAAATGATGTCTTGGTTCCTCAGGTTGCTTTCTACCCCAAGCTATGGGTTTTTAGCAGTCCATTGTAAATAAATAATGTTGGCTCCCCCATCATTCCCCAGTGGTTTTTGTTGACCACTTATTAAAGAACTCCAGTCTGGCTGTATCTGGTATAGTAATTGTCACACCTAGACACTGTTCAGTTTTATGGACACTGGGAGTTTCTTCACTGACAGATCTGTCCTGTTTCTTTAGTGCTTACTGACCAATTTTTGTACAACTAGGTTATGTGTTTATGGCACACACTGTCCAATAAAGTCCCTAAATTCCAAGGGAAATCTAAGTCTTTGGTTTCTATCAGTTCAAAAGCAGGACAGCACACAACTTTATTCTTGGTGTAGGTTTGAATCATGGTCCAAGTTGTTTTTGAACAAATTGTTATTACAAAATCCACTCTCTGAGAAATTACCCTTATTTGGAGTTGATTTGGAAACCAGTTCCCAATTTATGTTTATAAAAATACATATTCTATCATATGTCTTAAAATTGAATCTAATAAACTTTGAATATCAAAGAGGCAATACTCAATTGTCTTTGCTAGAACTCTACAGAGAAATTCACCCAAAATTAGCAACCAAAACCTAGATCAATAATGCATCAGAATCACATAAGCTTTGGTACCTGGGAGTGAAGCTTGAGGATACATATATTCTAGAAATTAGCTCAAAGTCACACCACTGGGCAATATTGTAGCTTGATTTGAATCTGGGCATTCTGGATAATGAGTCATTGCTTCTACGGAATGATCTAAGCAGTCTAAATAATTACACAATGCTTCCTAGCAACATTTTTTCCATTGACACACTTAGTGTATCTGGGAATTCTGAGAGATTTCAGTCCTCTGGAAAATGGAAATTGCAGTTTGGGAAGGTTTTAATTTATATTACCAAAAGATGATAATATAAAATAAAAAAATATTTTATATTATCAAAATGAGGTTTGGCTATTTGTCATCAGCATGGGAGACTGTCATGACATGTCCAGACAGTTTATGTCTCTCCGACAAACAGACAATCTAGATAGAGTAAATTAAATTTTAATTTTAATAATGACTCAGATTTAAATTTTTTAATGGTAAGGGTCAACTTTTGGGTTAAGGAGGGAAATGAAGGTCACATGGAGAGAGAGAGAGAGAGAGAGAGAGGATCTTAGATGAAAATACTCATAAAGCATTAAAGCATTCTAACCACAGAAGCATCTGTAGCTAGGATAAAGGGTTAAAACACTTATAAGGAAAATAACAATATCAGCATAAAAGCAGACTTCAAGAAGTGTTTACCACTCCCAGACACTCATAATTCTCCTTGTATGACTTGGACGGTATTCTGACAAGGAAGAAATAGAAATCAGATAACTTCTAGGTGTGCAGATACATAAGCTTTGTTCACCAGATGCAGGAAAGTTTTCAATGAACTTATGCAATAGTTGGAAATAAAAATACAAATTCTTCAAGGAACCTAGGAATACATTGACTCCTTCACATCATAAATAAAATGGCATCACATATAGGTTCATGCTAGTAAAATCATTGAATGTGATATAAAATACTTAGAGTAAAAAAAGGGGAAAGGTTATTAATCTTCCAAAGAATGCCTAGTAAACTAATGAGAGCATTCAGTTCCTGGTAAGAGATACTCTAAAATGGTAATACAATTTTCTTTGAATTTTGAAAAAAATTATTGTTTCCATACCTATTTAAAATATCATTAAATAAATTTGTGCACACTGAAAAACATCTGGACAGCCAACATAAGACAGTCTGTATCCTCAAACATTTGCTGATGAAAAGTTATTACATGATAAAATTAAATGCAGATCTTAAAAGAAAGAGGGAATCCTAACAGATAAGATAAGAAACGAAAATACAGTAAACATTTTGATTCTTCGACTCTGATGCTGTCATATTTATTCATAGAATCTATCGCATCACAGTACTTCTGTCTTTAAATTTACATAAATGCTGTCATCCTGCCATTCATTTTGAAACTCACTTCTTTTCACTCAACATTAAATTTTAATCACTTTGTCACTGCAATGGATAAAAAGAAAATGAAACTTGTGGAGTAACATACATCAATTCAATGGGTAATGTTCTTTTAATAAAAATTACTGAAGCAAAAAAAATAAATTTTAAAACATCAAAAATCTAGGTAGTCAATACAAAAGTTTTTTATTTTGTCAATTTATATGTTTCAAAATAGTGAACAGAGTCTTTTGAAATTACAAATCATAGTAGAGGGAAAGAAGAAAATGACAACTTTATGGTGACGAAGGCCATCGTGTCAAAATGATGACATTTAGTGCCATCAGTGTTACCTTTTGCATGTTGAGTTCTCCCTGATGTGATTGACAAGACCACATATATCAATTTCTTTCCCTAAACCTGTGACTTTCTTCTAATTTAGATATGATGTGGGGAATTTCTCAAAATATCTCAGGGGCCTGTAATCTTCAAGACTGCCAAAACTCATTAAAACAAGTCTGAGAAACTATCAGAGAGGAAGAGACTGGGGAGGCATAATGAAAGGCTGTGGTAGCCCCAGACAAGATCTATGTCAGTGACTAAAGTAAAACTCTTGGCCTAGAATCAGTTTTCTTTGCAGTAATGTATGAATGTGAATTTATAATTTGATAGATGTGACAAAATTGTAATATATTGAGAATATTAGGTAAGAAGTGAAGTGGAAGTTTCTGGTTTTGTTGGAGACTCAGATGTGTCATGTGATATTTTTCAGGAAACTGTCTTGTGAGAGGATGTTTTTGCTGAAGCAGACACATGGGAGGATGTTTTGCTGAGAACAGACATGTAGTTTTTCTGGAAGCTGCCTTGAGAAGGGGCATGTGATTTGCTAGAGCAGATGCTTGACAGAGCACATGATGTTTGGAAAGGGTATAAATATACCCAACAGACAGTTGGCACTGGCATATAGTATTGGCTTATCTTGCCATTCTTTGCTGGTCATCTTTGGGCTTTGCTGACACTGGTCTTCATTGACAATAGTTTGTGGTATTGGTTCACCTTGTCACTTTTTGCTGATCATCATTTGTCATGACTTTCATAGATAGAAATGCCTCCAAAGAACTGGTGGTGTTCCATTTGGCAGAGGGGTAGAGTCTTGGGGTTTCTTCTGGATCAAACTGGTGATTTGCAATGATGTTTTCAGATAGATCAAGCTGCTTCTGCTGATCTGTGTGAAATGAACTGCTAATATCCTGACAATGCCAATTGGATTCGCTCCAAAGAACTATTTCTAAAGAGGTAGTATCCTCCTTTGTGCTATCAATCTTTTCTTTTCACTACCTCTGGTGGGTAATGGGCTAGAACGGGGATTAAAGCATTTAAGTATCCTTATTACAAGTTGGTTTTGAAAAATATAAGCTTACAAAGAAGTATGGAAAGTTCCATTTTATCTTTGCATTTACAGTATACATAACACAATAATAAAAAGATAACCACTTAAAAAACAAGTAAGCATCTCATTATTGCAGAGTTGAATGGACTGTATTTCATAGGTAGTATAAACATAATGTAAACACAAAAGTTCAGAAGCATAATTTTCTGTTTTGACTGGAATATATTAGCTAGTTAGCCTAAAGCATTTAAATAATTATTCCCTGGGAAGCTGTAGTCAGTGGTATGTTTAACACCATGCAGAGGTGCCATGATTTAACTCCATGTGAACTAGCTTTGGAGCTTGATTTGAGTTAGGGAATTTCTTTTCCTCCAAACAAGTTAGAAGCTATTAAACTATTGCCATTTCCTCAGTGTTGAGCTGAACACAAGGACAAAAGCCAATTACTGATTGTGGAGCATAACAGTAGTGCAGTAGGCCAATAGATGCCTCTGCAGATTCAAGCATGCAGCTGGCATTTATAGAGTGCATTGGGAGGAACACTCTTCTTAGTTACATAGAAAACCATATTTAAAATCTGTAGTGTGGATAACTGTCGCTATCAAGAACAAGAATTCTGATAAAGGGAGGTGTGAAATTAGCACAACCTTAGGTTTGCAACAACATGGGTTATGCATTTCAAAAATCTGTAGCAAGCCTGAGGACAATCCTAAAGAGAACCCTGAAAATTGCATTAGGGAAAGGGAAACGTTGCTGACTTCAGTCTAACTGTGCCATGAGTTTTGTAGAAAAGAATGACAAATGCCTAAATCTTATTTTGTGTGTCAATTACTGCACTTATACACATGATGAAAAACCTCATCTTGCTCCCATTTAGCTGCCTCTTTACAACCCTTAACTAGAAAACACCATCAAGTGTAACTTCTGATAAATGAGTATTGTTGATTTTCCCTCATGTGTCCAAGAATAGCATCTTACACAAAGCTCACATCGAGTCTTCCCAATCATGTCTCTCAGCAATGGCAGACCAGGAAGCTCACAGCAGCAAGCAAGTAATGCTCCTGGATATCAATAGGAAAGCTTCTGAAGAAGCCCTCACTAGACTGCTGAATTGTTAGCAGAGTTCTTGTGGTCTCCATAGGGAAGAAGAATCTTTGGGGCCACTGTTTTAATTGAAATTACTCTAACAAACTACTACAATAAAATATGATGAATCACAGGTGTTTAGCTTTATGCAGTCCTGTGCTAGACATTGGGTGAGGGAGACACAATGGTTGGATTCCAGTGAGGGCTCTCTCCCTGCCTTGATGATGGTCACCTTCTCACAGAGTGCTTTCATGCTCATGGGAAGAGATTCTTTAATGTATTGCCCTTTTCTTGTTGAAGCATATGTATGTCATGAGAATTCCTCTCATAACCTCTACCAAGCTTATTCACTTCCCAAGGACCCATTTCCAAATAAATAATAGCACCAGGTATGGGCTTCCACCTATAGATTAGGGAAATGCCAACTGTCCATAACAACCAACCGCTGCCTGGATAAGGTTCTTAATACATAAGATCCATATCACCTTCCTCCTTCATGGACTCTCCTGTCTACTCAAATCTGGGGTTCCTAAACAATTTGTTGACCTTGTTCCAATTTTCTGTTCTCACCTTTGGTTGTTTCCTGGGCAATTTCCAGGAGTTTTAGTGGTGCCTTACAAGGAGCATCAGGGAGAAATGAGATTTGCTCTCTTGTTCTAACTGGAAATTGCCTTTCACTTTGAGGGCCACAGAAATCTCAACTAAGTGCAGTGTGCTGGCATGAGCTCCTTATAATTACTGAAACAGTTCAAGTCCAGTAGTTTCCATGCTGTGATCCCAGACTGCAGATCCAGCTCTATCACCTAGCAAGACCTTGAGTTAATATTATCTGCTAATAAAGTTGACTTATAAGTTCTGCTTTTAAGCTATTTGATTACTTAAAAATGGGCTCACTCTATCACAGTACAAAAAGGTGGAAAATTACTTTTAAAGGGCAAACTGTGTCTTTTTTTTTTTTTTTGTCTCATAGGCATTGAAATGTGACTGGAGTTTCCTTACTAGAGAACTGTTCTTTGCTTTCATTAGACTGAGTCTCTTCATTTCAAAATCTTTTAAAATTTTATTCAATAAATTAAAGCATCATTTGTGTATGTAAGCAAATGTTTTAACTGAACTCATGCTTGGAAAGAAGTGACAATAACTATTTTGACTTATTACTTTCTGTCTGGTTATGATAATCAAACATTCTGTAAGGAAGAATAAAAGCACTGTAGGCTGTAGGTGGTACAAATGAGCCCGAGAAGGAGCTTCCAGAAAGTCTCCTCCAAATAGAGAATACTTTCCTCCCCTCTTCCCACTCCACCCACAACCTTTCTCTACTTTTAGACTGTTCCTAAACCAGGAAGTAGAAGTTGTGAGTGGGAAGGGATGGGGAGTATGTATGTGTAACCAACAAGGGAATTTATTCTCTTGATGAATCATAATGATTGTACTATAATCACATCTTCCTACATGCAGTCCTGAATTTCTATGCCAGCTTTCAACTCTCTGTGCAAATGGACAAGCTGACTCCTTCTGTTGCCTTCACCAAATTTGTAAGCAAAATGGGATAATCAGAAAATTAGAGTTATAAAGAGCCTGGGGATATCAAATCTTAGCCTCTAACTGACGGAAAAAGAAGTGAAAGACCTAGAACATGGTGGGAGTCTCTGAAGTTCCCACACTTACCAGAGACAGAGTGAGGGCTAGGGCTGATATGAAGCCTATGCTCAGGAATTCATTTTATAAGATCAGGATACTTCATTTTAGTTGTAGCTACTGTGAGCTGCCATGCTTTAATAAGCTGTATTCAGTGTGAGCAGGAGTAGAGGAAAAGGGTCTTTCTGGTACTTAGAACTTGACAATGTCAGCAAAGAAAGTGTGCCAATGGATGGATGGCTACAACAAGTTATATTCTGATGTGCACTCTGATCTCTTATGATGTTTGTATTACTCATCAGTGTCTCTTTTACTCCATCTCACCTTTCCTCTAGTTCTGATGATAGAGACCCTACAAGAGTTTGTAGGGATAGTTCTGCTTTTATGTTAAAAATATTCAAATCATTAAAATAAGAGAGTGTATCTTAGCTGAGCAAATAAAGTCAACAGCCAGACTGGAAAAATTCTCATTTTCTCTGTGTCCAGATCTAGAAGAAGCCTTGCCATGTAGAACTCCTAAAATACTTTTGAATGACTCTTTGAATTAATATTTCATCTTATTAGGATACATTCATCCTAGGCTTTGTTTCTTAGAACAATGCTATTAGTGTAGGAGTTATCTGAGTGATTGACTATAATAAGGACAAAGCCAAGCCTATTAAATGACCCATACATTACAGAATATTTGGAACCAGATATCAAAAAAAAAAAAAAAAAAAAAAGGGAAACTCATGTTTGAAACCCTGAATGACCACTGGCAGAGAGACAAGATTAGTAATAGATAAATTAATTGTGGAAAAGTATCTTCTATGAAGCAAAGGCAGCATAAAAAATGCAGAAGACACATCAATTCATTCTGATTTCCATATGGATCTGGATATAATCTGGGTCTTATTGAATAAAGGAGAAGTCAAGGGTTGATAAGGTTTGATTTGCAGCTGTCAGGTTTCAACTGATTGCTCTAATATGTGAAGTGAATAGAGCTGATGCAAAATAGCAGAAACTCAATTGGCACATCAAAGAGAACAAGGAATTGACCCAAGTCGGAAAATTAGAGGGAACTCTATTTAAGAGTATTGTAAACCAGCAAGTGTTGATGACAGGAATAATCTGAATGGTAGAGAAAACGGAGAGAATAAGCTTTACATATGCTGCCTGTTCAGATATGGAAGAGTTTGGTTAGTTGAAAAAGTTAATTGAGGGAATGAAGTGCAGTGAGACATTAGGTTGAAGTTGATTGTGAACCAATGAGGTCAGACATGTGAAAATTGATACTGCAGGGCTGACTGGGAGAAGGTTGGAATCAAACTAATAGGAATACATAGGAACCCTTTTCAGAAGCTGAAAATGTTCAAAATTTAATATCCTCAGCAGCAACCTCATTCTTATTACAGGTAAGAACTTGAAAATCTAATGGATTCAAAGCTATAAAATAAAAATCTTTTGGTATTGTGTAAATACATTTTAGCTGCCGCTATTCTCCATCAACCTGGCTTTATTTTCTCACGTTTGGTGTGGTGGTCTCTATTCCTTCAGGTGGACTATACCTGATCAGACCTTGATAGATGAAAAATTACATTCATTTATTTCTTATTTTCAGTAGAAAACAAAATGGGTAATCTCACTAATAAATATAACAAATGCCTCTTATATAAGCCAGGCTCCTGATAGGAAAGGAAATTCTCCCCCAAGGGATACAAATTAAGAAACTTTAAGGGATAACTGGTTAAGATAACTAATATAAATTCAGAAATTTTCAACAATGGAAACCAATTATTACTAGTAAGTTTGAAGAAGTAATGAGGAAATCAGCATTCTGGTGTGCAGTGAGGCCAGGAACAAGACCAAAGGAGCTTCCCTGACCTTTTGTAGTCTGGGACCAGTGTTACTGCCCTGTAGATGCAGACGAGGAGTAAAGGAGGCCACTGTTCTATCCTCTACACTGTTATCTGTCCTGTACACTGATTCTATAGGAAGATACAACCAGAAGTCACCCCAAAAAAGGGAAGTCCACAGTATTCAGTACGGGGCATGAAAGAAGATGGATCTGGGTGGTGAGATGGAAAGATGACCTTGAGCTTACAGTGGCCACAGTGTGGAATGAAGCTCTCAGCTATGACTTACACCACCAGACACTGATGATGTAGACAGTTTGTTCTGGTGTTCTTTATGTACTTTAATTTTGTTGTTGCTGTTATTGTAAAACTTTCAAGGTTTTAGACCTGGGCTCCTTTTGTAGCTAATGAACAGTTCATTTCAAAACAGCTTGAAGTTTGCCTCTGATTTTTTCCCCCTTCGTTTTCCATGTAGGACTTAGTTTCTTAGTATTTCTTCTTCATTAGTCCCCAGATGCTGATTATCTGGTGAAATTTTCTTTATCACATCTTCTATTGTTTGTGTGATTAATGTAATGATTGACAAATATGACTGCTGAACAAAGGATACAAAGAGACAATAGGCCAGAGCTTCAATCTGTAATGGCAGCTGTTTAAATCAATGGAATCTTTACAATGGAGTTAATGGATATAAGAGAATCATAGTAATTTTAAGAATTGAGCATCTATTCAGGAATATTTCAAGTGGTCCATCTCATGCCTTTGAAGATGACTTGAGAAATTTCATTCTTGCAAAAAAGCATAAGTAGATATCCACATCTTCTGAAGATTCTGTCACTGCAGAGGTGCTTTATGCCACAAATGAGAAAGAAATGTCTTTAATTTTACTTCCCTCTGCCTCCGTCTGTTCACAGACCATCATTTTCATCTTGTTTTTCAAGTCATATATTCAATCACCTGCTTGATCATTGTATCTATACATACAGGTTTCTATAATACTGTAAACATATTTGTGGCTTAAAATCAAATATTAACTGAAGACTTGAGAGAGAGGAGTAAAACTTGGCAAGAAAATAAAAGAGAATCTATTTATTTATTTGCCCCAAGTTTTAACACATTAAACATTAAAAGATTGTTGGTCCAAGACTTCATTTCATTCCAAACTACTCAGGCCTAAATTTGACAAGAAGACATATTGAATTCTATGTAGGAAAAGTCTATTATCTTCTTTAATGTTTTAATGCTTAGTTTATTTAAAAATGTATATATATATATATGGAGAGAGAGTGAGAGAAAGAGTGAGAGAGAGAGTGTGTGTGTGTTAATGTTCCTTGATGAAAGTAGTAGAAAGAAGAATCTAGAATCTACACAATTTAGGGCACTTTTTATGTGTGTGTCTATGTGCAGATATACAGGTGTATGTCTGGATATGAATGTGGAGGTCAGAGACAACGTCATCTGTTGTTGGGCACAGCCCAATTTCTTTTTTGAAACTGAGTTTTATATTGGCCTGGATCTGACCCAAGTAGCTTAGATGACTAGGTGTTGAACCTAGACATCTGACTCTCTCTGTATCCCAGAGGTAGGATTACAAATATGCGTGACCACACCTCATCTTTAATATGGTTTCTGGGTATTTAACTCTGATCCTCATCGTTGCAAGGCAAGCACATTAATGACTAAGTTTTCTTCCCAGACCCACGAACATTTGTGTTAATAATTTACCATGATTTTTATATATTACTTGAATAAAGTTTGCAAATTCTTGGATTTCTACAGTAGATCAGTAATGCTAGAACTCATAATGAAGTCAGTAATCAGTAAGAGATATATATCAGGAAATATTCTCTTATGGAAACACACATTCAATGACAACTGCAAGATACAAAGAAGAAGAGGAGGAGGAGAAGAGAAAGAGGAAAAAGAAGAAAAGAAGGAGAGGAGGAAGATGAGGAGAATGAGGAGTAAAAGGAGGAGCAGGGACAGGAGGAAGAGGAAGTATAGGTTTTCAGGTACTAAAGTGCTTCTAGTGGGTGAAATCAGAGCTGGTGTTACTGATATCAAGGTGAGATCTTATTGATTCTGATTTATCATGGGAAGTTGGGAACTTGTAATGCTTTTCTGAAATTCTATAGCCTCTAAAGAAGAATAGAATAGATAATGTAAGAATAGAATGCTTCATTTTATGTGAGTGACACTGGCTATTATTATGTTTTCATTTCCAATCCAACCCTGTCTTTAATACCAAAATATAAAAACAAAAATCTAGCTCCTCATTTCAAGTCACTAACGGATTCTTCTTGAGCAAACACATAATAGGTCATTGAATTTTTTTTTAATTTCTTTTTTTTAAATTTATTTACATTTCAAATGTTTCCCCCTTACCAGATTTCCCCTTTGGAAACTCCCCATTCCCTCCCCCTTCCCCTGCCAATATGGAGGTATTCCTCCACCCACCCACCCACCCACTCTCATCTTCCCTGCTTGGCATTCTCCTAACTGGGGGATCTAACACCCTCAGGCCCAAGGACCTCTCCTCCCCCTGATGGCTAACAAGACCCTCCTCTGCCACGTATGTGGCCAGCACCAAGGGTCCCTCCATGTGTATTGTTTGGTTGGTGATCCAGTCTCTGGGAGCATTGAGGATTCAGGCCAGTGACCACTGTTGCTCCCTCCCTGGAGCTGCAAACTCCCTCAGCTCCTTTAGTCCCTTCTCCAACTCCTCCATCTGGGACCTCACACTCAGCCCTATAGTTGCTGTGATGTGACTCTTGGATATTCTGAACTTTTGGGCTAATAACCACTTATCAGTGAGTACATACTGTGTTCATTTTTTTGTGACTTCATTACCTCATTCAGGGTGATATTTTCAAGTTCCATCCATTTGCCTGTGAATTTCATGAAGTCATTGTTTTTAATAGCTGAGTAATATTCCATTGCGTAAATATACCACATTTTCTGTATCCATTCCTCTATTGAGGGAGATCTGGATTGTTTCCAGTCTCTGTCTATTATAAATATGGCTGCTATGAACATAGAGGAACATGTGTCTTTATTACATGTTGGAGCATTTTCTGGGTAAATGCCCAAGAGTGGTATAGCTGGGTCCTCGGGTAGTATTATGTTCATTTTTTTATGAGGGTTGGCCAAACTGATTTCCAGAGAGGTTGTATCAGCTTGCATTCCCACCAGCAATGGAGGAATGTTCCTCTTTTTCCACATCCTCTCCAACATCTACTGTCACCTGAGTTTTTGATCTTAGCCATTCTGACTGGTGTGAGGTGAAATCTCAGGGTTGTTTTGATTTGCATTTCCCTGATGACTAAGGATGTTGAACATTTCTTTAGGTGCCTCTCAGCCATACGAGTTTCCTCAGTTGAGAATTCTCTGTTTAGCTCTGTTCCCCATTTTTTGATAGGGTTATTTGGATCTCTGGAGTCTAGCTTCTTGAGTTCTTTGTATACATTGGATATTAGTCCTCTATCGGATGTAGAATTGGTAAAGATCTTTTCCCAATCTGTAGGTTGCTGTTTTGTCTTATTTACAGTGTCCTTTGCCTTACAGAAGCTTTGTAATTTTATGAGGTCCCATTTGTTGATTCTTGATTTGTTGATTTGTAGAGCACAAGACATAGGTGTTCTGTTCAGGAACTTGTCCCCTGTGCCCATGTGTTTGAGACTTTTCCCCACTTTCTCCTCTATTAGATTCAGTGTATCTGGTTTTATGTAGAGGTCCTTGATCCACTTGGACTTGAGCTTTATACAGGGAGATAGGAATGGATCAATTCACAATCTTCTACATGTAGACCGCCAGTTGACCCAGCACCATTTGTTGAAGATGCTGTTGGTTTTCCACTGTATGGTTTTAGCTCCTGTGTCAAAGATCAAGTGACCATAAGTGTGTGGGTTCATTTCTGGGTCTTCAATTCTATTCCATTGATCTACCTGCCTGTCACTATACCAATACCATGCAGTTTTTATCACTACTGCTCTGTAGTACAGCTTGAGGTCAGAGAAGCTGATTCCCCCAGAAGTCCTTTTATTGTTGAGAATAGTTTTTGCTATTCTGGGTTTTTTGTTATTCATATGAATTTGAGAATTGCTCTTTCTAAGTCTATGAAGAATTGAGTTGGAATTTTGATGGGAATTGTATTGAATCTGTAGATTGCTTTCAGCAGGATGGCCATTTTAACAATATTAATCCTGCCAATCCATGAGCATGGGAGATCTTTCGATCTTATGAGGTCTTCTTCGATTTCTTTCTTCAGAGACTTGAAGTTCTTGTCATACAGATCTTTCACTTATTTGGTTAGAGTCACACCAAGATACTTTATATTGTTTGTGACAGTTGTGAAGGGTGTCATTTCCCTAATTTCTTTCTCAGCCTGTTTATCCTTTGAGTATAGGAAGGCTACTGATTTGCTTGAGTTAATTTTGTACCGGGCCACTTTGCTGAAGGTGTTTATCAGCTGTCGCAGATCTTTGGTGGAGTTTTTTGGGTCACCTAGATATACCACCATATCATCTGCAAATAGTGATGTTTTGATTTCTTCCTTTCCAATTAGGATCCCTTTGACCTCCTTTTGTTTTCTAATTGCTCTAGCTTGACTATACTAGTACTATATTGAATAGATAGAGAGAGAGGGCAGCCTTGCCTAGTCCTTGATTTTAGTAGGATTGCTTCAAGTTTCTCTCCATTTAGTTTGATGTTGGCTACTTTTTGCTGTATATTGCTTTTACTATGTTTACGTATGCTCCTTGAATTTCTGATCTTTCCAAAACTTTTATCATGAAGGGATGTTGAATTTTGTCAAATGCTTTTTCAGCATCTAGCAAAATGACCATGTGGTTTTTTTCTTTGAGCTTGTTTATGGAGTGGATTACATTGATGGATTTCTGTGTATTGAACCATTCCTGCATCCCTGGGATGAAGCATACTCGATCACGGTGAATGATTGTTATGATGTGTTCTTGGATTCGGTTTGTGAGAATTTTATTGAGTATTTTTGCATCTATATTCATAAGGGAAATTGGTCTGAAGTTTTCTTTTATTGTTGGGTCTTTGTGAGGTTTTGGTATCAGTGTAACTGTGGCCTTATAGAATGAATTGGGTAGTGTTCCTTCCATTTCTATTTTGTGGAATAGATTGAAGAGTATTGGTATTAGGTCTTCTTTGAAGGTCTGATTGAATTCTGTACTGAACCCGTCCAGTCCTGGGCTTTTTTTTGGATAGGAGACTTTTAATGGCTTCTTCTATTTCTTTAGGGGTTATGGGACTGTTTAGATGGTTTATCTGATCCTGATTTAACTTTGGTATTTGGTATCTGTCTAGAAACTTGTCCATTTCCTCCAGATTTTCCAATTTTGTTGAGTATAGCCTTTTGTAGTAGGATCTGATGATTTTTTGAATTTCCTTAGAATCTGTTGTTATATCTCCCTTTTCATTTCTAATTTTGTTAATTTGGATACTGTCTCTGTGCCCTCTGGTTAGTCTGGCTAAGGGTTTATCTATCTTGTTGATTTTCTCAAAGAACCAGCTCCTGGTTTTGTTGATTCTTTGTATAGTTCTTTTAGTTTCTACTTGGTTGATTTCAGACCTTAATTTGATTATTTCCTGCCATCTACTCCTCTTGGCTGTATTAGCTTCTTTTTGTTCTAGAACTTTCAGGTGTGCTGTTAAGCTGCTAGTATATGCTCTCTCCAGTTTCTTTTTGTAGGCATTCAAAGCTATGAGTTTTCCTTTTAACACTGCTTTCATTGTGTCTCATAGGTTTGGGTATGTTGTACTTTCATTAAATTCTAGGAAGTCTTTAATTTCTTTCTTTATTTCTTTCTTGACCAAGTTATCATTGAGTACAGCATTGTTCAGCTTCTATGTGTATGTGGGCTTTCTGTTATTGTTGTTATTGGAGACCATGCCCTATTACTTCCCCTCCCATGAGCAATTCAAACAGCTAATATCACTTCTATAATATTCGCAGCTTTCATTTTAGTAACTATTCTATCTCTAGGACTAGCCTATGAATGAATACAAAAAGGACTAGAATGGACAGAATAATTGATAATTAGTTTAATGAAAATTAATGATTTCTACTCATTAGATTATATATATGATCATAATTACCAACAATGATCAGCCTTATTCCTTAGTGATGTGATAGGAGGCATGGGATTATTCCAATTTTCTTATATCTGTTGAGGTTTGTTTTGTGAACAATTATATGATCAATTTTGGAGAAGGTACCATGAGGTGCTGAGAAGAAGGTATATTCTTTTGATGCAGGATGAAATGTTCTATAGATATCTACTAAATCCATTTGGTTCATATCATCTGTTAGTTTCACTGTGTCTCTGTTTAGTTTGTGTTTCCAAGATCTGTCCACTGATGAGAGTGAGGTGTTGAAGTCTCCCACTATTATTGTGTGAGGTGCAATGTGTGCTTTGTGCTTTAGTAAAGTTTCTTTTATGAATGCAGGTACCCTTGCATTCGGGGCATAGACATTCAGAATTGAGAGTTCTTCTTGGTAGATTTTTCTTTGAAGAGTATGAAGTGTCCATGTTTGTCTTTTTTGATGACTTTTGATTGAAAGTCAATTTTATCTGATATTAGAATGGCTACTCCAGCCTGTTTCTTGGGGCCTTTTGCCTGGAAAATTGTTTTCCAGCCCTTTACTCTGATGTAGTGTTTGTCTTTAACACGGAGGTGCGTTTCCTAGATGCAGCAAAATGCTGGGTCCTGTTTATTTATCCAGCCTGTCAGTCTATGTCTTTTTACTGGGGATTTGAGTCCATTGATTTTAAGAGATATTAAAGAATAGTGATTGTTGCTTCCTGTTATTTTCAATGTTGTTTATATATTTATGTGGCTATCTTCTTTTGAGTTTGTTGAAAGATTACTTTCTTGCTTTTTCTTAGGTGAAGTTCCCCCCTTGAGTTGGCGTTTTCCATCTATTACTCTTTGTAGTGCTGCGTTTGTGGAAACATACTGTACAAATTTGGATTTGTCATAGAATATTTTGGTTTCATCATCTATTATGATTGAGAGTTTTGCTGGGTATAGCAGCCTAGGCTGGCATTTGTGTTTCTTAAAGTCTATATGAGATCTGCCCAGGATCTTCTAGTTTTCATAGTCTCTGGCGAGAAGTCTGGTGTAATTCTGATAGGTCTGCCTTTATATGTTACTTGACCTTTTTCCCTTACTGCTTTTAATATTCTTTCCTTATTTTGTGTATTTGGTGTTTTGACTATAATGTGATGGGAGGAATTTCTATTCTGGTCCAGTCTATTTGGAGTTCTGTAGGCTTCTTGTATATTTATGTTCATCTCTTTCCTTAGGTTAGGGAAGTTTTTTTCTATAATTTTGTTGAAGATATTTACTGGTTCTTAAAGTTGGGAATCTTTACTCTCTTCTATACCTATTATCTTCAGGTTCTGTCTTCTCATTTTATCCTGGATATCCTGGATGTTTTGGTTTAGGAGGTTTTTTTTTTTTTGCATTTTGTGTTTTCTTTGACTCTTGTGTCCATGTTTTCTATGGTATCTTCCGCACCTGAAATTCTCTCTTCCATCTCTTATATTCTGTTGGTGATGCTTGCATCTATGACTCCTGATTTCTTTCCTAGGTTCTCTAACTCCAGGATTGTCTCCCTTTGTGATTTCTTTATTTTTTCTATTTCTGTTTTTAATTCCTGGATGGTTTTGTTCATTTGTTTGATTGTGTTTTCCCATAATACTGCCCATTTGATTGTGTTTTCCTATAATTCTTTAAGAAATTTTTGTGTGTCCTCTTTAAGGGATTCCAGTTGTTTATCTGTGTTCTTGTGCATTTCTTTAAGGGAGTTATTTATTTCCTTCTTAAAATCTTCTATCATCCTCTTGAGATGTGATTTTAAGTCAGAGTCTTCCTTTTCTGGTGTATTGGGGTATCCAGGGCTTGCTGTGAACCCATCAGAACCCAGCTCTCCTCTTGGTAGGAGAGCTGGGTTCTGATGAAGCCAAGTAGTCTTGGTTTCTGTTCCTTGTGTTCCTTCCCTTGCTTTTTGCCATCTGGTTATCTCTTGTGTTAGCTGGTCTTACTCTCTGTGACTGTGGCTTGTCTTTCCTGCAAGCCTAGGTGTCAGTACTCCTTGAAGACCATTTCTCTCTGAGAGGAATTTGGGTTTGGAGAGCTGTGTTGCAGGGTCAGCTTTGGGGTGCAGACAGAAACCAGAAGGATCTAATCCCCAGCTCTCCCTTGTTTCCTGTGTCATGGTGGCTCTGCAAGGGTCTTTCTGGGTCCAGTGAATATGAACAGAAGTGGTGGGTACGTAAAGGTGCATCTGCACTCCTCGTATACCAGATCTTTCCTGGCACTATTTGATTATGGACCCCTGTATCACAGGATCTGCTCTCCAGCCACAGAAAGAAACCAGAACCCCATTCTTCAGTCCCTGTGTCCTTGGGATTCCAGGTGGGTCCCTCTGAGCAGACAGGCTTGCCCACACTCCTGGGATGCTAGCTTTCTCCCAGTGCTATTTGGCTTTGGAGCCCTGGTGTCCCAGTCAGAGGTCTCCTACCACAGCTGGAAACCAGAAGGTTCCTGTTTCCGGCTGTTCCTCAGTACGTGTGTCCCAAGGATTTTGGGAGAGTCCTGCTGAGCAGTTTTAGTCCTCTTATTCCCTCTCAAGAGTTTTTCCACTCTCATGGGAGGCTAGCTTTCTCCTGAAGCTATTTGGCTATGGGACCCTGGTGGCCCAGGCAGAGGTCTCCCCCACAGATAGAAACCAGAAGGCTCCTTCCCCTGGTTGTTCCTCAGTTCCTGTGTCCCAAGGATTCTAGGTGAGTCCTGCTGAGCAGTGTTACCCATCTTACCTCTTATCACTGGTTTTTCTACACTCCTGGGTGGCTAGCTTTCTCCCAGTGCTAATTGGCTATGGAGCCCTGGTGACCCAGACAGATGTCTCTGAAGATTTGTTTTTAATTTTTTTATTTAATACTTTATTTACATTTCAAATGTTTTCCCCTTTCCAGGTATCCCCTTTGGAAACCCCTATTCCATCCCGTCTCCCCTGCCTCTATGAAGGTATTCCCCCACCCACTCATCCACTCCTTTCTTCCCTCCCCAGCATTCCCCTATACTGGGTCAGCTAATACACTCAGACCCAAGGGTCTCTCCATTTAAATTTTAGCATTCTTGTGTATATTTTCACTTTAGTTAGATTGTTTAATATTTTCTCATATTTAATCTAATATTTTATATCCTCAGTCTCAAGCAAAGAGGACAGAACTTACAATGGAGGAGATTAAATATATTTGCCACAGACATTTGTAATTTGCTTATGTGTTTACACATATTCCTAGTGGTATAAACTACCATGTCTAGTCAATATTCTCCAATGAATTGATTGTGGCCCATCAGGAAGCAAAATATGCATCATTTTTGATGTCTGAAAATATCTTTTGATACCTTCATGAGAGAGGAAACATTTTTCAAATACACAAGCTAGTAAAATAGGATCTCTCCCAACATACCTAGAAAACTCTGTAAGCAACATCGAACATGTTTTTGAGAATCAAGTCACCATGAGAATCCAAGTGATGTACAGGTTGATAAAGCATGGGACAAAGAATGTGTTGGAAATGCTGATGCCCTGATAGAGAAAGTAAATCCTCATTGTCCTTCCATCACAAACAACTGAACACTCTATGAGACTGCACAGCCAGCAAGGACTATACAAGTTTAAGGTTCTTAAGAGAGAAGCAGAGGCAGTTTCAGAGATGTATCAGGTTTCTGTGTGGACTCACTTTGCACACAGTACGACTAATGGCAAGAACAGTACTAGAAACTTGCCATGTGTAGAAAAGGAGCTGTGATTGCAGGAAAGTAAGTCTCAGGGAAGTTTCCGACTTGATTATTACAAAACAGGCCCTGTACAGAATCTACACAGAATGCTTGGGATGTGTCACCAATGAAAAGTTCTCTATGCATAAGGGAGAATTCTGTAAAGAATGATAGGAAAATAGGAAGACTAACCATTGCAAAAATGTTATGGAGACTGGGCTGCATTCAAGTTTTATGCACACTAGAAAAATCCCCTATGGACACCATGGTATTCATCAAAACACCTGGAAGTGTAGAACTTTGGCAAATGGCTAGAATAACCTATTAAGTATGTGTCGTCTTTTTCTTCCCTAGAGTTTTTACTAAACAAACCTTGGAAATATTTAGTTAATGTACAAGTAACAATATTATAGCCAATGCAAAATTCTATAAATGATAAAGCAATAAAATCCAAATATTCTGATATGTCAAATGTAGAAGTCAGCATCAAATGAAATAAACACTCAGGTCACAAGTAAGAAATATAATGTTACCTGGAGCCAGAAGCAAATCTTGCTAGTAGACATTGGCTCAGAACCAAGAGGAATAAATCAATTAGCTGTTGACAGCTTCATTATAATTAATATGAATAAGGATTAAAGTAAAATCTGACCATAATAAGCAAAGAAGTAGAATATATAAAAACATGGTTGCCACTTCAGGTGAGCAAAAATTCAATTTCCAAAGTGAAGAAATATGTGGGAAGAGGTTCGCAGTAAACTGTATGCTGCTTAGGAACACAACTGTCAATCCAAACCCACAGTGATTGTGGAGAGAATGTAAGGCAGCTTGACAAAGATGTCAGTATAGGATAGATGAGTGGAAAAGCATTCTGAAAAATTGCTGACCGAAACCTTAGAATTATATGGAAACTTTAAAGACTTCAAAGAAATTCTAATAGAACAGTCAGAATCACGCCATAGAGTTCTTAAAAACAAGTTATTGAAAACCAAAGACCAAGTATGGACATGTGGCCAGAGAAAATGGACATGTGGTTATGGAACCACAAGAAGGTATGACAACTTCCCACCAGCAATGTAAGTCTTAAAACAATGGACCAATGTATTTAAGATAATAAAAGAAAGCAAAACTAAGCAAAACTGTCCTTTGAAATTTGCAAATCCAAAATAATTATTCTTAAAAATAAAATACAGACAAATATTTTATAGGGTGTGCTGTCATATAGGCTACTTATGAGTAAGTCCACCAGTGTATTAGATGCAGGTAAAGCCACATTTTGGAGTATTTTGTGTTGTTTGATGCCATAGGAAGAGGAATGTGGTCTGTGTGATCACTGAAAAAACCAGATTTTTAGAACAGGATCTCAGCAGATGGCCTGCAACACTTGGAACAGATGCCATTCAACAGCATGAAAATGATCAAATGATCAATAGTTAGTAAAAAGGAGATAAGCTAGGCCTGCCTTGCTGTCTTCCCTTTGGTTTGCTGCAGAGATGTATGAAGTATGCAATAAGAACATGTATTTTCAAACTCACAATAGCAAAACAATTTCCTCATGACCTCTATTGTCCTAAGAGTGGCAATATGCTTGACTGTTTCTTAGCCAATTGAAGATTATAATCTAAAAATATTGGTGGTGGGGACACAGAAAAGAAAACAGCAAAGAAATATATTCTTTCTCCACTTCTCTGTTTCTTAATAGACACAAAAAAGTGTTTATACTAGTTGTTCATTTGTTTATTTGCTTATGATTACAGAATCTTGTATAACACATATTAGCCACAAATTCCTGTGTAACTGAGCCCTGAACTCCTGACCTTTCTGCTTCTACCTCCCAAGTGCTAGGGTTACATGAAGGTCTTGCAGGAGGATATTTGATCACTCCATGAGCCCTGAAATTGTGTTATTTACTGAAAAAAAAAAAAAAAGCAGAAAACAAAACTGTTTCTAGTTGTGGTGTGGTTTAGCTCTTAGTATACCTTTTTAGTCCCTCTGGCTGGAATACAGACATATCCTTAATACATACTTTTTTTTTCTTTTTTAGTTTTTTGTCCAATTATTATTATTATTAATTATTTTATTAGATATTTTATTTATTTACATTTCAAATGTTATCCCCTTTCCTGGTGTCCCCTCTGGAAACTCCCTATCCCATGTACCTCCCCCTGCTTCTATAAGGGCATTCCACTACCCACCGACTCACTCCCTTCCCCCTGCTCTGGCATTCCCCTACACTGGGGCATCAAGCCTTCATAGGACCAAAGGTCTCTCCTCTCATTGATGCCCAACAAGGCTATTCTTTGCTACATATGCTGCTAGAGCCATGGGTCTCTCCATGTGTACTCTTTGGTTGGCTGTTTAGTCCTGGGAACTCTAAGGTGTCTTTTTGGTTGATATTGTTGTTCTTCCTATAGGGTTGTAAACCCCTTCAGCTCCTTCAGTTATTTCTCTAATTTCTCCATCGTGGTCCCTGTGTTCAGTCCAATGGTTGGCTACACGTATCTGCCTCTGTATTTGTCAGGCTCTGGCAGAGCCTCTTAGGAGACAGTTGTATCAGGCTCCTGTCAGCATGCACTTCTTGGCATCCACAATAGTTTGGTAACTGTATATAGGATGGATCCCCAGGTAGGGTAGTCTCGGGATGGACTTTCCTTCAGTCTCTGCTCCATACTTTTTCTCCGTATTTCTCGAATTCTAAGAAGTACTGAAGAATCTACACTTGGGTCTTCCTTCTTCTTGAGCTTCATGTGGTTTGTGGTCTAAGAACAATTCCAAACAATGAAAGTAAAGTTAGTTTGTAGAAGGAAGCACCATGCTTGAAAATTATGTCTAATTGAGTGGCAGACAAAGAGATTAATCAGAGAAAGATTTGACAGAATAGGATACGCTCAATTCTCATGTGAAGAGAGAGGAAAGAGAGGCTACTTAAGAGAGAGCAGTGCAGGAGAAAAGGAAGGAAGCAGTTTTCCTGAGATAGTTGTACAGAGAGAGGTTGCAGAGAGAACAAGCTAGACACAAGAGAAGACAGAGTGAGCCAGAGAATTAGACAGAACCAGATTAGAACAGATTGCCAGAGTTAGTTTGAAACCGAGCAATTCAGTCAGGAACTAAGAGATGCCATATTGAATCAGTCAGCTTAGAGAGGAGTTTTGAGCCAGGACAACTGAGTTGAAACAGCCAGCCAGAGTTCAGAAAGAACCAGGAAGGGAGAAGCTTATTCAGCAGCAAGTCTCAGAGGCTGAAAACATTCTAGGCCCAGATTAGATTATATGGAGGCTAGAAGCTTCCAGGACTAGGTCTGGGTTAGCAGACTGAGTAACTTAGAGCTGACTTTTTAATTAATGTTTGTATGAATTTATATATCTACTTGTTGGGGAGAGTAGAAATTACACTTAAGAAAAACTCTACACCCATATAATTTAATCATACATTTTATTTTATTTCTAAAAGCAGGAACAAGTCCATGTGATCACCCAGATGCCTTAACATGGCGAGAGATGTCAGTGTTCAATTTGCCATAGAACAGAGGAGCAGGCAGTCCTAGAAAAGGTACATTCGAAATGTCACTGAGTGTTCTCATATCATTTGTTTCTTAAAGTTTTTTAAGTGTTAAAAAATACTACCAACTTTAGGTAAAGGCAAATGCATTAATCCTGTATGGTACATGTGGCTTCATACATATTGGTTGGTATATTAGGAGACTTAAATATTTGAAAGTGAGGAATGCAAATTAGAAAGAGAATATTAGAAGACTAAATGAGTGAAGAAAAGTCAAAAGGTGGTTTAATTACCTTTCTTCTTTCATGAAATAGTAGACATAACTTACCAGGATGAAGAATTCAAGGAGTGTTTGAGTTACTTGCCCAATGTGTTCCTCTTTTCAAGAAAGGTTTCAGAGAGTCTTTGCCTATTGGCAAATATATAACACAGGAGATCTGATTATGCACATCATTACACTGTCTCATGCATGTCACTAGGTACACAGGGATATAAATATCTTTACTACTCTGTATGTGGTGCTGTTATTTGTTTTCTCATGCTAGAGTTTCACATAGCCCAGACTGGCCTTGAACTCACCGTGTAGTTAAGGCTAACTTTGAACTCTTGATCCTCTCACATCTACCTCCCAGATAGTGATATCATAGACATGTACCACCTTATTCAGTTACTTATTTTAAGTAACAGTTTCATTAAGCAAGCCAGATACTATTATAATTGCATCAATCCTCAGTATTTCTTAAGCACTTAAAAAAGGTCTACAAAACCTCCTCCCACCAAACTCACCCTGGAGCTTCCTGTGATTGCACAATTAAGTAACACTTTATCCTCATATCTGATTTCACCCAGCACTCTATTGTCACCTCAGAGCAGAAATGGTTCAGCCCCCTCCTGAAAATTAGTACATACAAAAGACATCAAGTCTTAAGTTCCATGGATTGGAATGTAAAACTTAGGTTGTTCCTTTAAGGGAGAACGTTTTGTATCCATTAAAGGGCGTCAGGAGAAATGGTGCCATTCTGAAATCTGGTTGGGTGCAAAGGAATAAGAATATTAATAAGAATATTAATCCTGTGGTTCAATTACTGCCTATATGCTGGTGATGCTCAAGTGTGGGTTTCAAACGTGTGTCTTTCCCGAGACCGGAGCTGGCATGTCCCAATAGTCCTACTTAGATGTGTCGTACAAACATGGCATTTGATGTTGCAAAAAAACTTCATTTTATTTCTCACACATTCTTTTTGATTCATTCTAAATATTTTTTGAGATTTTTCATGCATGAGCATTGAATTTGATCATTAGTATTCTTTCCTCTCTGGACTTCTACTCCTCTTGTGCCTCCCAACTCCCTGTCAGGTTCATGGCTTCTTTAATTTTTTATGTGTGTGTGTGCGTGTGTGTGTGTGTGTGTGTGTGTGTGTGTGTTTTACATATGTATATACAGATACAACCTACTAACTACACTACATAAGTACAAATAAATTTAGGGTGACCTCTTGGATAAACTGGAGGGGGTGGGAGATGGTCCTTCCAGAAAACTGAGACTTCTCACAGTGGCCACTGGCTGACAACTCTTCATCTAAGAGTGGAGTCTTTAGAGTTCACCTTTTCATAGCATCTCAGTGATTCAGAAATACAGAACTTGTTTAGACTTCTGTATTGCTGAGATTTTATGGGTGCAGCTTGCTGTTATGTATAGAAAGCACTTGTTTCACAGTAGACATTCTGATCCTCTGGCTCTTGTGATCATCTTGTATCCTCTTCTGTGATGTGCCCTGAACCTTGGGTTCAGTTACATTTCATATATATCCACTGGGGCTGGGAATCCCACAGTCAGCTATTCTCTGCGTTTTGACTATTTGTGGATTCCTGTGATGGTCTCCATCTGCTGCAAATAGATGTTTCTTTGATCAAGGGTGGGTGCTACACTTACTTGTGGGAATAAGGATAAGTATTTAGAATTCAGTTAGGAGTTATGCTGGGTTAGTAATGTGGGTTGCAGTAGCGGGGTCTCCTCTAGGATTCTTACTTGAGATGTCTTCAGAAAACAAGCATTGTCTATACACTTTCTGTATTGTGATTTTGATGTCTATGGAACTCTGAAGGAGACACACACAGTACATGGGCAGACTTCCACTGGGTAATGGTAGGAGAAACAATGTAGTCTGTCTTTTTCCTATGAGTATTTTTTATTCACTTTACATCCCAATCACAGTCCCCCTACCTCCTCTCTTCCAAGTCCCATCCTCACAAATACCAGAATCTTTCTAGATGACTTTTTTCCATTGGCTCCAATTCAATTCTATGTTAAGCATCAGCATCTCAGGATTGGAGACAATCTATTCAGACATATCAGTGATAAAGAGGAATAATGGCTGGAACCATGAATCCAACCTATTAACTGAGTAAATTTCTGGCTTCTTTTCCTAGAAACTGGGATCTTCCTGGCTATCTTGCAAAAGAGGAAAAAGGGAAGATTAAAATTCAACCTTGGCTCTTTGCTCAGCTGTGCACAGGACTCTGAGATGATTGTAGATGTGTTCTTTTTGCCATAAACTTCAGGTAACCAGCCATATTTCTATTGTAGGAAGAAGAGAGAAAAGTATGTGTGTGAATTAGAAGTAGTAGTTTCTTCTTCCCCATAGGGAAGGTAGATGATATTCTAGAGGAGGATAATCCCTCCATATGAACAATTCACACCTTCTGATTGATTGAGATTACTCAAACTCCCCTCCCATTAAAACAACTGAGGAACCTTGGCATGCACTTAAAACTGGTAAGCCCAGCATTCAGAGCACTGTGACAGAAGGAACTCAAATTAACAGCCATCCTAGGATCCACAGTGGGACTCTGTAGGAAGAGAGAATGTTCCTGTGTGACTGCATTCTTGATATAAGCAAAATCTTATCTAAGAGGCCTCAAGGCTAAGGGAATGACTTGGCCTCATTCATGCTTGAGACTGGGATGTTTGCTGAAGCAGATGTTTGTGTAACAGCTGACCTTTAACAAGAAAGAAGTGGATGCAGAGGCTCTGACCACAGTCTCCTCACTCCAAGAGTGCATCACCGCATGTGCCTCTGTAGGAATCCATGCAAAGATTAGCTGACTGAGTCTTTGCTTTCCCAGAGTATAGTATATACACTGAGGGTTCAGGAGTCTTTCCTAAATCTGCCCAAACATGAAGCCCACTGATTCCACCTTCACTTCTATTTTATTTTAACTTTTCATCTCCCATGGCTTCCAGACAGGTCATTGGTTTTAACTGTATGAGCCTTGGCAAGACTCAGTTCTGGAAAGGAAGTTTTGGACATGTAGAAGCCTCCATGACTAGCAGGGCTTTATCAGTATCAGTTTAGCAATAGCCCTCTTCAGTCTATTTTCATATTAAAAGTTATTAAATTTAGATATTTAATGATCTGCAACAACACTGGTCTAAGCTTTTTGTGTCTTGTGTAAAGTCCTTCGATTCTTTCTGACTGTTCTATGAATAAACCCAGAGCTCCTGTTAAGGACCCATAGATGCTGTAGCCTGCTGTTTCATCTACTTTTCCTTCATTTGGTACCACTTCTCTTTAAACACACACACACACACACACACACACACACACACACACACACACACACATATCGCCACACTGAGCTCCTGCCAGTTATTCAGAAGCACCGAGTTTATTGTTGCCTTTGGGAAACCGTATCACCTTAGAGTTGGGGGCAATTCATCTCTCCACTGAAATCTGTTCTCACTAATTCTTCAGGTTCCAAGTGTATGTGCCCCCTTTCTTGGAAATGTCCACCAAATTGTTCTGTATAGTTAATGTGGGGTCATTAAAATGATACTTAGATTAGCTTGTTCTTGGAACATTTTATTTCTCCCAATCTAATTGCTGTCCTGCAATAATCAAGAGCAAAAAATATAGTCAAAGAAAGTCTTTCAAGGCAAAACTCAGATTCATTATTGCTGATCGCACACAGTGAATGTGGTAGGATTATTACTTGAGTGTACAGTCCTTTGGGAATAAAAGCTACAATAGCTGAAGGTCCTCTTTGATAGTAAGAATACCCTTTGGTATTCACAGAGGTCAGAATCTGGGGACTGGTCAAATGGTTCAGAGGATAAAGTGCTTGGCATGTACAAGTATAAGGACCTGAATTAAAATGCCTAGCACTTATATAAATTCTGGGTGATTTTCATAGTCCACCTGCATCTCAGAACTCAGAACCCAGAGCCAGGGACTCCCTGAAATACCCAGACTAGCTGGAATAACTGAATGTGTGGTCTCTGGGGTAAACCAAGAAACCCTGATCCAATCAATAAGGGTGAAGTGGTGGGCAATCAAGGAAGACAGTCCATCAGCCTCAGGCCTCCACATCCACATGACACACACATTTACACACGTATACACCTACATAGGTGGCTATACATACACACTTGGATGCAAAACATGCACAGACACATGAGAAAAAATAAAGGCCGATGTCCAGGCTTCTACATAGCAGATACAAATTCATATAATGACAAAGAATGAATAATGTTCTTATCTTAAAAAGTGTTGATTTTCCCCAACCTATTTCTCTTTGTCCCAGCTACTCTTAGCTTACAGTTGCAATTTTCTTTTCTCCCTGACTTTTTCTCTTTGACCTACACATATACTCACGTCATTAATCACAAATTATTTTCTTCAGTTTGTTACTCTTCAAGTTACTCTATGACATCTTTATCCTATGCCCATTGATAGTACAAAGAACATCAGTTTCCTTCCTACGTTTTAGAATTCATTCAGTTCTCAGCCAAGAACAATCTGACCCCACAGTTAGCTTGTTATTCCAACTGACTCAGTGGTCCGCAGCAAATGCCCTGCAGCCAGAAAGAGGCAATAGGGAACATGAAGCTCAGAATAATGAGAGAGAATTTCAACCCAGCCATTGTTCTTATACCAGGGGTATGAGGATGATTCTATAAGAAGCACTGGTTCAGTGAAACAGCAAGCAGAGAAACAGAGCATCTGGTAAGCAAGCCAATGCAGATGATTTTGTTTCCCATGCTTTCACTTGGATATCTGCTTTTCACCTCCCAAAGTATTTCAATGATCTCTCACAACAAGCCTGAGCTGATGGGAACATGAGCCCCTTCACTGTTACCAAGAGCATTCGAATTTGAACTCACCTGGCTAAACTCAACAAAAAAGAGGCTTCATTCCCAACTAGGGAATGTCTCTTCATCAGGCTGTCATTTGTTTCCCAACTACTTTAGGGATGTATCGAGTGAAACAAGGAAGTATCTGCTCTATAGTACTTGATCTCTGAAGCCAGCTGTGCTTGGAATATGTTTTCTTAACTCTGGGATAGCAAAACTGATCTCCAACCTTACATGTATTCAGTTGCTTATCTGCCTATGAGTACTAAGAATTGTCGGTACTCCTATGGTACTTATGCACTACATCACATAGTACTAGGCTTTTAAGAATCAGATTCAGTAATTGTTGTGATCTGTGTTGGTTATAACACATCCTTACAGGGTGATTGTACATTACCTGAGCTACAGGTGACTAGGGAAACATTCCAAGTGATCTGCATCAATGTTGGAGTGACAAGGTCATTGATATTAGTAATATGCCTCATATCTGGGCAGTTGTATCTATATGCTGCCCTATTTGTGGACTTTCTAATATGCTACAGCTCATAAAGGAAAGAGCCACTTGAAAATCCAAGAGTAGTGGCTTATCCTCAGGCTAAAAACAAGGAAAGGTAAGGCTGTGAGCAGCCATGGGATAGAGATTGTCTTAGCTGAGGTTTGAAATGCAGCAGCACTTGCTGGCAGGGTCAAGCCCCACAGCCAAGGATGGTTACTCTATGGCATCGGCTCTTCTAGATTACAGATCTGTATGAGAACACAAGGTTATGACCTCTGCTGACACAGTACAGACTTAGAGATTTAGGAATCAGCCTAACAAGAAATGTAAGCAGAGCTGGGTTCTGGTCCTTCTTCCAAGATCTACCTCCTCAGCTCCACCCCAGGGGTGTTAGAGGCTTATATAAAACCTTATTATATTTTTATGCTTTTGAAGCTGTTTCTGGCTCTTTTATCTGGACTGCCTTGCTGTTCTTTTGTTAGACTGTATAATTGATTTGGACTTTCCTGAGTTTCTTAAATCCAGCTCTGGTGAGAAGACAAGGTGGTTGGATGAAGTCATTATGACCCCTGCTGCTGGCTTCTATTACATTTGACCAGGGCATTACTGAGAAATGACTGTGATCCCCAGCCTTGTCATACAATGGAAACAATAATGCTTTCCAGGAGTAGAAAAATGTATTTGTTTTCATATGTAAGAATTAATGCCGCAGAGATCTTATACAACCTGATTTCTTGGTTTAACAATCTTATCTGACTTAAGAAATTAAAAACAAAGCCACAGGCACTTAGGACTTTACTATGGACCATCAAAGATATTCAGAGAAGTGTTGACTATTGTTTCTAAGATAGCAAATATCCATAAAGGTGACCTAACAACCTTGACTTTTATTGGCACTCAGTGTGCAGTTTTGCAACAGATTTTCACCCATAATCCTCCACAAGAGCATTCAGATAAGGTTTGCCTTCCTTCAGCAGGTCATCCAGGGTGTGGTGACTGTCTTC
Organism: Rhynchomys soricoides; assembly: GCA_019843965.1. Lineage (NCBI taxonomy): Eukaryota > Metazoa > Chordata > Mammalia > Rodentia > Muridae > Rhynchomys > Rhynchomys soricoides. Next base: position 10,532,192 of record JADRCH010000064.1, on the reverse strand, counting down.
CATCTCAAAGGTGCTGATTTATCATCACCTCCTTTACTATATGAATTACTTTTGGGAGTCTAAACATTGCATTAAATATTCTTAGTTTGAAATCTTTAAATATACACAAATGGGAAGATCATATATTAAACTACTGTGTATACATACATATACATTTTTAATATCAACATTTATTAACAATCTGACATTCTTGTTTCTTGTACACTGCCCACACTTTTTCCTGACAGTTATCTTAAAAAATTCCAGATGAATATTTATGATTTTTAAAAGAGGTTCCACCAAAGACAGGACTTGCTTTGCTTTACACGTCATCTAAACACAGCCCACCAAAGATAGATGGGCTCAAGGACCAAGAAAAAAATCAAATCTTTCTTCAGACTACTTGGGCATTAGCTCAGAGTGCTGTCTCCAGCCTATTATGGCAAAGTATTGGTCTCAGAGGCTCCACCTCAGAGACAAGTGGTTCAATGCCTGCTTCCATTCCTTGGACATTAAAGGCAGCATATTTCTGGGTTGGTTTTACTGCAGCCAAGATACAGACAAGTGGTAAAGTTAAAATGGGGCCACTGAGACAAGACTTCAAGAACACCACAAAGCCAAATGATCCATGCTCTATGCAATTAGAATCAGTGCTATAACTGTCATCTATGAAGAAACCTAATTCTGATTGGTCCCTGAAAGTTTAAATATGTACTGTCCCCTGAAATTTTATACAGGAGGTATTTTACACAAACCATCATCAATACAGCACATTCACAGTCTAGCTTCTAGCCTATCTGTAATTGTTTTTGCAATTGTAATTGTAATTGCTAACTTTCTGTTATTGTGATAAAATACCCTGACTAAAAGAAAGTTAGTAAAGAAAGGGTTTATTTTTGCTTAAAGTTCCCCAGGCATAGAGTCCACCATACTAGGGAAAATGTAGCAGCCAGAGTAGGAGAGTAGCCTGTCAGTCAGGATGCAGACACAGCATTTCAACAGCACATGAGAAGGAGGGAGGCAGAACAGGAATTGGGACAAAGTTATGTACTATCCTCGAATTCCACCCCATACCCAGTGATGGACTTCCTTCACAAGGTAGCAGTAACCTCCAAAGGGTTCTAGGAATAATGTCATGAGTTAGGGACCACATATTCAAATAGGTGAGTCTATAGAGAACATTTCTCATTCAAAGCAAGTCTATCCTCAAGTCATATTATCTCAATGAAAATGTCAAGATTTCCTAGCCATCTTTGCATGTGCTCCATTAAAAGAGCTCCGTTGGAAAGTCATAAAGAAATGAAGATGAAGTTGCTCCTGAATTTCACAATAATCATGGTTAGGCAAATGCTTGATTTCATACGCAAAATTCCATAGAGTTGAATTCTAATGTCATCCCTAGATTGGATTGAATCCCTTTAAAACATGGCTGGCAAGCAAAATATGATGGAATTTTGAGATAATTGGGTTAAGATAAGGATATATGGGTAGGAAACATACTATGAAATTATCCCTTTAATAGCTAAGCCACCTGGATTTTGGTATTTTGTTGTTAGTCTGAACTGCTTACCTTATGTTTTTTTCCATGTGAGATGGAGAATGCCTGTGAATATTTGCTTTTGGTTAAACTACTCCCCCTTTGGTGAATGAATACCAACTTTAGTTTGTTTTTGTATGTCTACTGTTTTTTTCTGAGCCTGATTCAAATGATATCCCATCCTCTGTGTTCTTATATAACTTTATATTGTCTTCTCACACATTCCTCACTGTACTATAGTCACTGTCATGACAGGTTTCAACAATCATCTGTCGGGAACTGAATGGACTATGTGAGGCTGCGCTCTGGAAAAGAAGAATAAGCAAGTATTCAGCCAGAACCATTTTTTTCTATTAACTACGAAAAACCACAGTCACAGAGGGTAAGGAGAGGGACAACCATTATGAGTTCCCAAGGCCATTTGGAAAACATTTTAATGTTTGTTTGTTGATGTATATGGGACTTTATAAGAAGAGTAACACTTTAGGGAGAGAAGGAATGAGTACTGCTCAAAAGAGAAAGCCCATCGTGTTACCAAGGCAAAACTGGTAGTCTCCAGTGTCATCCAGTATGCTGCTGGCATTGTTGTAAGCAAGCAATTTAAAGGAGGGATTGTTGCCAATAGAAGTGCTTTGCATTTTGAGCATAGTGAGCACACTCAAGATCTGAACAGGTGAAGAAAAATGACAAGAAAATAGAGGAAGTCAAAGGGATGGATACCCAGGTTTAACTGCTTTACCCAAAGAAACACAGTTTATGAGCCTGAACTACCAGGAATGAGCCTGGGCTGTTGAAGCCTACTCATTGGGGTCCCTGGCTTGGGGGTCATACTAAAAGATATAAAAGACTTAGTCTGTAGTTTTTTAAAGAAATTTCTTGTATTGAAAACAGATTCTTCTCTTATATAATACACCCTGAACACTGTTTCTCCTCCCTTCACTCTACCCCTTTTCCTTTCTCCTTTCCCCTTTCCTCCAGATACACTCCTCCATTTTCCTTCAGAAAAGAGACAACCTCCAAGAGACCACAACCAAACAAGACAAAACAAAATACAATAAGAAAAGGTAAGTGCTTTCATATATAGGCTAGAGAAGTCAACCCAATAGGAGGAAAAGATCCCCAAGAGCAGGTAAAAGAGTCAGAGACACTTTCCAACCCCATTGTTAGGAGTCCCACAAAATCACCAAGCTAACACCTGTAACATATATACAGAGGATCTGGTGCTGTGTGCTTGGTGCTTTGGTTTTTCTCAAATTGAACTATGAGATCTTCTTCCTCCAGAGAAAAGTTAAAAGCATGAAAAGAAAATGACCCACTAGAGAAGCCATGGTTTAGCTGAGTAGCTAGTCCATAGACCATATTTTTCCTTAAGTAATAGCTGTGGTTCCAACAGTGATAGATTAAGGATACTGTGGGAAAGAAGAAAAGAGTGGGGGTCCTTACCACTGGCCTTGCTATTAGGAATAGGTGGGAAGTGGGGTGGGGCATAGAGGGTATTCAAGAGAGCTAAGAAAGAGGGAAGATAAGCAAAGAACCATATTTCTCTTTGTTGTGAAATCATGAGGTCTTGAAGTAGGTCCTGTTGTAATCACTAGAGGCCTCAAAATCCTTCTGGCTCTGACATAAAGGAAATGTTCATATAAATATGTGTTGTCTAAAGGATGTTTAAGGATATGAGAAATGTATTTGAAATTTAGGTAACTGTGTCGCAGAATTTTCCCTGTCCAATTACGTTAGGGCAGCTGGAGGCCTGTGATTGGACAAGGAAAAGGAAGGTGGCTCTAAGAGTTGCAGAGCCAGGGAAAGTCTCAGGGGAGAGAGGAGAAGGAAGATGGCAGCTCCCGTGAATCCAAGTGGCGTTTACCAGCCACGAGTAGTTGTGACATCATAAGGAAAGAATAATTGGGGTAAATCATTTATCATTATCAATTGGTTCAGAAATTATTGTATTGGCATCTTGTAAATTGAAACTTTATTAATATATAAATCTGATCCGTTAACTAGAAGCATTGAGTCTTATCTTTATCTGGTTATTGGGTATTAAGATATTGAAGCGCAAGTTGGTGGATCAATTTAGTTACTGGAATGTGGGACAGAGCTGACAGAGGCTAGCTGGAGATAATTGCCAGTGTGAATATGCCCAGGCAGACAGTGGCAGTTAGGATTGCAGAGATTTGGTGGGTTCTTTTTAATATTCCTACAACCTAACTGAAAAAGAAAAAAAATGAAAGGAGGTAACATTGGCTACTTTATCTGTCACTCAGGATACCTACCACTGTGCAAGCTAGGTCTTCCAGGAGGCCACTGCTGTTAAAAATTTGGGTTTACAGCCCAGGGATTTAGTGCAATTCTTCTTCTGTACAGTCTCTGAACACTTGTCAAGAGCTCTAGATTCCAAATGGGGTAGCCTTATCTTTGGCATTTCCTCGTCACAGGGTGGTAATGAGGTTTCTGGGGCATTCACAGCTCTTTCTTTGAGTCAGTGCAGAGGTTCACTGCAGAGGTTTATAGGGCTGTCAGTGAAGCTCAAGTGTGCACGCTTTTACCTCATTAGCAACACATTTGAACAAGTACATCTGCTCAGAAGTGAATGAGTTTAGTAGCTTACCAACATCATTAAAACAAAGGAACAAACTAAAAGGCAGTGAGCAAGCAAAGAAAAACCGAAACCAAACCAACAAGAGCAATAGCAGCAACAACAACAGCAACAACAGCAACAAAATCCCACAGAATTGTAAAATATGACATAAAAGCTTGTAGTTAGATTTTCTGACCCACAATTTAGTCTTTTGATTTTTTTCATATATATAATGGAGAAATTCATTTATTTTCACATAATAAATATTACTAAATAAGACATTATTATCCCTGTAGTTTTCATGTCTTCATCTATTATCCACAACTATGATAATCTCACTTGTGTTCAAGACTCTTTGCTGAAGGACACATACTGGGATCCCCAGTGTGTTATCCAATATAAATGACATTTTAAAAGTACCCTAACTGTGCATGGGGAAGTTAAATGGATACCAAAGTCATGGGTGATAGATGTCTTTATATATAGCAGCACAGAGGCCATTTGCATGTAACCAATGCACATCTACTAGTTTACTTCTGCTCATCTTTACATTCCTTACTATGTTGAATCTTGCCCAGGCTGATCGTTGTTTGGGGAAAAGGTTGGTAAATGTTCAGAGTAGATGAGATTTCTTATCTCCTTTCCTCCTCCTCCTCTCTCTCTCTCCTTCCCCCCATGCCCCATTCATGGCAGTCGAAATCTAAGACTATGATTTGGGGTCAACTGACTCCTACCTGCAGTGCCCCGCCCTTTGATTGCTACCTTCCCTAAAATTGTTAACTTCCATAATCTTCCTCCAATTGTTTTACAAAGCAGTATTCTCTTGTGGTTTTCCTCCAGTTTTTAACTTCTCACACATTGCCTGAAAAATTTACCCCTCTTCTTGCTTATATACAAATAAATCAAAACTATAATTTCACAATAAGGTGTATGTATGTATGTATGTATGTATGTATGTATGTATGTATTTATTTGCTTCTCAACACTTAGGTACAAATTCTACTTGAATATTTTAATATGTTAATGTTTTTCAAATCAACATTTTGTGATTTCTCTTCACTGAGTTGGTCAGATGTGAAGCTTGAAGCATTCCTATGCTCTGGCTTAACTTTAATATCTGTGGTGGTTGATTTACAGTCTCAACTTGACTAAATTTGGAGCCAAATAAGAGATATTTCTCTGGAATGTCTGTGAGAATATTTGCAGAAACGTTTAATTAAGGATGGAAGACCTAGCCTGAGAGTGGTACTAACAAACCATGGGCTGTGTGGTCCCAGAGTGAAAGAAAAGTGTGTGTGTGTGTGTGTGTGTGTGTGTGTGTGTCCAGCCACCAGATACAATACAGCCAGCTACCAGAAGCAGTGTGACCAGCTACTCCACATTTCTGTGTCCTTGTTTGTTTTCCAGCCATGATGCTTGTTATCTCTCTCAAACCACAAGCTAAAACATATTATTTTCTTCATTCAGTTGCTTTTTGTCACAGCAAAACGAAATAATAAAATACGTCTGATCATATTTAATTCCAAGTGTACCTTCTGACCTTAATAGGAGCTTTACATTGCTTAGTCTGATTAATGGGCCTGCTTTACCTCTATGCTGTCTCTAAGCCATTCTCATATGTGCTGCACAAGTTGGCTTTGTTTTGTTCTGTGAAAACAAATATAGTTGTTTGTTCCTCCTAGGATGTTTTCATGATCTTGCATGGTTTTCTGGTCAATATAAAACCTCCTTGGATATAACTTAAAGATCTCTTATACTCACACCCTCACACATTAATTTAATCGTCACTGGTGGACCATAGGTTCCTACACCACTAATAGATTATCTGGCCTCATGACCTTGTCAAAATCTATTCTATAATGTATATTGATGCTGCAGTTCATCCTGTTAACCTTCACCAATTCTTCAAGTTTTAATTATCTGCCTCTTAACAGTCCCCTGCTACATACAGTTTAACTGTATTCTCTATAGTTTTGTGTTTTCTTAGGATATTCTAGACTTACTTGCTGCTAGCAATAGGACATTGATAAGTTATGTTTTGGCTGTGCCTTATACCATATCTCTTTAATATTAGCCCACTTCTTTGCTCATCTCTCCTCTCTAACACTCAGGATTGTATCTGGCACATTAATATGTCTGTGAGTGAAGAGGTCTATGGTTGATAGGCAGCTCTGCCCTTTATTGAAACTGAGAAAATAAATCTCATACTGTTTCCCACTTGTCAAATAAGAATTATCACAATAGATCCCTCATCGGTATAGCTATTAAATAAAATGTTGCACAAGAACAGATTTTTGAAACTATACTGCACTTCTTTCTGAACAATTTCAAATCAAGAACTCAATCCTCAGCCAAAGTCCTTAGTCAATAGAAGTGTGTTTACATTTCTCCAATATATTTGGGTTTCATAAAATTTGCATACCCCGAAGACAGATCCAGCCATCACTTTCACATTCTGGAAACATTAATAAAAACAGAAGGCACTTAGCTGAGATATTATGTTTGAGAATAGAAATGCAAATGAAAGTATGATACATTAATCTTCTGATATTAATGCCCAAGTAATGAACACACACACACAAAATTTAGCTGCTTTATCCCTAAAAATAAGTAGAATCACAACCCTAAAGGACAGCTTTTTACAGCTGCCTTGGTTACATTCATCTGTTTTTCTTCAGGCTACACAGCTCTTAAAGTAGAAAATGTGGGAAACATGGTGCCTTTGAGAGCATTCTCTGCAGTATGACTCAGTCTTTGGCTACTGCTCACTCTGTTTCTTTAGCTTATGGAGCCACTAGGATGTCAATATAAAGTTCCAGGAAGCCAGTGTTATTGCTTAAATAAATAACAGAAGAGTTAAATGCTCACCCTCCAACTCCTGTTATGTTCAGAAAATGAGTAAGCACAGAACACTGTCACCTTTAGCACTGCATCTTTGTGGGGCTGCTATTGTCGAGGTAAAAATCTCCTTTCCTTATTGATGAAAACAGGTTTCTTATTGTTGGAGGCAGAGAGCTGTACCTGGGAACATCAGATTCTTTTCTAACCTCTTCAGTCACATGGGATTTGTCCCAGCCCAGCTGAAAGTAGCAGCTTTAGAGTCTTATTCTTAAGAGCCAATCAGTTGGGATCTCTGAAGTAATTAGGGAGAAAATGACATCGACTTTCACTAACATTATTCTCTTTTCTAGAATGATGAGACTTTAAAAGGAAAAAAAGAAAGCATTCAATGACAGAGCCACACTGGGAACATGAACATTCATATTTTAAAAATGGCTATACAAAATTTGGCCTACTGGGTGTATAAATTAGTATAAAGGGTACTTCTGGCATATTTTTCTGTGAAACCTTTAACGACATGTGTTTAGTACATATATAATTTTCAAACATGCATAAATATTTTAAACAATGGAAAGAGGTATTGTGGAGCTATGTCTTATGATCCATTTGTATTCATCTAGCTATAGCTTGAGTTCTCAGTCATGTTATAGGGTGTAGACTGTCTCAGAGTTGATAAATGTCCTTGATTATTGGAGGCTTTGTTCAATATGCTAGAAAAGATATTCATCAAACCTGATTTTACTAATTCTCCTTTGTTGACTTCTTATTGATAACTGTATGGCTGATCTTTCTATAAAATCATTACTTTATATTTCTCTTTTGCTTTGGAAACAGGATATCAGTGAGTAGTCCAGTCCATCGAACCTTGGGTCCTCCTCGGCTTCCTGTATGCTGGCATTGCAAACACCACTTTTAGTGGCTTCAAAAGGATATTTGACAACAATATTTGCAGTGGGAAAGCTGTATCATATCCCACACACAGGAGGCTAGTGTGAAAAGAAAGTGACATGGACATTTCCAATTCAGGAGCAGCACTGGATCATTGTTCCCATTCCCCTGAAAATGCACCATTAGCAAGCATGCTAATGCCATCATCCAGAAATGTTTCCCCAGATTCAATCATACATCCTGAAATCACTGCATGAAAAGAACTTTTGCTCCATTGGATGCACTATTGCTCAATGCTCTGGCCATTTAGCTCTTATAGGGATGGAATCTATCTAAGCTTTGCATCTGCCTCCAGCTGAAAATCATGCCATTGTTCCTGTCACTAAGGACATGAATATGCCCTTGCACAGTATGTCTAGTTCAAGTCTACTTTAACAAGACCATACCAGACACTTCAGAACTTCTACTACCACAGATCCCCCAGTGCATGCTGTTTATTCTCTTTATCAGAAACTAAAGATTGCAATGGTGCAGACAACTGTCTCATAGTCATTAGGAATCCCCTGGACTTTGTCTTTCCATGATGTTGCTTATTCTCTAGTTGAAACTTTATTTGTATATCATGTGTTCTTTGTGGGTCATATATATGCATTTTCACAAATTGAACACTTAGCTTATTAATACTCAAATCAAGAGTTGGAATATTGTAAATATTTCAGGATTCTTGCATATTCCCTCCATCCCTAGTCTAACATCAGGTTAAGTACCACCCTAATTTATCAAACCACAGTGGAATATCAACTCAGAAAAATAACAATTTACACACTGAAAACACACACATTTCAATAGTCTTCAAAAAAATGAAAGAAAATAACATGATCTATCAAGAATTTTAGTGTTTGCTGAGTACTAATACCAACTGTTATTAAGTACACATACTGCTATTTACTGAGTGATAATATTCTTTAAGAATAATCTTTATAGAGTAGAATATTGTATTATGGGGTTTACAGAAAATAAAATTCACCATTTTATAAAGTAGATTCTTAGGAATTTTCATATTCATGTCTATTTGTGTATTGGCATAATGGTTAATTTTTGTCAACTTGACACATTCAAAGGCCATCTGGAAAGAGATCCCAGTTGAAAAAAAATGTGTTCATTATGTGGGACTGTAGAAACATCTTTAAGGCACTCTCTTGACTAATGATGTGGAAGACTTGGCCCATTTAGGGTGGTGTCTGGGCTGATAATCTCAGGTTGTATAAGAAAGCCAGTGAACAAGCCAGTAAGCAGTAGTCTCTATGGTCTCTGCTTCAGTCCTTGCCTCGAGGTTTCTGCTCTGAACTACTGTCCTGGCTTCTCTAAATGATAGACTGTAAAAGGGGTGTGCAAGGTAAGTAAAATCTCCCACCCAAGAAGTTGGTTTTACTCTGACTTTATTGCAGCAATGGAAAGCAAACTAAGACACTAGAGCACAGTCAACCTGAGGATACTGTCTACCACATCAGTATTCCCATGTTGTCATTTGTCATCAAACAGTAGCCCCCCCACACACACACATCAAAGATATGGAGCACCAATATTCTCTTTTTATTACTGTCATTTGTCTACTTTAGCATTTGATATCACTGTATCAGATAATGTCATCTTCTATGCCCATCTTTTATTTAGTATAGTGGGTATGCAATGATACACATCATTGCATACACTAGTTTTTTTATTCCTTTATTATTGCTGAGTTTTCTACTATATAGTCCTGCTACAGTCTCTTTAAATAGTCACTATTTAATGGACCTGAAGCATGTTCACTTTTTTTGGTTAAAATTTTTAAAGTGCTTGGGAATAGACTCTGGTTTATACATTTTAAAAATAAATGTTTTGTTTCTTTTTATTATTTTGACTTTTGCATATTTGACTATTTCTGAATTTGATATAATTTAAATAACTTACTTTTAATATAATAAGAGATATATTACATATAGTAATTGATATGGTGATATTTTAAAGTAATATCTTCTTTTGTTTTCTATTTAGTCAATCAGTCAATCTACCTTTTGTTCCCCTCTCTCATCCATTTTGGGATTTCTTTTGTATTGAGAATTTTATGACTGTTTTGCTTCACTATTTATTATATAAACGCCTTTGTTTTATTGTATTGATTGGTTGCTTCAGGGCTCATGTGCAGCAAATATTCTCTGTAACAAAGACAGTGGCTTTCACTGTGTGGATCTCTTTTTTTTCTCTTCCAACTACTCAGCAGTGCCTTTTGTGGAACAAGCACAAATCCAGACATTGTGTAAACTAGTAGTTTTGATAAAATCTGGGCAGAGTTCAGTGAGGTTTGTAGTTTGCCAAAGCCTGCTCCAGATTGTAAATTATATTTCTTAACATTTTCTGATTTACACATAATATACCATTTCTCATCAAGATCACACAGTGGTGAAATCTACCCCTCCCATCCATCATTCTATGGTTATTCTAATGTTGTTATTACCTTTGTTATGAAAGTCACATTCCTTGATCTGAATTTCCAATACTCAGTGATCGCTTGTATGGTGAGACAATTTAAAATCATCAATCCATGTATTTTTCATTTGAGTTGTTTGCTTTTGACTCACTGAAGAGTGAAATTTGTTTCTTATGTCATTTTCTTTTTGCCTAAAAAGATTCCCTGTAGCATTTCCTTTAGTACTGACCTGTTAGCTTTAAATTCCCATGGATTCTGTTCATCATATATCTGTAGTTTTCTATAAGATTTCAGAGGATATTTTCACTGGGCAGAACAATCTTAGGCTAATATTTCTTCCTTTCTGCTTTCCTATGCATTCATTACTTCTGCAACTTCTGCTGGGATTTTCTGTGTGTGTCTTTTTCTGTGTCCTTAAAAAAAAAAAAAAAAGAACATCCCCACACCCACTCTGGGCAATGGGCAAAGAGAAACCTTGTTGGTGGTGGTGTTCTTATATCAGTCAGGGACAGAGCAGATGGCAGTCCTTTGTTCATCCTAGCTTGATCACTGGTTTTGGTGACCAAAGCTGTCTTATGTCTAGGACTCATAAAAAAATTAAATCAAATCAAACTAAATCCAGACAGTGTGGGAGAGGAAGACAGACCAAGACCTGTGGTCTGCCATGCCATCCCAGACCTGCCTTCCAGTGCAAGACACAGGTGGACCCCAGACAGCTGCTTGCCTCTACACCACAGCATGGATGGAGGATATTACCCTGGGCCTGGTTTACACCTCCACCAGGGTCAGCTCTACTGTGCTGCCCAGACGAGGCACAGGGCCTGCTCTTCTGAGTGCTGCAGTTGTTGAGGGACAGAGCCAGCTCACATGCTATCATGACCTTGGGTCCAGATCTCTTGACTGCTACTGGTAGTGAAGGATAAGAGAAGGAAGGAATCATCCCATGCCACTTCACAGAAGACAAGTGTTTCCTTGCACTGTCTCCCTAGGAGCTGGCTCACCTGCCATGGTCACCAGGGTGAGCCAGAGTAGGTGCAGGGGAGATGTCCCTTTCCTCCTTCCCAGACACCTGCAGTAGCCTGGAGAGATGGTCCTGGGATCATGAGAGCAGGAGACCTAACACTGCCCACTCACTGGCTGTAGCACTCGGGAAAGTGGTCCCTGTATCTTTCCCAGGCAACACAGTGGATCTGGCCCTAATGGCAAAGGCACAGATGAGCCAGCCCCAATAGTGTGAGAGGGGGAGAACTTTCCCAGCCCCTTACAGTCTGCAGCCCTCGGAAGGGTGGGCCCTGGAGGAGTGAGTGCAAGTAAGCCAGCTGCAAGGGCATGAGAGCAGGAAAATTGAACCTGCCTCCTGCTGATGGCATCATTGGGTGGCCTAACCAGAGCAGTGCTGAAGAGCTCACCCTGGAGGTGTGGGTAGGGAGAGCTGACAGGTTGAGCCAGCTCAGCCACCCAGGCCCAGATCCAGGGCTCTGAATAGGCCTACCCCAAAATTCTAAACTATCTTCAAAAGGTTCAGATGCATGAAAGGGCCAGTCCTGCTCTTGCAAAGCTGTGTCTCTCTGACACAGGGTGACAGAAGGATAACCAGGAGAAGTTCTGATAAGGATGCAGTGTTGATGGTATCACAGAAGCCAGAGATCTCTAATGAGAAAAATGATTCAATGCAATGAACATTTGCAAGTGAAGATGTATGGCTAGAGGAATATACTATGGGATGCACTGTGACATACTATAGCTTCCACAGTGAGATGTTTCCTATGCATTGTGACTGTGTGTGTGTGTGTGTGTGTGTGTGTGTGTGTGTGTGTTATTCTGGAGGGAGGCTGTAAGGGCAAAGGGTGGATACAAAGGGGTGGGGAGATGATTGGGACTGATGCGCATGAGGTGAAATTTACAAAGAATCAATATATTTTTTTAAAAGAACAGAAACCAAAAACAAAGCATTCTTTCCTTTATAGAAATGTGGTTAGCAGGGCAGTGGTGGCGCACACCTTTAATCCCAGCACTTGGGAGGCAAATGCAGGCGGATTTCTGAATTCGAGGCCAGCCTGGTCTACAGAGTGAGTTCCAGGACAGCCAAGGCTACACAGAGAAGCCCTGTCTCGAAAAACCAAAAAAAAAAAAAAAAAAAAAAAATGTGATTAGATTTATCTTGACTTAAAAAAAATATTTATTGTTTTGGAGTTGTATCATTATTTTTTTTCTAGGAAGTCTATTTCTATTAACTCCATATGAACTGGGCAATCACAGATGAAAGAAACAATCTGATGTAAGCCCAATGGAGTGAGCCATGAGTTTATTTGGGTTACTTACAGACACGGTAGGTAACTCAGGCAACTCAATCAGCAATGAGTCCATGTCAGTACAAGTGAAGATGCTTGCCATCTCATCACAGGAGTCACCTATACAACTTGCAGTCAGCTACATCATCAAAGAGTGTTCTCCTCAGCCATTGCTTATGATTTACCTAACCTTGAAGAGGATCCTGGAGAGTATGGTAGGCTTCAGTGTCCCAGTAGGAAGTGTGACTTTCATGGGACATGGGCCTCCATTCTCCCTCCACAGGGAATGTCCCAGTCCCAAGGAAACAGCAAGTCTTCTGAGCTGTTTAGAGCTCTGGGTTCATCATTTTTGTCCAATCTGGACACTGTGGGTAGTTATTTTTGCAAATATTTTGTCATTGTTTTTTTTGGACCCCTAATTATGAAGATGTTGATTTGCTTGTTACTATTCCAGAGGTCATATGGGGATGCGACTTGATTTCTGTTTGTTGCATAACTCATCTGGGATATTTCTAATGTATATTTTCCTAGTCTTATATAAAATTTCCTGTTAATTCAAACCATTTTCACCTTAAATATTATACTTTCTACTTTTATGTCTTCAATTTATGGTACTTTTGAAGAAAATTCTCCTGATGGCCCTCTTGTAGTGACAATTTTGGTTTCTTAAAAAAAGAGAATAAAAACATAGAAATAAAGAATGTATTTTTAATTTAATCCCAGGTGTAGGGATTTGGGGCTGCTCTAGCAGGGACATGGTTTTGCCAGGTACAGTTTCTGCAATTATGTGACATTTGGAATTCTGAGAACTTTCAGAGGGTATATAAATGCTAGGTTTGTGAGAGATGAGGTTGGTGGTTGGTGGTAATTCTAGGGAAGTGGTTCCAGTGTGCTTAAAAAAGAAATAAGAAGAGATTAGTTTCAGGGGTCTCCTTCTCTCTCCTTGCCTCTATCCTTTCTCTCCTACCTAGTGATAGGGGTGAAACCAGAAGGATAACGGGTGGAAAAAAAGAAGAACACACAAAGCAGAAAAGACCAGCTAACCCCCTCAATTTAATTTTGTTTTACTTCATAACCTTTAAAATATTTATAGTTTATCCTTTGATAAATTCTTCATACTCTTCATTTGTTTCAGTATTAGCTCAGTTTTTCTCTCTTCACATAGACTATTTCTATTCTCTTCATGCTTGGTAATTTTTGTTTGGGTGTTGGCTCTTGTGAATTTATTTTTGAATAGTGAATACTCTAACAGAGACTTGGTGTTCTACATTTATTTCTACACACTTTCTGTAGCAAACACTCTGAGCTGTCTGATGTTAGACCTGTTGCCTCCTTGTGGTACTTTTTCCTTTCCTAGGGAGTTTCATCCCAGGCAGGAATCTAGAGAAATTGCTTGGTTACTTACCGTGAACATCTCCCACTTTAATAGATCATAATCTTTTTCTTTCCATTATAGAATTTCTGGAACAGTTCAGATGGCAGTCAACATTGGTGAGACATCACGAGATTGTCATGGTGACTGCTTACAAAAGTTCATGGGGAAGTAACTTCAGTTTTATTTGTTGATATAGAAAACAGATAGCTTGCAGCCCATTATGTCATCGTATATGCAAATTCCTTGAATACAACTTTTAAAGCTTTTCAGGACTCCGATGGATGTACAGAGTTGGAAGGAGGCTTGGAGAGGTCTGGGTGTTTAAAGAGAAGACATAAAACTCAAAGCTGCATAATACCTCTCAAAAAATCCCCCCATTGTTTAGTAACGAAAGACTCTGTCTACTTAAAATGCTATGATGCTGTTATCCAGCTTCTGAATGGTAGCCTAATTTTATAAATTTTTCTGTATCCTCCCACTTATTAGACTTGTAAAGATTTTTATAGGCCAGAAATTTCCTTCACAATCCATTTCACAACCTTACAGTCATTTTGATGTTATCCCCCAAACATGATCCTTGATAGGACAATGTTTTCTGGAAGACACACACACACACAAACTATGAAATTATAGGTTTTGATTGGCTTTTCTGTGGTTCAGGATGGCGATTGTCTCTAAGCGTTTGAGAACAGTGCACTAAGTAACTACTATAGACAGTTGGAGCTCCAGGCATACATGCATCTTAGATCTATTCTGCAGTACCAAGCAAAACCAAAATGAGTCCTTCATGGAAATTTCCCATAACAGAATTAAAATATTGGCAACATTGATTGTCACATTTTTATGATGATATTTTCACTAAAATGCATTAGACATGGCCAAATATAAAACTAGACAATTTTCTTGAAGGGGTAGTCAATTTATAAGGCTATAGAATAATGAACTCATAATTTTATTGGAAAGGCTGCATATGTTAACCTTTCAAATATAACAAAATTTTAGTGTCAGTAAGAATTTGTATTTCAGTTAAATGATAGCTCAATTTCCCAAAGTTACAATGTACTGTACTAGGCATTAGTAAGCAAAATTCAGCCATATGTCTTATTAGACTATAAAAGTTCATTATGGGCTTCAAAATTTCTACCCAAATACAGTTGGTTTTAGTTAATTTTCTTCTGCTTAACTTTAGATAAGTATTTGCCTTGTGTCCTTTCAGTGTAAGAGAAGTAAATCACAATATCTGTATGATGACATTAGTAGATTTACTATTTATTCAATTTCCATGAAAGTATATTTATATAAATTTGCTTGTAATTAGAGTCCTATAGCTATCATGCTAAAATTTTGCCTTTTTGGTGATTATTAGTATTAAAAATCAGCTCCTATGAAATGAGAAAAAGCCATCTGTAATGACATATTTAAAACTATGATAAATAGATCACCAACTTAAACTTTATCAAGTGGAGTCATTCACGGACAAAATGAAATGGTTAATTTCTACAAGCCTGTTGTTTAATGACTAGCCCACTGATCTTATGAATCAATTGGGAGATGTTCATCATTTTCAAAACACTGAGTCTTCACATCCACATCCATACATATGGCATATATTTCCATTTATTAGCGATATTTTAATTTTTATTTATCATGCAATACAGCTTTCACTGTACTTTCTTGTATCAAAAGTTTTAAAAATTCCTCATAAATACATGTTTGCTTGATTGAAATGTTGTTTTCATTTACTTTGAAATAGTTTTAGACTTAAAGAAAATTAGTCTAATAGTAAAAATATTTCATATATCCTTTTCTTTCCTTCCTCTGATATTTATACCTTGATTGTCATAGTAAAATAACTAAAATGAAGAAACTAAAGTCAACACAGTACTCTGAAGTAAGCAATGGGCACTGTCTTTTGTATACCAGTTTTTCACTAGCCCATTTTCCTGTTCAGGGTCTAACTCATTATTCAATTTCCCATTTTAATCAAATGTCTTTTCTGTGCTCCAACATTCGAATCCCCTTTTTTTCCTGAACATGGCTCTTAAAAAGTGAGAGACAATTATTTTGTTTCATCTTCCCTCTGGGCATTATAGAGTTTTTATCATGCATTTTTGCTATTGTGGTTAGAAATCTTGAGCCTTTGGTGGTGATTTATACTGATAGAGAACACCATTGTATCTTATTTTGGTGGTTTTTGCTTTTCATATCTTGGTTTAATTAACCAATTCTTAATTTTACTTTGAAAATTAGTCCTTCTTCCTTTGAGATAAATGATTTTGGAAGACAGTTCTCAAATGGTAGTTTTGGCAGTGCTACATTGAGGGTATCTAGATATTCTAACTCTTCTCAAACTGTTGCCTGCTAATTTAAGAATCTATGAGCATATGAACTCAGCAAACAATTATTATTATTATGATTTTCTGTTTTCTTAATTTCTTCTACATCTCACAGGTAGAATCTTCTATAACAAAGAGCTTTATATTTAATAAGGCATTTGCTCATTCTTATTTATATTATCATGATCTCCTGTGTGCTTATATGACTGTTTGAAGAAAATACTTTATATTACACAGGTAGGATGAAGACCTTAGGAAGATAGCCTTAATTTATTCATCCTTTGCACTTTTATTCTCTATATACTTAAATTTTACACACACACTGAATAAATAGCACCTTATTGCCAGGATTGCTTTATATAGTATACCAGCCACAATTTTGTCAATGTGACAGGAAATACAGAGAACAACTTAAAGGGAAGATGGGTTTATTTTGGCTCATGGCTTTTAAACATTCAGACTGTGGTTAGCTGGCTCCTCTATTGTGAGCTTTGGGTAAATCAGACCATCATTGTGTCAGGAGCACATGGAAAAGGAGGCTGCTCAAGTTCTGGCAGCCAAGAAGCGAGGAGAATATCATGAAGGGGCAGAGAAAAGTTGTACCCTTCAAAGGCAAGTGCATAGCAACTCTCTTGCTCTCACTGGACCCCACTTTCTACATTTCAAACACATCCCAATAATCTAGTCACAATGTGAATCCATAAGTATATTAATGCTATTGAATGCAATGCACTTTGATTACCTCCATTTCCAATGTTGTGTTCCCTTTGATAACTTCTGGAGAAAGGAGAGCCCATTTGCCTATTTCCTTAGAAGATTTGGCATGTTTTGAATCATGACTAAACGGAATCTTTAAATTTTCTGTCTGCACCATGGATTAGACATGCTGAAGTGACCACTTCATTGTCAGGTGAGGCTTAATACACTCATTCCCAAGTGTGTTCATTCATTCTCTTGAGAGAGTGGCTCTTCTCAGGGAGGGTGGAAACTCCTCAATGGAGCTCTCCATGCTCCAGGTAGGATGGGGGACGGAGACTCATCATTCATCCATGTTATTTGCTCTTGTTCCTTTTCCAAGGCATCTCAGCTTGGTCTTCTGAACAATTCTCATGTCCACTCATTTCCAGAACAATAATCATGGCTGTCATAAAGTTCTTGTGACAGCATTCCAATAAGCATCATCACATCTAAATTTAGTTTTGTTGACTTTTTAAAAAAATATATATCAAGTATGATTTTTGTATCATTTATCATTTTGATAAAACACATTCATTTTACATAAAGTAGTATGGAATAACAAATTACTTTTATTCTTTCCATTTGATACCAATTTATTTCTTTTGCAAGGACTTATTGTAGAGTTTTGTAGTCATATACTAGGATTTGCTCTGGGATTGAGGTTTGATGTTACCATGGTTACCTTGGATTTGAAACAGTTTTCAATTTCTCATAATAGTTTGTATTTAATGGAGTCTGGGGATTGGAGAGTCTAGGGTCAGGTTTAGTTCCTATCTTTATAGTGTCTCTAAACATGTGCTTTTTAAATAAATATATAACAGTGTGCAAATACTTCTTTACTCAATATTTGCCTCACCATTGGTCAGTGTTTGCAGTGAGAGCCTCAGCTATATTGTTTCCCTGAGACACAGGTCAGTTATACCTTGATTCATCCACGACTTGTGCCCAAAGTGTACGGTTTCTTCAGCAATAGGGTCTAACCTCCAAGTTATGAAAATCAACCAAAGTCAACATCAGTAGCTTTTATTGTTTGAGGAGGTTCCTACACCCCTCTAACAACTCAAAAGGAAGATTTCCATGGTGACAACAGCGTTTATTTTAGGTAAGTCCATGACTTTTGTGGGAAATATTGTCATCCCAATTAGTGTGACTTCATTTACATTGTGTGTTTATGTGTATGTATTATATGTATTGTGAAATGCTAGCAAACTGCACCTTCAGTTTAGTGCTCTAGAGTACCAGAAACTATAACAAGAAGGAAAAACATTAGCATATGCGTAATGTCTTTCTATCTACACATTGTAGATATTTATAGCCTTAAGCATCATATCACATTTCTTTACACTCACAGTAAACCTACTTGCCAACATTTAAAACTGTCTTAGTTTCATCATGAATATTTCATCTATTTCCAGAAAGATTTATTTTCCTAAAGGTAATATCTCAGGGGAAGTTTTCCAATTCTTTTCCTCCACAAACCAAAATTTCTTTAAATCCAAACTATGAATAGGTAGAAGGAAAAATTCTATAGTTCCCTCACATTATGATAGGCAAGGGTACAATAATAGTTCACTAAAATCAAGCAAATTGGGGATAATAAATATTAGCATAACAAAATTCATGTGTGTGCTTACCTATATATTATTGTTCTTATTTTTCTATTTCCTATTTCTTGATCCTTAGATATGGCTAGATTTTGTCCGTGTACCTGGAGCCTACATAGTATTTGTAAACAGTTTTGGTAGTTGACCTGAGCATAGAGTATTTTCTTAAGATATTTTATTAATTGTGTTGCCTATATTAATGGGAATACTAGCTATTATGCATTAGCAAAGAATCACAGAAAAATAAAATAGATTTATTTATAAAATAGGTGCAGTTAAACATGAAAAAGTTCAGCTCAGTGTCACAATGTACAGGATGGAAGAGATTTTAAAAGTTATCTAATTCAGTATTCCAATTCAACAAAAGCATAAACTACAAAGTGGCACTGCACTGGGAAGAAAACCATCTATTTAAATTATTGTCATTATGATTGTTGTTTCTATGTTGAAAGAGCTACTGCTGTAGCTCGATCCTAATGCAATATTCCTCTTCTCCAGAACAGGACCCAACCTATTCTTATTCACAGCTATTGAAGATAATAAACATGAATCTGCTAGCAACTCCTTCTCCTGGTCACAGATGGCTACTGCCCATGCAGGGCTTTCACTATCTGTAAGTGGTTTCCTCTCATCTTAGATCAGGACCCAGTCTATTTGCTCATTCCTGAGGAGTGAAGACACTGACAGATGAGATGCTGCCAGCAGCTTCCTGTCAGCCTGGAGATAAAGGGATACCCACAGCAGGACTAGGGCTTTGGCAGCTGCTGTCACTCTGCAGTCCAGAGCTTGTGTCCCCTACTACCTGTCTTTCAAAGAAGTCAGTTTCTTACATGGAAGGAAGATCTGTAAATCCTCTGTAAAGAATACAAAGGGGGGGGGGGGAGAGCACATGTGATAAATGAGCTTGATTCTTCAATCTGGGCCTGAGCCTGCAGCGAGCCCCTATTTATTCTGCCCAGTTCCCTGTGTGCATTCAAATTGCTTGAGTTTCAGCTACAGACTCTTATGCCAGTCAGAACAGCCACACATCTGCAGTAAAACCACTCACAATATATCTTGCAGCAATGGTGCTGGTGTGTAATAGCAGAAAGGATGCCAGACTCGAATCTAAATAATGCTGGTCATAGCCCTGGGCCTGTAGTGGATTATGTCTGTGACCTTGGGCAAATGCTTTCCGTCTAGACCTTTGTTTTGTTTATTTTCTAATTCCCTAATCAGATAAGCATGTAAGTTCCTTTTAGCCCTGATTTTGTGATTTCTAAACAAGTGATTATAATAATAGCTATAATCTATTGCACATACACTTTGTATCAGACATTAGACTAAGGCTGTCTACTCTACATGGATAAAAATATTCATTCCACGAAACAGGTCTTCATGAGCAAAGAGCTGCCATGGATTGATTCACAAAAAAGAAAATAAATCCCTTCCTGGTCACACTGTGTGCAAGTGTCACTGGTAACCCACCCCCTTCAATCTGACAGGACAGTTAGGACACTGACACATGTATATTGAAAGACACACCACATGACTGGCTTCCAAAGGACCCAGGATTTTAGAGAATTTTTGGGTTAGAATTTTCCATAGTTTTAGCTGAATAGCTACTATGGGAACCCCTCCCCTTAAGAAAGATGAGCTAGAACCCTAGGACTGAGCATGAGGTTCCAGATGGAGGAGTTGGAGAAGGGACTGAAGAAGCTGAGGGAGTTTGCAACCCCATGGAGGGAGCAACAGTGGCAACTGGCCTGACCCCTCAATGCTCCCGGAGACTGGATCACCAACCAAAGAATACACATGGAGGGACCCATGCTCCTGGAGACTAGGTCACCAACCAAAGAATACACATGGAGGGACCCATGGTGCTGGCTACATATGTGGAAGAGGAGGGTCTTGTTAGCCATCAGGGGGAGGAGAGGCCCTACGGCCTGAGGCTGTTAGATCCCCAGTATAGGAGAATGCCAAGGAGGGAAGAGTGGGTGGGTGGGTGGGTTGGAGAATATCCCCATAGTGGCAGGGGGAGGGGGGAGGAAACAGAGAGGTTCCAAAGGGAGATCTGGAAAGGGGGAAACATTTGAAATGTAAATAAAGTATGAAAAAAAATAAAGATGAGCTAGGCATTTTTCCCCTTGAAACTTCAGATTCACTTTTACAATTGCCTTACATTTTTATGCAAAAGAAATCCCCCCCTACAAGAATGTCTCAGTTTAGAATTCTGTCTGAGAGAGAAAGTGGAAATTAAAATTAATCACATTGTTAGATATACTTGCATATTTATAATATGCTAGGTAAGGATGATTCTGTAGATTTAAAAATTATTAGAATCATAAAATGAGATATTAAGATAACTATTTTAAAATAATGCTGTAATATTTTCAATGTTTACTGAAGAAAGATTGGATAATAAAATTTTGATTTGTTATCTTTGTATTTTTTTCAAAAAGAGGCCAGAGTGGTTAAAAATGAAACAATAACACCTAGTTGATAAATCCTACAGTGGCCCTGATTCTTTTCATCTTACTTATTTATTTAGATCTCTGAGTATACTGTATATACATGAATATCATGTATGCACATTTTGTGTGCAGCCAGCCTAGGGCACTGGGTGTCTTCCTCTGTCCTTCACCATCTTATTTTTTGAGACAGGGTTTCTCAGTGAACCAGAAGCTTGCCATCTGGCTAGACTGGCTGACTAGTGAACTCCGGGGAGCTGCCTATCTCGGATCTCCAGCGTTGTGAGTACAGGTGCACACATCCAATACAGTTTTACATGTGGTTCCAGGGATCAAACTCAGATCCTCATACCTACAGAACAGGTGATGTGCCCATGCCCTGTGCACATTTTCTCAAAGATTCATTTATCACTACTCATGGTTTCTCCATTGAAAATGAAAAACAATTACTCAGGACCCCTATTTTTTAAGTATAAAAGTATTGGATCTAAACATGTAGTGCCCACTGCAATACTAATAGGCTTCTCATAAGATATGCTGTGAATATTTCTTCCATACTCATTGATTCAAACGATTATTGTGATTTTATCATGATATTCTAAGTGTAAAATAGTCATTATTACTCTTGGCTAAGAAAAGACGGCCTGAGTTTTTTAGCCTGGTGTCCAACTTGTAATACAACATGGCTGAGAGCTCACTCTTCTTCCTGGCTCAGGTCCTCATGGGGTAATCTGGCTTTTCCTGTCTCTCCTGCCTCAGAATCTAGAATTTTTATGGGTCTTTACAAGGTATGTTCTATCTGCCCAACTTTTTCCTGCTAAGAGTCTAGTCTTCTTTGTTTTCAAGCCACTCTCCCTGTCACCTCTGATAAGGGCCTTTGCAGACATGCCTGTCTCTAAGCAGTTCTTTCTTACTCTGTGTTCTTAAAACTATTGTGGGGTCACTGCAGCCTAGCCATCATGTGTCTCATTAGACTCTGAACAGCACAGCCAGAATGGTCTTCAAGTTCCCATATTGTCTTTTGCCCCCTAGTGGAGAAGAGATAAGTTGCAGCATTCTGTGGGGAAAAAAAAGCACACTCAAAATGTTTGTTTTTATCCAGTTCTTTTTATTCTAGAGTCTAGAAGCTGTGTTAAAGATATTTTTTAGTACTTCAGCTATCTTCCACTCATAATAGATAAAGCTGATATGATAGAAACAGGAAAATTGTGATTTTTTTAAAAGTATTTTTCTTTGTAAAGCTCTTTACATACTATTATCAGGTTTCTGAAAACAAAAACAATAACAAAAAAACCAATGCAGCCCTGCCATGACTTCATGTGGCCAAAGCAACCTAATTTACATACAAACAGAAAATATTACATAAACTGGAAGTTTATGATGCATTAAAATAATATACCTGGGACTAGGGACATGACAGGATGGTTAAGGTTGTTAGCTACTCTTCTAAAGGACCCAGGTTCAATCCTCAGCATGTGCATGGCAGCTACCCCATCTGTAGCTGCAGTTCTGGAAGATATGATGCCTTCTTGAGAAACAGTCGCAGATGAATTAGATTCTGCCAGGGCAATTGTTATGAGAGTTGATCTGGGACCCTGCATGGTCTCTTGCTTCCTGATTTACTGTGTGATCTCTCTGTCCTGCATAGGTTCCCGTCATAGTGCTAGCTGCCATGAAACCATGAAATTGTGTGTGCTGTCATACAGCCAGAGGCCCTCAATGGAACTAAGCAGACACCAGTGCCATCTCCTTGGAGTTCTGAAACCATGAGATGAATAAAACATTTCTCTATGTAAAGTACTCACATCTGCATGTATTACTCTAACCAGACTAAGACAAATGGCAAGAGTGTATCATGTTATAGTTACTGGAAAGGGATTTACCAGGAAATACCAATGGCGCTCCATCCATGTAGATTTTTATAATTAGAAAGGTCAAAGGTAAAGATGACACTTCACTGCTTTTGAAGAGATCCCTGGCAATGTATCACTTTTGTTATGTCTTATATGTTCAAAGTCAGTTGCCAACCTGTGCATAGTATTTCCCAGAGTACAGTAAATGATAACTACTCCCCTACAGTTGTGAGATTTTCCCTACAAAACCATCTTAATTCTGATAGAAAAAAATTGTCCATAGGAATCCTTCCCATGTTTAAAAAAAAATTGTACCTTTACCACATGACCAACCATTATTTCGTGACTTAGCACTTGCCACAACCAAGAGTCAAGTGTTATCAAAAGTTGTTCTTCAGTGTTTTTATACTATATCATTATTCTTTTAAATAGATCAATTAAATTGTGTAGATACCCTTAGATTTCCATGTAAACAAACTTAGCAATACTTTGGGCATCCTGGTTGTGGTAGTTTGAATATGCTTGGGTCATAGAAAGTAGAACTATTAGGAAGTGTGGCCTTGTTGAAATGATTGTGGCTTGCTGAAGAAAGTGTATCACTGTGTAGGACTTTGAGGACTCCAATGCTCAGGCTCCGCCCAGTTCAGCAGATCAAGATGTAGATATCAGGCTCTTTCAGCACCATACCTGCATGGACACTGCCATGCTTCCCACTGTTGTGATAATGGATTGAATCTCTAAAACTGTAAGCCTGTCCTGATTAAATGTTTGCCTTTATAAGAGTTGCCTTGGTTATGTCATCTCTTCACAGCAATGGAAACCCAGACTAAGACATTGGTACTGGTATTTCTATGGTTATCCTGATATCAGTAACTTATATAGGGTATGTTTTAGCATTCCTATTTGTAAATTAGCTGGAGAACTATGGAAAGGAAGCAGATTTGATATTGGTGGGCCAGAGATGGAGAATTCTATAGGTTCCAAAAATGAGACCCATCTGAAAAAATTCATGAGAGCCTAAATAAGTGGAAACTAGGAAGGATTCTGCCAATGTCATTCTCACAGCATCACCCATCCATCACGCCATCCCTGAAATTATTTTCTGACAATCTTTTTGACTCATCTTTAAAACCAAGAGAAAAGTAATGAGATATCATTTCCCTTCAAACCTATATGCTTCTGCTGTGGAACTCATAATTCTTTTGATTTTGTTTCTACTGTACTTGACATCTCCGTTAATTTTCATACAAAATGATCTACATACTTATTCTTCTATATCTATTTTGTAATCAGTAAAACTGACCTGTTAGAGGGAGAGAGAGAGAGAGAGAGAGAGAGAGAGAGAGAGAGAGAGAGCTTTAAGTCAGTTGTGGAATCCCAGTATTTTAACTGTAGAGAAAAGGTCAGGAGTTTAAGGTCATCCTTGGTCACATAGTAATATGATGCTAGCCTTGGCTACATTTGGCTCTATCTCGAACAAACTATGTAATTAATTAAAAAGAAAACTTGAGCTTGGACAGTAATTTAATCCCTATAATTAATATATACACATTGCATATGCAAGAAAATCCTATACGAGTGTTTCTTCTGTATTTGCTCTCAAATTATTAAAGTATCCAAACATTTTTTGTTTAATTAGTTTAAATCCAACAACAACATCATATAACCATGGTGCTATTTTGGAAAATCTGATTTTAAAAATGCTCTGTCTCTGATAGAAATGTATTTTAAAAATCAGTCACTCTGTGGGCTACAATTAAAACCTGGACAGAATGGATGTTTAATTTGTCTAATGTGTCTGCCCAGTGGTACACTACTGGCAAACAGTGACTTTTGTCTCCAGAGTTGCTGACAGAGATGTTGTGGGATGTACTGAAGTGGAAATGTCCTCTCAGCCGTGTGCTTCCCTCTCTGTTTCAGCAATATTAGAATCTGAGCTAACTACAGTATCCTTACAGAACCTTCTTGGGGATCCTCTCATTTTACCAGGGTGACTTAAGGTGATTGTTTTGTTTCACAAATCCACTCAAGCAAATGTATCTAAATCTCAGTATTATGATACTCTGAGGGGAAGTATGAGATGCTTCCACCTCTGTGCACTGGCACACATCAAATTCCCTAAAGAAGCTTGAGCTTCTCTACAGTACTGTCTGCACGCATGTGTCAATAGCACCATCTATTTCCCTGGTAGCTAAGCAGACACATGAACACATAAGTATAAGGATATATGATATGTTTTACTCTTCATTGCTTTCTGATTTTGAAAAAAAAATCTTATTGACAATCCAGTATGTGTTATCATGAATGATTAGGAACCAATGATCTAAACAGAAAACATGGCACCCAGGGGGAAAGAAGGCAGAATGAGGATGCTTAGAGCTGAAGCAGCCTCTAGGCTGAAGGATGGAATTAAAGGGTAAGGGACAAGGACTATCTCAGTGTGGAAGTCCAACTAAGAAGCCAGAGTGTAATAAAAAATAGAACGAGAACTCCACAAAATGGATTAATTTGTTCAAAGCAAATGCTCTTTACAGCTTGAATACCTTTCACCATGAACATATTCAAAACTATTCAGTCTACACATTTGAAGCCTTTCAGGGATAAATGATAGAATTATTTACACAACCAGAAAAAAATAGACTGTAGTCACACATTCAGTGCAGGCATGACTTTAATCTAACATTTCTTAGAATATTCTTGCTGTCTCTGCTGCTGTTGACCCTTTCCTCTTATAAATGTATGTTTATATAGGTCCCTGTACATGGATTTCCGATAGATAGATGGAAGGGCTGAAGAGAAGCTGGGCTCATTTTATACTTCCTTGTCTGAGTCTTTGTATCTCAGGCCAAGTTGGGACACTGATTAATGTGCAGTACAGATGTCAGCTGTGCAATCAACATTTGACACTGGCTGGCAGGATGACTTGTCTGTGCAGGTGACGATCTCCGTTTGCTTGGATTTGTGTAGGTATCTGCTCCTCCCCAGGAGAAGAAGTATCCCTGGGGCATCTCAAGTACTTTTATTTCCTAGACTTGAGGTTGGGAAACAAAAGTCTAGCTCTAGCTAATGAGATTTCTTATAATGTTTCTAAGACGCAAAGCTGTTTAATGAGGACTTGCCAAATGATCATAGATGCAAATGATCCTTCTTCCACAGCTACTCCAACAGATGGATTTCCAAGGGAGAGAAATAATTCATCCATGATATTCAAAGTTAATGCAGACTTGGTTATTCAAACCTGTGTCTGACACTTAAAAGTTTGGTACCCTTATGTAAAGTTAATGGCTGTCTGGATTTCACATGTATGTCTGTGATATTAGTAAGATAATACCTGTACAATGCACTGTAGAGATGTTTAAATAAGGTGATCTCCAGGAGTCAATGTGGCATTCAATGGGTTCTAAGGAGTGGTGGTAAGCTCATCTTTCTAATTTCTTTTTTATACTCAATTGGCAACATAAAAATGTCCTAATGATGACAAAAACAGGTTCCATATTATAATTTCATGGTGTATTAGTACTTTAACTATGTACAGATGATGATAATGGTTGGTCCCATTCCATAATAAGACCGCAGGTTAAATTTTATTTAAACACAGTTTCAGTTATCTGCTCAGAGTATATCCAAAAATGGTGTCTTCCATGCCATCCTATAGACTGCCCTTATGATAATGTTTAATAGCAGATAATATTTAAAGAAAACTTATTTATAACTTGCTTATTATTTTTACTATTATTATTCTTGTGACACATATGAGAGTGAAGGTATAGTCACTCAAATACACATAAATATACTCAATTTTTAGCATTACTATTGTTTCTGTCCTGTAGA
Organism: Rhynchomys soricoides; assembly: GCA_019843965.1. Classification (NCBI taxonomy): domain Eukaryota; kingdom Metazoa; phylum Chordata; class Mammalia; order Rodentia; family Muridae; genus Rhynchomys; species Rhynchomys soricoides. Next base: position 10,505,421 of record JADRCH010000064.1, on the reverse strand, counting down.
GCCTAAAAGATGTCTGCAAGCTGAACCTGAGTTCCTAATTTACATACATAGTCCAATTTGTTCAAAGACATGGAGAAGATAGGTAACCTGTCAGCTCTATCATCTTATCCTCTAGAAGACTGGGCAATTTCCCAAAAAGCTAAAGTATGGTGCTGCCCCCACTTTATGTTACAATTAGTTTAGAAGAATTTCACTTCTAAATAAGACTGAAAATTAGAATCTGGTCAAAGAGTGTAGTAGAAAATCTCGAGGAATCATGTAGAAGATTTATCTTGATTAATCAAGAGTGTTCAATAAAGGAAGAGAAAATACCTGTTCATCTCTGGTTACCTATATGATCCTGTTCATCTCTGGTTACCTATATGATCCTGTTCATCTCTGGCTACCTATATGATCCTGTTCATCTCTGGCTACCTATATGATCCTGTTCATCTCTGGTTACCTATATGATCCTGTTCATCTCTGGTTACCTATATGATCCTGTTCATCTCTGGTTACCTATATGATCCTGTTCATCTCTGGTTACCTATATGATCTTTACTCTGTGGGCTTCTTATCCAAGCAGGTGTTTATTACTTCTGTATCTACTCTGATTTATTATCTCTTCTGAACCCAAATTTTTATCAGTTAGCTGATTGATTTACCTTTAAGTTTACACTTCCTTCCAGCATAAAAACAAATAACAGCAGTAACAATAACAAACTTTCAGTTAAAAATCTTCTATTCATAGGTGAGGAAGGAATCCAAATTGAGGATCTTCATCAAGTCTCTCCTCTTGGAGCTCTGAAAACCCCATGGAAAAAGGAGAGGGAGAATTGTGGGTGACAAAGGGGTCAAGGACACCTGAACAATACAGCCCACAAAATACACTAAAGGCTAATAGGGGTGTACAGAGACTGAAG
>JADRCH010000064.1:10491132-10504509 GCA_019843965.1 Rhynchomys soricoides | reverse complement strand
AGAATCTTCTACCAAGCTAAGCAGTCCTTTAGAACACACACACACACACACACACACACACACACACACACACACATGCGCACACACAGACACCTAAAAGAAAAGCCAGAAATTCATTACCAGTGGACTTGCCTCACAGGAGAGGTTTGAATTATTATGAAGGGGTGCTCATGAACAGTGAACAGCAAAGAGAACCTGCACTGTACAGGTAAGAACTCTGTCAAATTCACAATACTCTAATGCAATAATGGTTGTAGTTAAATCATGCTTTGCTACAGTATAAAAGTTTAAAAGTCTTAATATTAAAAACAACTATAGCTATGATATGCAGCTAATCATATACAATTAAAAAGGACACTATGGTATCAGTAGCATAAACTCCAAGGAAAGGATGCTGGACTGTAGAGTTTTAAATATGCTGTGGAAGGTAAGTTATCAGTTTCAAATCGATCATTTTCAACTGATATTATATGAAAGACTCAGTAAAAAGAGAAAATTTACAGTTAATAAACAAAAAAAGAAAATAATCAATCACACTGTGTAAACAGGCGTTATAGTACAGAGACAAAGGAGAATAAAAACAGCAGAGAAACCATAAATTATAAAATAGCAAGTGACCTTTTGACATTTTGAAATGTTACTGATCACAAAATAAATATATAAAGGGGTCAAATTCTCAAATAGAAGTATTTTTACTGAACAGCTTTTAACAAATATTGATCCATATATTACACACAGGAGACTTGTATGGACTTTAAGAGCACATGCATACTGAAATTAATGTGATGAAAATATCCATCATAGGCTATTGATAACCAGAAGAGAGCAAGGGTAATAATATTTATATCATAGTGATATAGGCTATTCAAAGACTACTTAAAGAAACAAAAATATTGATCATATAATCAGAACTGGGCTTGTTCATCAAGAGGACTTGATAATTTTAATATATAAACAGAACATAATACATAATAGCAGGACACATAAATATATAATTATACATATACATATATGTATATATAAATTTAATATTAGCCTAAATTAAAGGAAAAATGAATAGTGATTCAATAATTGTAAAAGATTTAGGATCTCACCTTCCATGATGTGAAAACCAAAGCATATTAAAAAACTGGTAGACTTGAAAAATAATCTGGAACAAGTAGACAAATATGAAGAAAGATTACATGCCATTTATATACTTTTATTTCAAGCATACACAATATTCACCCTTATAGACTGTCTACTAAGTCACAAGAATGATCATAATTTAAGACTGAAATTGTATCAAATATCTTTTTCAACCACAATCATATGAATTCAAGAACACAATAGACAAAAATTCATAAACTCATACACACAAAAACAGTGATCAATGGATGAACCAAAGAAATTCCAAAGGAAGCCACCAAGTATCTTGAGAAAACTAAAGTAGAAACACAAGTTGCGAAAATGTATGGGATGTAGCAAGAACAGGTCAGTGAAGACATTTTACAGCCACGTGCACAGTGGAGTCTTATACAGCCAGGAGGGGAAAAACGGTTGTATAAATTTTAGGTAAATAGACAGAAACAGATGGAGGATATAATGTTATATGATAGAGGCAAGGTTCAGAAAGTAAATGTCACATCTTCTCACATATGACACATACAAAAGGAAGGTATTTGTGGATACATTCTTAGAAAGAAGACCTAATGGGACTGAGTCATGAAGAAGGAGAAAGATCCAAAGAGTGGTAGCATATTAGGAGGTCAGTTGGTATCAAAATGCATTTCAACCCAGGAAACATCAGGACCTGATGGTCACAGAGAACTTCCAATGAAACATTTACAGAATCAATGTAAATTCTCCTTACTCTGTGTAAATATGAGAAACATTTCCAAACTTAATGAATGAGGCTGGTGTTACTCTGATATCAGACACAGATAAGGCCACTAAGAGAAGAGAAAACCATGGGTTAACATCTGATAAGAATAAATGCATGTCTCCTCAAGAAAATTTCATAAAACTAAACAACAAAAGTAATCAACTGAGGTTTGCCCCTAACATGTATTGTAAGTGGTCCATGAGAGTCAAATCTTATTAACAGAATAACAGCTAGAGAGTATATGTCCATATCAATAGATACAGATCTACTTTGTTTTTAATTCAGCATTTTAAAAGTTAGTAGCCTTCTCAAATTAGGTAAAATTACATGCTAAAGGCCATGTATGAGACATCTACCCTACACAAGAACAGTAGGAAGCTTTACCTGCGAGATCCTGAAAGATGAAGAAAGACAAATCTCAACATTGTTTGGCACCTATTACTTTAAGTCCTAGGCAGAACAGGTAGGTAAAGTAACAACACAATCAATAATAGAGTTCATAATTAAGAGAAAGAAGCAAAATTGTTTTTGCTTGAAGTTGACATATTTTATGCATTAAAATGCCAAGAGACACTACTAAAAGCAACAGGATGAGCAATCAATAATGTTGCAGCTTACAGAAACAGCACACAAAAATCAATTGCATTTTTATAAATGAATAAAAACCCATCTGATTAAAAACAATCATAAAAGCTGTCCCACTTTAATAGATATAAATAAAATATTTGGGAAGAGATTTAACAAAAAGAATAAAGGACTTTTCAGTCTTGAACTATAAAATACTCAGAAAGTAAAGACATAAAAAGAAAGAAACTCAATAGTAATAGATTGGAAGAACAAATGTTGAAATGCCCAGACTACACCTACATGATATATAGATATAGACAGGTCAAACTTTCAATGACTTTTGTTTGTCAAAGTAGACGATACAAACCTTTCATTTAGTGGAGCCAACTGGGACACAAACAGCTAAAGTCATCTTGGGTAAAACAAATCTAGAGTCATCATATTACATGGTCAAAGTTTGCTACAAACTGTAGCAATTAAAATGGCCAAGTCCTGTTACAGACATATATCAATAGAATATGTGTCTAGTTTTTTATGAGTTTGGAAATAACTAAAATCATTCAGATCCACTGATTTCCAATAAAGATGCCTAGAACATACTCTGGGAAAAAAGGTAGTCCTGTTATAAATTGTGTGAGAAAACTTGATGTCCATATGCAAAGAGAGTCTATCTTTATCTTGTGCCACAGTGAATAAATTCAAGATTGATTAAAGGCTTAACCTTAAGTCCCAAAACTATAAAACTTCTAGAAGAAATAAAGAAAAAAAAGTTCCATGACATTATTCTGAGTGATTATGTTATAGATATGTTCCAAACACAAATGCCAAAAGCAAAAATCAACAGAGGGATAAAACTGGAATAAAATAATGTGTAACATATTTAACTTCTAAAAGAATATCTGAATACACATAAAGCAGTATAGAACTCAACCTACAGAACACTGTTTTTATTTGGTTTTGAGGGGGTTTTTTTTGGTTATGCTATAATGAATTTGAATAGCAAACTTAAGAAGGACAGCACAGAAGACAGATGTTAAAAGCATGTACTCACATGGAAGACATCTCAGTTACAGAACCACAGTGGAGGGTTGAGGTCTACTGTATGTTAAAAACATTCCCAACACCATTTAATTACCACCCATAAAAAATTACTTATGTTTTAAATCTTTAAATGCAGTCATTGTCCAGAAAATGATAATACTTTTTAAAAATAATTGTTATAAGGTTTAACTATTGAAACATGTCAATTGAAACAATTTGCCTTCATTAATGCTTTACATCTTGAATTTATATTAAAAATTCCCACATAAATGAAAATAGGAAAACTGCAAATACCTGGTTTCTGTCTTATATTTTTCCACTCACAATCATATACTTAGGTACCTTTTGACACCATGGAGGGGGAATCTAACATTCAGAACTACTGATAACAGGAAGAAGAGAAAATATTTTGAGAATGAAATATTTCCCCTCATAATGAATTCTTAAGCAGGTTCTCCACATATATGGCATGCTGGCTGGATATTTTTGGCATAATTGTTACACATTTGACATGGGCACCAACCATACTGTGTTGTCTTTAAACAGGTCAGCCAGATGGACCTTACTTGCCTGCTGCAGAACACCAATAGCTGCATTCTGGAAGCACAGACTTGTTTTGAAGTCCTGAGCAATGTCTTGCACCAGAGGCTGGAAGGAGAGCTTGCAAATCAGGCCAGTGGACTTCTGATAGCATCTGAATGCCACAGGACCAGGCCTTTAATGATGAGGTTTCCTCACCCAGTAGAACACACACGCACTCCAACCAGCAATTTTTATAGCCAGTTGTTTCCTGGGTGCTTTACCACCAGTGAATTTGCAGGCAGGCTACTTATAGGAACCATGATATGGGCACTTTCTTGAAAGGTGGTGCTGTCAGTAGAAAACAGCAATGATACAGCTAAAGCTATGGACCCTGTTTTGGTTTTCTAAAGACAGGTGCTCATTCTGCAGCATAGAGATGACCTGGAATTTATGTAGCCTAGGCTGTCCATCCTTATGTTCACACTTCTTGTGCACAATTCCTGGGTATTGGGATTACCACCTGTCAATCAATTACCTGTCTCAAGGGACTATTTTTATGACCCCCTGTTTGTATGGTGTCCACTATATGTATATAAAAGCCTTTGGTAAATAAAATGTTATTAGTTATGGATAAATTTTTTAAAAAAATTTACATAGCAATTGATACAATTACAAACTTACAGAGTTGGGGAAAATATTTGAATACTTGGGAACTATACATCTTATAAGTGATTCCTATCCAAAATGGGTAGGAAACACAAATAAGTCAATGCCAGCAGGACTTTAATCTAGGCAAAGGGAAGACTCCCCCTTGAGCAGCCTATTTCCACATTCTGGGGCATGTCTTTGTCACTCAGGCTGTTCCTTCTGTTCTTGTGACTCAAGTCTTTATTAAAATCTTATAACAAACTTCAACTTTGCTTTTAAAAATAAGGCAAGGAAACTAAGCAGACATTCCCCAAAAGAAGGTATATGATTAGTCAATAGATGCGTGGAAGTGTTGAACACAATTAGTCTTCAGACAAGTGCAAATGAAACATATGATTAGCTATCATCTCAGACCAGTTAAGACTGCTATCAAGATGATAAGCCATAGGGACTGGCAGCTAAGGGATAGCAATGCAGAGACAGTTTTAGTAGGGGTGTATGTTGGTATATCTACTACAGAAAACAACATGGAAGTTCCTCAAAAATTAAAATTAGAAGGGAAGGCTTGATAAGTTAATGGTTAAGAGCATTAAAGATATCTTCACATTTGCTCAGGAGGCAGAATGCAAGCACCACCTTAAGTCACATGTTGAGATTTAATAGTCAGCACAGCATATTCAAGACACAGATCCATTTACAAATTTTCAGCTTGACTCTGAAGTGTTTTTTGAAAGTGTGAGCTCCAGTCTCAGTTGCCTTAATTCCAGTCATATTACTTCTAGTAAGTTAATAATCCTGTATTTCAACACATATGATGCACAAGAACCATGCCAGATATTGCTATGAAAAAAAAAAAAAAAGTAGACTCCTGACAGAGCTTTAACATGAAACAGAAGAAGGAAGGAAGAAGGGAGGGAGGGAGGGAAGAAAGGAAAGAAGGAAGGAAGGAGGGAAGGAAAGAAAGAAGGAAGGAGGGAAGGAAAGAAGGAAGGAGGAAAGGAGGGAAGACCGGTCCTTTCTTGTGATGACTGAAATGAATAACCTCGAATCCTTGTCTATCTTTAATATGTTCTTCACTCTTAGAGGAAAAGTAGGGGGAGAAGAGCTTTTAATAAATTTTGTATGGTGTTCTTTCATTTTAAAATAATATTTTATTTGTTCTTTGAATGCTGTATATATTAATAATGTGAATTGTGGTCTTCTGTTTAAGCCTTCTCCTGCCCTCTCAGTTATCCACCCCTCATCCCCCATTTCTTCTATATTTGGCCTGATATACTCTTCCTCTCTATGTTTGCTTATATTTTACTAGCGCTCTCTCCATTACTATGTCTGTTTGCAGTAGCCCATTTCTAATTACCAGGCTTGCGCATGGACTCCTAGTTAAACATGCAAAACAAAAGTTTCAGTGCTTGGATTCATATATGAAACAAGAATTTTTCTGAGTCTGGGTGACCCCACTCATATATTTTTTGTAGTTCTATACATTTACCTTCAAATTTCATTTTTTTTATAGTTGAGTAATATTCCACATATATATGTACCACATTTTTTACTATTAATTTATCAGTTGACAGACATTTCGATTGACTCCATCTCCTAGTTATTGCAAATAGAGCAGCAAAACCATGAATGTGTAGGAATCTGGATATAAAGTCGTTGGTGTATATTCGCAACAGCTGGGCCATACAACACTTCTCTTTTTAGTTTTTGAGAAGCCTCCAGACTGATTTCTAAATCGACTCCCCTAGTTTACATTCACACTAATAGCAGTTAAGGGCTCCCTTTTCCAGTAATAGCAGCTTTTATTGTCATTTGTATTCCTGATTATGGCTATTCTCACGGGGGATGATTTGGCCACTTAAAGTGGTTTAAATGTGAATTTCTCTAAATGACAAAGATGTTGAGCACCTCTTAAAATGTTGGCTAGCCATTTATATTTCTTGTTTTGAGAATTTTCTATTGGGTCCTACCACTCATTTTGAATTGGTTTCCTGTTTTCATGTTTAGCCTTTGCATTCTTAGTAGATTCTAGATGTGGTGTTGGATTTATAGCTGCCATTTTCTCCCATTGTGCAGGCCGCCTCTTCAGTCAACTGGCAGGTTCACCTGCTGTAACTGAAGCTTTGTAATGTGCTGCCATCTCATTTCAATTGCTGGTCTTACTTCCTGTGCTGAGGGAGTCCTGTTCAGAAAGTCCTTACTTACTCTTAATAGTTGAAGTTTACTCTCCTTTATCCTGCAGTGGTTTCAGAGAATTGGCCTTTATATGGGAAGTCCCGAGCACATTTGGAGTTCAGTTTTATGCAGAGTAAGAGATAAAGGTCCAGTTTCGTTTTTTCCATGGGTTAAGAATCAGGTTTTCCTGCATAGTTTTTAAAGCACTGCTTTTTCTTCCATTTATGTTTTTGATGACTTTGTGTGCTTTCTGGCTGCATTGCTAGAGAAGTCACAGTTTTCATTGAAGTTGGTGAACTTCGTAGAGCAACCTAGCACTGACAGCCTCCCTGAACCTACTTCAGCCTCTGACACTGTTACTGGCTATAGAGAGGCCTCGTGTGAAGAAATGTGGGTCCTGCTCCAAGACAGTCTCCACCCATCCCCACTGGAGAAAAGTACCTGCTCTTGGTCACTAATGCCATATTTCTAGAGACACACATTTCTTGGGCCCTTGTTTTTGCCCAAGGTAGGTGCAACCTAGGCTGCAAACAACTGGTTTGGAGGGACAGGGATTCAGTTAAATAGCATTCTACATGCCAAAGAATAAACTGACAGAAATGATGGTTTTCAATCTCCTCCCTGCTGAACAGTTAAATGTAGCATCTCCTGCCCCCTCCTTGGATGGTTCTCAGTTACTTCCTGACACCCTATTTTAAAAATACTGAGACTCTAAAGTAGTGTTAATTCCAAAACTGCTGCTCTGACTTTCAGAAATTGTCTCTTTGCTCTCTTAAATTATACAACTTACAAGCAAAAAAATCTGTGCTAAGAGACACACTGGTGTTTGTGGAGGCAGGAACAGGGTAGTAGAGAAAAGCTTCCTTCCTTCCAAGTTAGGAAGTTGGCCACCACATTTCCTGGGAGCCTACACGAGACAACATTCTCACCTTCATCTTCAGCCTCTGGGATTCTGCTGGGGAGAAAGGAGATTTGCCAAAATCAAAACACCTCCTCAGACAGCACTGTGACTTTTCCTGCCTGGTGGAAATCTACATTCTTGTCAGCAATTGCAACCTTGGAAGAAAGATTCATGGAGGCAGCCATCTGTCAGGGAAATGGATGCCCTGTGTTTACCCTAAAACTGGCTTTTGTCAGACTTACAGCAAGATGGTTCCCAGTCTGCAATGCGCTCCAGTGTGATCCTGCAGGCTGAACTCAAAATTCATGTCACTGACATAAATGTAAACAGGATTCAACTCTAGAAGTCTGTCCCACTTTTGTATTTCTTAGCAAGATGGACTGACTGTATTACTAGCCTTTCAGGGCCCCAGTGGGATCTTTTGTAAAATGAATTTCAGAACACTGGGTTCAATGCTATGCTGCACAGGAAATGACCAACACCTTACTAACTAGGCACTTGTTAAATGTTGTTTCCTTCCAGGCATTTTGTTGATGCTGATGTTGGAGAGGGCCACCATTAACATTATCTACAGTCTAGGAGTGGAGGAAGCAGCTGGAAAATAGGATCTGCCCTGTCTACCTCTCTACACAGTCATACCTGTGATTTCGCCAGTGCCGTAGGGACACATAAGGCCAACTCTGAAAATGAGGACAATCCACCATGCAACAACAGCTCTTTTGCTTCTGTCCAAAAGCACAAGCTGTTTGAAAACTCTTCATAGAGGCAGAGGTAGTTCTCATGAGGCTGGATCACTTGGCAGAACTCTTGAAATATTAGATCATCATCCCATTTATCTTAAGAAAATCCCTGAAAGTGTGCTGATTTGGTTGGATGGAGGCCAGCAACATGACAGTTGTCAGAATGATAACTGTAAAGCAGAGTGCAGCCTTAAGGGAGATCTGTATCAAAGTGTAGACAGTTTGTACAGACCTGGGAGGTCTGTATCAAAGTGTAGACAGTTTGTTATATTTGTGTGTGTGTGTGTGTGTGTGTGTGTGTGTGTTTACAATGGCAAGGTCTTCATCACCTTATCTGTAGTCTTCTTTTGTACCATAAATGAACTTCTATCCAGGATATACAAAAATCTGCCTTCATTTGGCATTGTTGTTAACATTCATGCTCTAAACAATTAAATCATTTAATTTTATAAATTATAATTATTTGCTGACTGGAAATGCTATGAAGTGGTTTGAATATCATATTTGGAGTTAAACAAACTTTAATTGGCAGAATGTAGCTCATGATCTATTTCACAAGGGGTGCTCACATCCCAGTGACATGATATACAAGGGCATCAAAGCAAGATATCAGGTAACACTCCAAGTAACCAGAGGTAAGAGGCAGGTATAGCACTCAGATGATGAATGTGGTTATTGCTTTCAAGATATTGCCATTTGAAGACTTGAAACTTTTACTGTTGGACACAGGAGGAATAATTTTTTATGGAAACCAGGGGTTTCTTCATTTTCTTGAGAAAATAAATAACCAGCAGATGTAATCTTTCAGTTTAAATGTCTCAGTTGGTATCAGACAGCCAGCACCTGGGGAAGGCCAAACATCGTTGCGTATGTTGGCTCTAAATAGCACAGATAAATGTAGAATCTCCACTGGCCAAATTGAGGATAATCTCTTCGGCTTGTGAAACTAGTTGTTCAAGTTCAAATCCAATTCAAGAACCATGTGCAGTCTAGTGTAATTGGGTCATTATGGGGTCTCTCATGATTCTTCTGTATATTATCTTTCTTGATTACCTCACTTTTCTCCTGCTTGCTTACTAAGCTACTCACATGCTTAACTACTCTGTCCCTGTCATTACATCTATGGGGATATTAGTAAGTTAACCAACATGTTTGTTTATTAGAGTGTCCCTGTGGGACACTCTATATGTGTCTATGAAATTATACATGTGTCAGTGTAGATATCCATCACCAGATGAATGGATAGTAAAAGTATGGTGTGTGTGTGTGTGTGTGTGTGTGTGTGTGTGTGTATAATGGAAATTTACTTAATTGTGAAGAAAAATGAAATTCGCGGTAAAATGGATGTGGAAAATATAAGAGTAAACAATATGGCTCAATCTCAGGAAGATAAGAGCCATATATGCATTATCTCTCACGCACAGCCATAGCTTGCAATGTATACATCTGCATATAAAACTTGTGCAAAAGTGGACAGTCCTAAATAATTGCCAAAGGAGAACAAGGGGGTGGGTGTAAAATGGTGCTAGGAAGTAGTCTTTGTGCAGTAAGACACATGTGATATAAAGATGGGAGTTACCATGTCAGGGAGAAGTCAACTCAGTGGGGAATTGAAGGGGAGGAAGATTCACTATAATACTTTTTTTAAGTGCCATAATGTGGAGTTGGAGACATCGTCCAGTGGTCAAGAGCACTTGTTTCTCTTGCAGAGAACCCTGAGTTTGGTTCCCAACACCCACATCGTAGCTCACAGCCTTCAATTACAAGAGATCTGACATCTGCTGGGCTCCACCAACACTAGGCAAACATGTGGTACACAGACGTACATGAGTCAAAGCACCCTTCCTCACACACAAGATACAATAATAAAATAAAATATTTCCAAACGTTATGATAACTAATAGTTTGTATACTAATTTAAAAAATAAAGTGGAGTGGAACTTTTACACCGAGATGAGTAACTGTCACATTTTCCTCCTTTGTCTCCTTACTCCAATAGCTTCCAGAATTTTCTACATCAGGCAGAGGAGTATCTCCGTTTTGGGAGATTTTGGGATGAGGGATTTCCTTCCCTTCCCTTGCTTCTTAGCAAAGTACACAATGAAAAGAACATTTAGGAACAAAGAACCATCCACAAATTATTTCAGTAAATGTTTTTAGCCCTGTGTGATTCCTAAATGTCACAGATATATAAATGCTGGCATTACAACAGAACTGAGAGGGAATTCAGGCCTTCATTACCTTCACCATAACACTGAACAGGAGTGAAAGAACTGGAAGAGCCATTGCTCTGCTCCTATTTTCCCAAGTAGGAGGCTGCTCTCTATACTTTGTCCTGTTCCTTAGGTGATGCAGGTCACACACATCTAAGTTGTCTTTGCCTATGTGAAGACATGAGGAGTATTTGAATATCTAAACTTCCTAAAGGTTTCCAGTAATTTCAAGATGTCTGTTGTTAGCCAGGGTTAAAAGATAAAAATCATTACCTGGAGACTTCCAGTAAGGACCCACTCTGGACAGTGCTACAGTAAAGACCCACTATGGACTAAGCATTTCATTGACTTTTATTCTCAACATTCCATGTTTACAGTCATTGTGCATGACTGTGTTATTGTAGGAAGTCAGGGTAAGCATATATAGTTTGACTAATGTTCCACTAACTGGTGGAATGTGACTAATAAGCATAGTATTTCCTTCATGGGTCATCTATTAAACCAGAAGGAAACTGTTATGCAAGTGTGCTTCCTGGAACTTTCCTGTATAATTGTGCTTTGGACCATGTTAATAGAAATGAGAACATTCATTCTTTTATTATTAAATTATGAATATCATTCTTAGATTTAGAAACTACTTTGATATTTACTTGGTCTCAGTATAAGGTTCAGTGTAGATATTCAATACATCCTGACTTAGTCATACTGTAGTTATGAAGAGACTCCATGACCACAGTAATTTTTATAAAATAAACCTTTTCATTGAGGCTTGCTTATACTTCAGAGTTTCAGTCCATTTTCATGGCAAGATACATGGCAGTCTCCATGTAGTACAGACCTGGTACTAGAGAAGTAGCTAAGAGTTCGACATGTGCATCTGTAGGGAGCAGGAAGAGAACAAGCGCCTGGGCTTTTCTTCGGCTTCTGAAGCCCCAAAGCCGACCCCAAGTGACAATCTTCCTCTAAAAAAACACACCCACGCCAACAAAGCCCAATTTCCAAATCCTCCTAAATAGTGCCACTCCCAAATGACCAAGCATTCATATATATGAGCCTATGGGGCCATTCTTATTCAATCCACTACACATGCTGTTATTGCATCTTTAAGTTCTGGATGGTTTCACTATATCTCTGCTTTTTTTCTCTTCTTTGTTGAGGTTTTTTTTCTTTTCACAGTTTGTTCCTAAATAGTTTCCTCTTGCTAACTTAATAATGAATTAAACTTACTCAATTATATGATGTTTATAAGTTTTTATCCATTCAATGAGCATCAAAGACATTGAAACATCTATAAGTTTAAAACATCTTGAAATGTATTCTTATCTATATTTCTTGGGAAAACCATCATACAAAAGTATTTTAATAATAAAACTTATGTTGTTAAAATGCTCATTTAATAAAATATAATATATTTTATTTTATATATTATATTATTTTATATATTATACATTTATAAAATATATGTTATATATTATAAAATATAATAAAAATACTTTTAGAATTAAAGTCTGTTCTGGCATCAGGACAGTATAACATAGATAGTTATGTACCTCACATATTCACAAGGCCTACTATATCCAATGCTATTTGTTTGGGCCATACTATGTGGAAAACAGATATGGTTCTGACATTCAATTTAAATTATATGACTCTAGGGGAAGAGGAAGGGAAATACCTGGCCACATAAACATACTCTCATGCTCTGATACAGGAAATGTTATGTCAATGACTGCACCAGTATTTTGGAATGACACTACAATGTTATCTGACAACGACCTTTGGTAAAGGTGTATTCCCTAGGGAGTAATGGCAGCTAGTTTCATAAAGAAGGGGAAGGAAAGAGGGCTCAAACAACTGGTTGATTGGAGCTTCTCTCTTCAGATATTTGCAAAGTTAGACTAGACTTAATTTCAACTAGGTCTTTTATTTCCGCAAATAGCTTCACTGAAGACACATACCACCATGTATTTCTGATTCTGCTTCATTGGATTCATTGAATAAGTCCACATGACTTGACGATGTGAGTTTTCAAATTCATATCCTAGTCTTGAATCTCTCTCACCAAATTAAAGAGTGGTGAGTTCTGAATTTCTGATGTATTTTTTGTTTTTACATTTTTAATTAAAGAAAGTTCTGCTGACACAGAGCTTGAATCTATTAACAATGGTTTGTCCGGTGACTATCTATGACTCCAATTTAGAATAGACAAGCTATGTAAAAAAAATGTCTGCTATTGAAAAAAGATGATTTGAACTCATCAGAAGTGAACTCTTTTGGAATGAGTAGGCACATTTCCTGAAGCTTGAATAACGAATGCAACGTTTTGTACAAAAATGCCCTCTCCATAAATAAGTTACATGGGAACTTCAGCCCAACTCATCCCAAATGGGATGTTACAAATCATTATGTTCCAGATTCCTGCTCTTTTACAACACATTTCAGATTTTACAACACATCTCTAACAGGATTGAGATTTCTAATCTTTAAAATGCAAAAAAGCAAGGAACGTTGGCAATAGCTTTATCTGGTTTAATACCATAACAAGTATAATTGTAGCCTAAACATCCATATTAATGAGGAGCCTGGGGTTAGTAATGGATAAGAAGCCAGAAAGAAGACAGAAAACATAATAAGAATTGATCATTTTGGCAACAGATGTGAGCACACCCAGTGAAATGTTGTGTGTTTTATCTAATACCAACTGGA
>JADRCH010000064.1:10478580-10491122 GCA_019843965.1 Rhynchomys soricoides | reverse complement strand
GCTAAATAATCCTAAGGACATTGCTCTCACCTTGCACTTTGCAAAAGCAAAATCACTGCCTGGCAATATTTTAAAATATTTTCAGAACCACCATGTATGAAATGACAGAAGTCAAGCAACACACAAGGAAATGACACATGAGTAAACTTAGTAAAACAACATCCATAAGAAGCGCACACTTTCTAAGGAGAGGAGGAGTGAATTTGGGAGGGAGGAGGAGAAGAAGGAATGAGACTGGGAGGGAATGAGGGAGGAGTAACTGTGGTCAGGATGTAATATGTAAGAGAAGAATGAATTAATTATAAAAAGGATTGCACATTTTAATTGTCAGTCAATTGTGTTAGTTTCTGTTACAATAGCCAAGTGCCTTAGAAAATAACTCAGGAGGACAAAAGAATAATTTTGATACAGAGTTTGAAGGTTACAGTTCATGAGGTAATGGCCTCATCATTATGAGCTTGTGACATTGAAGCATACCATAGGAGCAGGATATGGGGGGGGGAGTCTTCAAACTGTTCATCTCACATCTATTAGGACAAAGAAAATATGAAGATGCAGACTCTCACTTGTCTTTAGGGTCATGTCCTCCAGGCTCTGAACCTCTCTAGTTAAGTCACATCCTTTAAAGTTTCCACTATTATCTAATATAACACCCTGAAGACTCAGCCTTTATCACATGGACCTTTGGACATGATTGAAAATCTAACCCAAAGCATTTATTTGGGTTTCAGCATTTTTAAAAAATTGAATTATAACTATAGCATTTCCTCCCTCACAATTCTTCCTACACCTACCATACACCTCCCAAACATGTCTACCCTCCTCCTCTCACATCCATAGCCTACTTTAACCAAAAATACAAGAATAAGCATATATATATATATATATATATATATGTACATGTATATGTATGTATATATAACCTGCTGAGTCCATTCATGTGTATGTGAATATGTTTCTAGGGCTGACCATGTGGTATAAGATAACCAGTCAGAAGCTCATCCCTAGAAAAGACTACTTCTCCCTCTCTCAACAGTTATTAATTGTTTGTAACTCTTCATAGAGTGAGGAACCAACGAGATTTCCCCATGATGTTGGAATGTCAGGACTACTCAGACCTTGTTCTGATGTGTTGTTGAGATTTCATAGGTGCAGCTTCCTACACTTGATCCTAGCCAAAAGGTAGAGAAATAATCTGGCCTCCTTATCATGGCTAGAAGGCACAGTCTCACAGCAGACTTACTAGACTTCTGGCTCTTGTAATCTTTCTGAACATCCTCCATGTTCCGTGAGTCTTGAGTGTAAGAGCTGTATTGTGGATGTATCTGTTAGGGCTAGGCACACAGAGTCAGTTATTTTCTGCATTTTGATCATTTGTAGCTTTCTGTAAAAGGTCTCCTGCTGGAAAAAAAATTTTGATATGGTATAACATCTACACTTATGGTTGCCTTTAATGATACATATTTAGAATATATGTAGGAATTATACTGATTTAGGAAATTTGCAGTATCGGGTTCTTCTCTAAGATATTTTTCCCCACTAATCCCAGGTATTTGGCTATGTTTTCAATACCAGGCATAATTTCCCTCCTGTTAACTGGGCCTTAGATCTAATTAAACAGCTGTTGTTTCTCACCAAAACACCAATGTCCCTATTATGCCTTTAGGTATATCTTGGCATGCTGACTCTTGATCCCCAAAGGTTCATGATCATCTCATAATGGAAAATGTCTTCAACCTGTCTGTGAAACTCTTAACTGTTGCAGAATTACTCAAAAGTAAAAGTCCTGAGTCTTTATCTGAAACTCAAAGGGTTCCTGTGAAAGGAAGCAATGGCATAGTGGCCAGAGAGCAGAACAGCAAGTGTGAGGTGAGCAGGTGCTGTGTACCCAAGGGCAGCCAAGACTAGGTACCTCAAATATATCCAGTGCATTCTCAAATCTGTCCTTGCTTCCCATCATGGTCACATGTTATCAGTGAGGAAATTTCCCCTCTATTATGACAATAATATGCAAAATAAGCACCAAATAAAAATATATCTTAGGAAAACTTCAAAAATAAAATAAAATGTACATTTCTAAGTTAAAATGGTGGGATAGACCCAGGATGATTGCTCCTATTTTAAACAGAATGAAAAAAAATTATGAAGAGAAGCCAGCCTAAAGCAAGACTGAAACCCATCAGATCAAGAATTAAATCCTAATCTCCATGGTTAACATCCAGGACACACTGCAATGAGCCTTGAGCTACTAAGAACTTGGATAGCCTTTTTTTCTGTTTTGGCTGATTTTAGCCCGCATGGCCACACGCTTGAGCTGCCTTTGCTAGCTGCCTCTAGCTTTCCATGAAGATAAAATGCTTCTGGTGCCTCCTACTTCTACTTACAGCATTCTGAAGTTCCATCTTGTTTCACCAGATACTTCTGCACATCACTAGATATATTTCAATAATAAATAATGTCCATGTCTTGGTATTAGTCCAGTAAAGTTATTTATGACATTCAATTAAAAGAAAAAATGAGCAAACATTCTGTGAAGTATCTTCTCAGTTTTTTTAAAAGTATATAGAACATTTGCAATTTGTAGAGAAACAAAAGGGGGGAAAGAAACTAATTTTTTTTTTGTATCAACAAAATAAATTTGGAGTTTTTTGAAGGTCCTCACTGAGAAGTGTGGGTATTTCCACAGCCGTGTAGGGGAAAGGAGATGTGGTGCTCACACTGACTGTGTGATGAGACTGAAGAAAGGACCAATTAAGCCAGATATTTGATCAGCTACCCAGTGAGTGAAGGGATTGATTGAAATAAACACTCCTAACTTAAATGAGACACCAGAGCAAATTCTATTTTTCTGAGATTCCACTAAGAAATCAATACCATGGTGCATTTGTATGTAAAAATAAAAATAAAAAGGGAATTCAAGTAGATAAAATTAATTTTTAATACCCCTGAATTGGTAGCATCCTGGAGTTTCTATCAAAACCAAACTAAACCAGGACTGTTGAATGATATGCCCTCAATTCAAGACTCACAAGCACCCATGAATGTACATTAATTCAATCCATAGTTCCCAGGCAGGCTAGAATATGTCTTATTGATCCAAATTAGTGTACATGTTAAGAATCAGGAATAAAAGGCACAATTGGATCTCAGACACTAACGATATGAAGTAACCACAAATCAGAGATAAAATAACTACTTTAAAATGTTTAAAGATACAACTATGAAAACAGAAGGAAAGAGCCTTAGAAAAACTATCAGATACAGATGGAATGGGTAATCTAAATCCCCACCAGTGAGAACTATAGTTACTAAAACTTAGAATAAAGTTAGAGCAATATACACAAATAAAAGAAAATTGATAATATAATTAACCTAAGAAGCTCTGCTGTTGGATTGCAAAACAATATTGCTAGTATAAACAGTTCACTGATAACTTGGAGAATAAAACATAATCTTAGCTTACAACCTAGTGACCTCACAGTGAGATAAATACCAAGGAGATTAAATAGACACATCAGTGTAATAACCAGGCATGATAAAATGGTTACAAATGAAGTGATTGTACTTATAATTAATTTTGTGAAGTAATATACTCTAGTGATATGATCATAACCTGCAGTGGAAGATTATTGAGTAAGAGTAACTCATGAATGATATAAGCAAAATTATGCATGAATATCAAATTACCCAGATGAAACAAAGAATGAAGACTTACAAGATAATATGGTATACTATTCATATATATATATACACGCGTGCGCGCGCGCGCGCACGTGTGTGTGTGTGTGTGTGTGTGTGTGTGTGTGAGAGAAAGAGAGAGAGAGAGAGAGAGAGAGAGAGAGAGAGAGAGAGAGAGAGAGAGCAGGTGCGCATGTGCATGTGTATGTGTGAAATATATATATATATAACATTTTGTCCTATTGGACTATCAGTAGTTAGCTGTCTTGATTGTTAGTTGATGTAGTAGGGCCTGGCCCACTGTGGGTAGTTAGCTAATCATGCACCTGCAGGTGAGCTAACAAGCAACATACCTTTCCAGTTTCATCTTCAAGTTCCTACTTGAGTTCCTGTCCTAACTACTCTCATTGGTAGAGTGTTCCCTGAAAGTGTAAGCCAAATATGCCCTTCACCTACTCAAGTTGCTTTCAGTCAGATTCTTTATTACAGTAACAGAAAGGAAAACTATCACAGACAGCATCTTTGGAAAGGTAAATAACATTAATGACGAGAGAGGGTTGACTACAAAGGAAACCAAGGACACTGAGAAGGGAGTGATGAAACCTATACGTGTTGATTGTGGTGATTGCTGTATAACTCTGCATTTGTTGGAAATCAGAATACTTAAGGGGAAAGGGTGAGTCAGTTGTATTATTTGGAAATTAGGAGTCAAAAATAAAATGTATAATATAAATTAAAACAACCAAAGGGAATTCGTTATAAATATAGCTTTATACCAACCCACCTGATGAGACTTCACCAAGAAATTTAGCTGGGAGATTAATTATGTACGGAAATTAATCAATGTATCTAACAATTAAGTCACTGTGGTTGCTAACTGACATTTCTCTAAAAATGATTGATATAAAAAATGTAATGATACAATAAACAATTTTAATCAAACAGACATCAATAGGACTATATCCATTAAACTATAACAGGAAGCAGATGTTCTTTAATCTCTGCTAATCGAGTGACACTGTTAAAGAACACCAATCACAAAAATGAGTGTTCTAGAAGCTGTCTGCAGTAGATAACCATTACCATATCTAAGTGTGAAGGCACACGCACAGGGCCTAGTGGGATGACTTCATTTGGTGACACTTGCTGATAATCTCAACAGTGGGGAGGACAGAAGCAATAAGATCCCTGGAGGTCCCTAACCATCTCATCTTGCCTAACTAGTGCTCTCTAGGGTCAATAAGAAACCCTTTCTCAAAAGAAGTTGTCAGTGTTTCTGAGAGTGACAGGCAAGGTTGTCCTCTGGCCTCACTCTGACTTCTGGCTTTCACATTCCAGCAACCTGTCCGGTGCTGTTTCCTGAGCTTTGGCATAGAGTGGAATAACTAAACATCACATACTCTTATATCTTGAGCAGTCATCAATCTCTAGAAAAAGACACTTCTCTGATTGCTGCTCAAAGTGGCATTTGTCTATGTGTATGAACCTACTTTTTTTTTAGAAATCAGCATGGCGCCATGTCCACTTAGCTAAATAACAGCAGTGAGTTCTCCCTAAAGCCCAAGAGCACCTAAGTATGGGTTTTGATTGGGTTTATATTACTATTTATGGATTCCCTATTGTGGAGCAGGCCTCAGTTTCAACCAAAGAGTGGATGGTTATAAGCACAACTGTGCCATTGTATAACAATGGACGTATCTTACCTGGATGGTTGGTACTGTAGTTCACAGGGTTCCCTTCCAGCACCCTTCATGGGAACTACCCTGTTCTTGCCTTATTTCTCTACCTTGAAACCAAGGTGGTGTATGGTTGTTGTAGTATATCCCAATCAAAATCCATATATATATATATATATATATATATATATATATATATATATATATAATCACTTATATGACTGTATATTTGGGACATAAAGAATTTGAAAAACTTCTCCATGGTTACATCAAGTAATGACTATGGGATTCAGAAATCAGGAAATTTAATCCAATTCTGTGACATCTAGACTCATAAATTGATCAAAAATAAAAAGTAAGAGTAGAGTTAAATGTCCATACACTATTAGAATCATAGGATAGTGTAATTAACTGTGGTTATTTACATATCTTTATCTTTGGGATTCAATTTCCCAGTTTTATGATGGTTGGATCTGTTTTCTTTTTCTCCAAAATACTTGACAATATATGACCTTTGTATTGAAACAAGCATCTTTGTGTGTTGCGGTTTCATTATTACAGTGTCTTTATGTCATTTATTGTTAAAATATAAGTGTGATGTCATTTGATCCTATTGAAAACTTCTGGGGGGAAAAGCTGAATATATTTGAAAAGGGAAACTGGATGAAGTGAGAGTTTTCAGCCTTGAGTACAGAGTGGCCTTGGAAATGATTTACTGAATGGACTCTTCTGACCCATATCCCAAAATAAGCCATATGAGCAGTTGTTAAATGTAGAATTGAAAAGGGAGAAATTTTATTGATGGGTAATTCTTCCCCAAAATGAGGTAGCATACATCAGCAGACCATACTTTTAGTGTGGAATACAATGATTTAGGTGAACGGAAACTGAGAGAATTCTGGTGGTAATAGTTTCTTTCTTTATGGGACAGCAGACCCTGCAGAATAATTTTTTTGGTCTGTCTTTATACCTGATAGCAACACACGTGCTGAAAAAGAGATGGGAATCCTATCGAATTAGATACAGAAATGTGTACATGTGGCTGCAGTATTCCTTTTTCTCTGTAAGGAGCTTGAAGACTGTTGGTATACCAACAATGGACAAAATACTGATATTTTGGGGGGAGGAGTGGGTGAAGGGCAATGCAGAGACAGAAAGACAGAAGGTTCCAAAAAACTCAGTGGTTAGAACTTCTGAATAGCTCTAGCACTGAATGTACAGGATAGAGCTTGAGACAGTACAATTCATTAAGTACTATGCTTTAAAAAAAAGATCGCATAAGAAATGTGCAAAAAATTACAGCAGGGGGAAGAGCTACATCATTGAACCACAGAAAACTAAAAATTAGGAGAGAGAATAATTTTTTCTCACACAAGTTTACGAGGCTAGAAGGAAAATGTTAAAAGCAAAAACATTTACTATTTCTCCTATTCAGATGATGCTGGTATCTGGACTCATTTATCCAAGTTTAGAGATTGAGTGTTTTTTTGTGGGAAACTAATCAATATCAGAGAGTACAAATAATAAATCTGCCTTTGGTGGTGGCCCAATTAAATGTCTCGTGTAAATCATTCTGTAGTGAACGCAAATGTTGCAAAAACAGTCTCAAGTGGATTTCTGTCCTTTATTGACTGTTCAGACTCTCCAAATGAGTGCACTTAAACCATCCCTGTACCCTGAAAACAAGAAGAACAAAGGAAAAGCAGAAAAGAATGAAGTAGGAGGGAAATTTACCAAGAGGGTATGAAAGAGGAAGGCTAATCTATTTCAAGGTCTTCAAAGAACCCATGTGAATATAATTACCAAAGGTAATTATTAACACAAAAAGAAGCAAGTGTCAATGTCACTGATGTGGAAAACATGGAAAACGGTGCTCCCTAAAATCCCTAATGTTGATAGGATAAGAATTAGCATAGACAATAAAGAAAATAGTATAGAGACTTAAAAAGAAAACTAGATGGCAAGCTACCACGAGATCCATCAGTCCCTTTACTGGGCAAATATTCAAGGGAAGGGAGATCAGTATGCTGGAGAGATGCCTTCCTTTGTGTGTTTAATGAGGCAGTATTGCCAGTAGGCAAGATGCACAGTCAGCACAGGCATCCATAGACAGATGAGTGAGTGAAGAAGGGGCAGGAACTACCCACAGTGGTGAATTGCCAAAGGGAAGAGATAAATCCTATCAGATGCACCAATATAGGTAGGACTATAGACATTGTGTTAAGTTAAAAAAAAACAAAAACAAAAAACAAACAAAAATAAACCAGTCAGGCATAGAAATATAGCCGACACAAGTTCTCACAGATATAGTGCTACAAAGGCAGATCTCATAGACGAAGAGTATATGTTAATGGTTACCAGAAATCTGGCATGGGTGTTGGGAAGAAAGGATGGAGACAGTTTTGCTAATGGAGCTGGGGTGTAGATGGTTAGGAAAAAATTGTTTCTCATAGTCTATAGCGTAGGAGGATAACTAGTTAAACCCTGCATATTACCAAATAACTAACACAGGGCACTTTGAATGCTAGTAACCTGTCTTAGTTAGGGTTTTACAGCTGTGAAGAGACACCATGACCAAGTCAACTTTTATAAAGGCAAGTTTTTAATTGGGGCTGGCTTGCAGGTTAGGAAGTCAGTCCATTATTATCAAGGCAGGAAACATATTAGCATCCAGACAAACAAGATGTTGGAGAAGGAGCTGAGAGTTCTACACATTGTTCCAAAGGCAAAAAAGGTAAGACTGATTACCATGTGGCTAGGAGGAGGGTCTTAAAGCCCACCCCCACAGTGAAACACTTCCTCCAATAAGGCCACAATTCCTAAGAGTGCCATTCCCTGGGCCAAGCATGTTCAAACCACCACATAACCCAAATAAATTTCCAAAATGATGAATATGCCAGTTATCTTGATCTGATCATTACAAACTGTATGCATAATTGGAATTTGTATTTAACTCCTTAAACACATGTGGCTTTTATGTGTGGAATG
The DNA here is from genome assembly GCA_019843965.1 of Rhynchomys soricoides. Classification (NCBI taxonomy): domain Eukaryota; kingdom Metazoa; phylum Chordata; class Mammalia; order Rodentia; family Muridae; genus Rhynchomys; species Rhynchomys soricoides. The sequence continues at coordinate 10,482,780 of JADRCH010000064.1, read as the reverse complement.
TCTTTAATTAAATAGTAAACATAAAGCTTGGGTGTAGACCACCACTGTCACAGAGGTCCCTGTCATCCCCACCCAGGCTGCATGTCAACTGGTTGGTTATAGCTTAGTCTTTCTCAATTAACACATTGATTTTTCATCCTGTTTTGCTGTGTTTGTTCTCATGTTCTTGTTCACCACATTCTACTGTTCAAACCTCACTTTAAACTCCATCAGAAATCACCGCACTAGCAAAAATAAAATGATAGATAGTAGAAAATATAAAATAAAGTTAGAGGAACATCCCCAAAGTTTATGCACTAAATAATCAAGATTTCTGTTGAGAGCATTGAAAACAGAGGGAGGAAAACTTGATGATATTTCACGGCAAGCACTGAATACCATAGTTGTGTGATTAACGGTGCCTGTCAAGCATACAAGCTCATAACATAAACCACCTACACCTACACACACTACTGTAAAACTTAAAAACCAGAGAACAAGAGATTATTAAAATTTCCAAAGAGTGTGAAAGAAAGGAAACTTATATATAAAACAACAAAAGATTTTTAAAACCATAGTGTTGGAAACTTGATTATTATTAAATATTTTTAAATATAAAAAATGTTGATTCTGTGTGCAATTCTATCTTTAATCAGATTGGGAGTCAAAGACAAAAAAACCTTTATAAAACAAATAACTTCTTGAGCTTCCCTTCTAGGAAGTAATACAAGCACTTTTAAAAAGTGGAGGTAACTCAGGAAGTTGGAGCTTTATAACAGAATAGAGTAAGGAAGATTTTTCACAACAGGCAGGCCCAGGAGAACAACTTCCACTGGGCCTGGGGAAAAACAAGTCCAGGCTGGACCATGTGATCTCAGCACTGCAAAGCTCATGTCTCTAAAGGAGAAATAGATAGAAAAATTAATGTTGTGGCATCTCCTCAGAGAAGGCATAGAATTCCAAAGCATCCCCCCCAATCATCCAGAAGAAAAGTTGTGCCCCACTCTCCTAGTTTCTTTTGATCAAATCTGGCCATCTTATTTCTGCTTAACTCTAGGTTTCTAGTGCTTTAGTTGGAATCAGATGAAAAGTTGTTTTTTTTTTCCTACTCAATTCTCCATTCCTCAACTCTGTATCTGAGGTTGCCCATGTACATCTCTTTCCACTCCAATTGGAGAAAGTAGAATGAGAAAGGAGAAACATCTTATGAGCTAGCTAAGCTGAAAAGATGCTACGTGAGACTAGTACTATGTTAACATAACAGTGAGGACTCTTGGGGACCCTGCATTAAAGAACTTATAAGCACATATATTCAACACTTCCCAGTGGTATGATATTGGAGATGAATAAAAGAGATCTCAGCACACCTCAAATTGTGAATCTGTACTACAGCCATCCATATAGAAAGGCAGGCAAGAAACTGTTGAGAAACTACACTATCTTGTCACAGGGAACTCTGTTAATGCTTAGGACACCCCAAGGCCATCTGTTTCAAGGCCAAAGTAGAGTCACATTGCTATAGATGTGAACATCAAAGAAAAAGAACATACTCATGACTGAGCCCTCTGGCTCTTTAAACACAGCATGGGGAGATATTTCTTCTGTGGTCAAGGAGACTGGAACATGTGGCTGATTTTATGCCCTCATCTGTCTTTCTGATAGATACCCCAGAACTGTTAACCGAGTTCATGAAGAATTATTCATCATGCTATTTTATTATTCTCATATAACCCAAGTCTTCGTTATTAGTTCTTTTCTCTTTCAGTCATACATCTTTTCACAACACAGAAGTTATTTATCAGTATGTGAAGGCGGCTACTATATACTTTTAGATACAGAAAACACATTTGGAGCCCCTTTCTCTTATGTGAAATTCAGAGATCTGGAGTTATTATTTGCTTTGAGAAACTGTATTTCATCTTCCCATCCCAACCAATTTGCTTTCTTTGAGTGATCATACTATGTCTTTTCGTACATACATTTTTATACTTCTCAGATTTATAGTCTGTAGGAGGAAGGTCTGATTTAGTCACCCATCATGCAGCTGAATGAAAGATCCTATTTTTGAGAGAAGTCAAGGTTTGTAACAAAAAAAGGCTGGTTATCTGCACAGCCTTGGCCCTAGATCAGAAGTCTGAGATCCCAAAGAAGCTCACTTCATTTCAGAAGGTTAGGACTGACAAGTGATTATCATCTGTATCCAGAACTCTCCAAAGAGAGAGTGTTCACATTGTCCATCCCATTATACATTATTGTTGTGTTTGCATGAAGTTAATCCAAAGTTTACATAAATGATGATCCAAGTAGACACAGAGCCCCCGATTCAAAAATCTCCTACCATTTTCTCATTAATCTTTTGTCCTGTACTGAAATTTTACATAGCAACTTTCTGGTCAGTGCTATTTCTTTGCCTGTTGTGTGTTTCAAGCAGAATGAAAGAAACCTAAATCTAAGTTATTTGATAGTGATAACTGTTTGCTATGTAATGAAAATATATGAGGTCTAAGACTTGCATTGAATGCTTGTTTCTGCACATTCAGACCTTGCGGTTTAACTGCCATGGTACGAAAACCCTTGGGTTCTCTGCATCTGCCTTAACCATTCATTGTTCCTTTCAAAAGTAGTCCTCTTTTCTCAAAATTCTCCAAACCCCTTCCTATGAAGTCTAATTTGTAGATAAAAAAATAAATTTCCTTTCTTGACAAAATAAATTCCTTTATTTATAAGTAATATGTTTGGCAAGAATACACCAGTCAGTCTAGAACAAGAGGGGTTGAGCCTTTTGAACATGTTCTATATTTTGAGAACTCTTGCCCTTGGGAAGGAAGACTCTTTCATCTCTGCCTTGTGTTGTCTCTACTCCATTCCCAATTTCTTCATGGAGGAAACCAGAGGATGCTTACAAAATGTCCATCAAAAGTTCTAGGACTCCACGTGACTTTTGAGGAGTCTCGGGCTCTTTACTGAGTCTCTACACCTAAGGGAAGCCGTATGGATAAAGTCTCACCACATTCTGCCACATTCATGAAAATAGACCCTAGTTTACACTGACATTTTAATTCACTGCTAATATTCAATGATGAGATCGTTTCAGAGTGCAGAACAGTTACAGAGAGTAAAGATCAGAACATTCAGATCGGTGGACACAGATGCAAATAAGAACTGTTCTCCGTTTTATTATAAGAACTTCATGGTCCCTATGTGCTTCTACTAATGACTTTTCTCCATATTTCCAATTACCTGGGGAACAAACTTTTGAGAATCAAACAAGAGAAACACACACACACACACACACACACACACACACACACACACACACACACTGCTGACCAATAAAGAAGGTACTCAGAATGAAAGAGAGACCATCTGAATTAAAATGTTTTCCAGGGTGCTAAAGAGGTGGTTTCCAGACTCACATGATGGCTAATAACTGCTACTAACTCCATTTAAGAACATCCAATGGCCTGGTCTGGCCTTTGAAAGCATCCACATGTACATGACGTGCAAAAACTCATGAAGGCACATACATAAAAATAAAATGTTTTTACAGGAAAACCTATTTTAAGTATTTTTATTTATATGATAGAGCTAAATTTAAGAGCACATAGAAAGAAAGAAAAATATTAACATGACTGAAAATCTATGCACTGAAAATACCATAGCATGGGCAGTGGATCAAGTATCTATTTTTAATTGTGAAAAAAAGGTAGGAAAATGTATTGCAAAGCTCAAAGGATTTGTCATACTAGGAAAAAAAAAAGGTAAACCAACTCTACTTACAGCTTTTGGGTTTTAACAACAGAAGAGAAGAGAAAGTTACCTCTTTTAAGGTCCTTTTTTTTTTCTACAACTAAAATATGCTCCTCCAGGATTTTAAAGCCTTGCTTTCATAGGTCCTGTAACTTAAGCCAGAGACAAGAGGAGTGACTGCAGAATCTGAGAATCATGTGCCTGTTTCCTAATGATATGGCTCTTTCATTCACTGTGTGGACACCTCCATGTGCTCACCCTATGGACTCTTCCATGTGCTCGCTGTCCCTTCCAGCAGCACTGTGGACCCCTCCATGCGCTCGCCCTGTAGACATCTCCATGCTCTTGCCACCCCTTCCAGCAGCAATTCACAACACTGTAACCCTTCCTATCGTACTTGCAGTTCCTTCCATGTGGTAGGTGTTCCTCTTTCTACTCAAGACATCTGTCATCTCTTCCATCTGCCTTCCT